>OZ057404.1:21245669-21345663 GCA_964056735.1 Allodiplogaster pararmata
AACGGTATTTGCTAACGAAAGAACCTCACAAGTTATTGATTGATTGAAGTCACTCAATATGAACAACAACAAAAAACATTAACTCAGAAGTTTACAGTGAAAGGCGGAAAAGCTTGAGTAAGACTCACTACGCAACACTCGTACTCAGATCCAATTAACGAGATTTCAATCTCATTCATCTTTTCCTCTTTCTATTTCAATGCGCTTCTTTTCCATACTAATCATTACTTTCTTCCTATTTTAAAAACTTCATCAGATTCCTGCTCACGCTCTTTTCCTCTATATCTCTCTTTCTCTTTCACTCCTCTCTCTCTCTCTATCTATCTTTTTCTCTCACTCGCTCCTTCTCTCTCTCTCTCTTTCTCTCTCTCTCTCTCTCTCTCTCTTTCTCTCTCTATCTCTCTATTCCTCCTTATATCATGCTCTCAGACTATCTTATGTTTTCTGGTGCTCAATTTTCCCATAAAAACTTTAACTGATCTTTAGCATTTTAATTTATCTCGCTCTCTTTCTTCTGCTCTCTTTTTCTCCTTTGTCTTTTCTGTCTTTTCTCTCTTCTTCCATTTCTACTTCTTTTGGTTTGACGGCTTTTCACTGGTTTTTCTGTATATTACAAGGTTTCTTCACCGAGCTCAGACAACACATAACCATTGCGGAACCACTTTCCCGACAATTACTTTTTTGAATTGGTTTCCGACTTTTCTCAAATGAATCATTTCGTGGAGTAGCCATTGCTGTGAACGATAAAACAAATGATGCAATAAAATTGAATGGGTCTTCGATGTATTGTCGCCGGTGCTCTATAGAGAGAGAGAGAGACCTTATGACTATTAGAGACATATAGAGAGAGACCTTATGACTATTAGAGACATATAGAGAGAGACCTTATGACTATTAGAGACATATAGAGAGAGACCTTATGACTATTAGAGACATATAGAGAGAGACCTTATGACTATTAGAGACATATAGAGAGAGACCTTATGACTATTAGAGACATATAGAGAGAGACCTTATGACTATTAGAGACATATAGAGAGAGACCTTATGACTATTAGAGACATATAGAGAGAGACCTTATGACTATTAGAGACATATAGAGAGAGACCTTATGACTATTAGAGACATATAGAGAGAGACCTTATGACTATTAGAGACCTTATGACTTTTATGTTAAGTACAAGTCGTGGGACTCTGACTTCCTTTTAAGCAGGCGATGTAGATCATACTTGAATGTAGAAATAAAAGTGGAAGTACCTTGAAATAATGAGAAGCGCACGCTTTCGTTGTCTGATCACATTGGAAGACGAGCTCTCGCAACTTCTCTATTACGCGCTCCTGAAGAATAGAGGGCTTATGTAGTAATAAAGAGATAGTGATAGGAGGAGTGATATAAAAGGGGGGGCTAGTAATAAAGAGATAGTGATAGGAGGAGTGATATAAAAGGGGGGGGCTAGTAATAAAGAGATAGTGATAGGAGGAGTGATATAAAAGGGGGGGGCTAGTAATAAAGAGATAGTGATAGGAGGAGTGATTTAAAGGGGGGGGGCTAGTAATAAAGAGATAGTGATAGGAGGAGTGATATACAGAAGGAGAAAAAGACTGAGTGTCGTTGAGATGGAAAAAAACGTCTTGAATAGTTAGAGAGTGAGAAATAAAGCAAAGGTAAAGATAAATGAAGGTCAGAGGAATAAAGAGCATAATGGATATAATGAAAGGAATTGAGAAAGTGAGAGAAAGATTAATAATAATGATTATGAAAAAGAATATGGATATAGAAAGAGAAAATTCACTAAAATTTTAGGAAGGAAAAAAGAGGAGAAAAGAGCATGTAAAAAACCATTGAAAATTGAAATATGAAAACCCATAAAAGAGAGAAAGAACATCAGAAGAAAGGGAAAGGGGTACAAAAAAAGGATTATGAATGAACTAATTTTGTGGGAAGAAATAAAAAATGGAAAGAACCAAAAGTTATTCAGGATAGCTAGATTAACAACTCACTTTTGCTCAGTTTCTTCATACGATTTCTCGCATCATCGTAAAACTTGGACTTTTTTCATGGGCTTATGAGATGACGCAGTTTACACTTTTATTGAGACCATCTGGTGCAACTCGAATTCAGCAAACGGAAAACTTATGGCTCAGACCAATATTGCACCGAATAATTGATATGTACCTTGTGTTATATTAAAGAACTTGAATAATTATTAGAGCCCATCTAGTACATTCATTCTTTACTTCCATGTACATATGTTTAACGTGGAATCGAAATGTAAAAACAACCTAACATGGATTTTTATATATGATAAAATAAAAATTGAGAATTGAAAAACGAAGGTGAGGTAATACAGTGGCAGTGTATTGAAGCGTTTAGTCAGAAACACTAAGGCTAGGTCAAATGGTATTTTTAGGAAGTTCTTTCAGTTTCGTCAGAAAAATTTCATCAGAATGAATGCATACTATTTCATAAGGTAGGGAGTTCCATATAGAGATAATTCTTGATGCCCATGTAGAGAACCGGGAGCTGTTTATAGCGAATGGCAACGCGATTATCAATTCGTGAGCCTTTCTAATATTCTTAAGAAGTGGTTTAACAATGAATATTCTGGAAGAATCAAATTCAGAATACGAGTGTACTCTTTCATGAATAAATACTAAGTCAGCAACAACGCGACGGTATTCAAGTGACTCTAGACTAAGCATTTCTATTCTTTCAGAGTAATCTAACCGAGGAAGTCCGTTCCTAGCTAGGATTCTTCCGGTTAAAATCCTTTGAACTTTTTCAATGTCTTTCACAAGGCCTATCGCTGGGGACCCATGCGTATGAGAAGTCAAGTTGGAAGTTTAAACATAGGTTACTAGACTGATTCCAGCTATTTCACTAAAAAATTTAAAGATTTTTTTCCTTTTCTCACGGAAAGGGAAAATATGAGTTTTTATGATCGAGAAACCTCGACATCAATACGAAATTGGAGCAGGAGACCTGTGTTTTTGGAGCAGGAGACCTGAAATTGGAGCAGGAGACCTGAGCAGGAGACCTGTGTTTTTCAGAAAGTGACGAAAATTGAGTAGATTTCGATTTATAATTACTAGAAGAAGGTTGTGTTTTGTTACGGTTTAGGCCTAGAACAACTTTGAAAAAAGTGGCTCCAAGTGCTTCTCAAAAAATTAGGAATTGGGCAGTTCTGCTCGGCGTTGGCCTCTTTTGTAACCGAAATAGAATATTCCCAGAACACTAGACTTTTAGTCAATACTTTGGCGAAAAACCAGGAAAGTAGCGGGTGGCGGAACATTGGACAAGATTCTACTGGCAGAACTAGCAGCTTCAAACGTTTAGGCAAGCACTCTGTCGCTTTGGCCATCGGAGCTTAGTCTGATAGTGAAATTTTTTGGTCTATAGACAAATTGGTTATGGAAAAAGGGGAAGTTTTCGATGGAAAAAGTGCACGCATAAGTTTTCAAGCTTTCGTTTCTTCTGTTCACAATCCTACCATCCACAACGCTTTTGGTATCTGGGAACGATCATCTTATGTTGTTCGCAAATGACTCTCCTTCCTCCCAGTTCAACCGCCATATTCCTCAAGTTGCGTTTAGGATTGGTTAGACTTGTTTCTGGATAATCGAAAAGTTTCGGCGAAAGCGGGACGGCTCCGTACAAAGGCATTCAGAGAACGTGACGCATTTTAGAGTATTACAGACAGTAGATCGTTGAATGCCAAGTAGATGGAAAATCTATGACGGCGGATGAGCGGCTCATTGAAGTCAGAACTTCTGCTCGAAACAAAGGGCGCGCCTTTTCTTGAAGATTACAGGTTAAAATTTTGAAGAAAAATTGCGTACAGTAGAGAGGAGTTCGACTAATATTTTGACTCGATTTTCCAGCGCGTGAGGTGAGTAATTCTCCGGCAATCGTACATCACAATTAGTTGAAATACTTTCGAAGCACCCTATAGATCGAGGGGAACCTGCATCTCATTTCTACACGAAACTAAAAGATGAGAGGGAGATTTGAGGCAATTAAAACTCAGAAGGCCCCGAGAAAAAGAAAAACTTCGAATCGAAGAGAACCTCAGCTCTCCAATTATGATGAGAACTAAGTTTGAACCTGTGAGTGCTTTGAAATGTACTCAGACACCGGAAAAGGGAAATGAGGTAAGTTTGAGAGTGGAGCAGTGACTACAACTCCCACGCAGATACAAAACCACGGGCTAGAAACTGGAAGAGGAAATTGTGAGTTCCTGAAATTTTGACGCTGGAAAGAATAAAGTAAAAGGAGGGTCTTTTTTCGTTCAAATATAAGCTCAAACGAAAAAAACAAGGAAACTACAAAAAGATGATGCGCTTCATTACAACAGATTGAGCATAATGTTATATTTTGCAAGACAAAAAAAGTTTTGTTGAAGTAAAATTTTATTATACGTCCATTTCGAAGTCAATGAAATGGCTTTTGTAGACCGGGTCGGCCGTGATAATATATGTAATCAAATCGTCAAATACACAATTTGGAGACAGTGACCCCTTGTCGTCTATTCAGGCTTTACTACAGCATCATCGCTCGGTAAGGTGGTGGGCTTAAATTCCAAGTGAAATCAAGAGAAATCTCGTTTTGAGAACAAGCTTCGTCGGTTCGAAAGTCTTCTCACATAACCAATAAATATGTACGTCTTCTCACATAATCTCTTCCAGAAAAAATCTTCGCCGCAGATATGAGCAACCGTGTCTCATACAATAACGAACAGATACAATGCATAATGAAAATTTCTAAATACATTAGAAAAATCTCACAAACAACCTCCTAGTTTCAAAAGCACTTGCTAAATCGTGCTGTATATTAAATTTTTCGCATGACCCCAATAAAAACGAGATTTTAACGCGTAAAAACTGATAGAATATATAGGCCTTTGGTGAAAGGAATCTAGAAAAAAAGATGACATGGCTCCGGTGAATACTGTATTTTTGAATACTGTATTTTTGAATACTGTATTTTTGAATACTGTATTTTTGAATACTGTATTTTCCCTAACCGAAGCTAACCTTCGTTTTTCGAAGGATGATCTTCTTTTCGTTGACATCTGCGTCTAACAAGACCACACTTCGTTTGGCTTCTTCCATCTGAGAACAACATTTTTGTTTATCAAAAAAAGTTTTATTATTTGTTAATGCTTAGGGAAAACCCTACTTGAATAATCTGCATTCAAGACTGGGAAACTATTGATAAACATTCTTATATATATATATATATATAAGAAAAAATTAGAAATAATAAACATATGGTTTAACCTGGGGTTTAACCCGGATAGCTGGTCGTTGATTTCTTCATTACTTTGAAGGTATTTTTTAGACCGTGATAGATTATCTCACTCTCTTTCACATATAATCTGCTTCTTGCTCATTCTCTATCACTGCTATCACTGACGTCGTGTTCTCTTTCTCTCTCTCTCTCTTTCTCTCTCTCTCTCTTTAATTACATAGCTTTCTCTAACTTGCTCTTCATCTCTCTCTTACTTTCTCTCTCTCTCTTTCTTTTTCTCCCACTCACTCCCTCTATCTCTCTTTTATCTCTAATTTTCTCTCTCTCTTTTTTTCTATAATAAATAACCTTAACAATAGCCTCCTCATCGCTCTTCCTCCTCTTCTCGACCTCCTTCCTCTTCTCCTCTCTTTTCAACTTCCTGACAGTCTCTTGCCTTGCCAGCAGATTCTGTTCCGCTTTCCGATGTTCTGCTTCTGTGTCAGCCTGAAGTTGAAACAACTCTTCAACCTATAAGACTCGTTCTTTAAATCCGTCTTCTCGTCTCCTGTAGACTCGAAAACATTTTTTGTTTGATTTTAAGACACTTCAGCTTTTTTAAAGAAAACAAAAGTACTCCCCAGGAAAGTTGAAGATGTGAAAAATTGGACTTTTTCCTGGATTTTCCAGAGAACACTACTGAACTAACCATTCCATACTTATTAGTGTCTCTACCTTCTAAGTTCTCGCAAGAAAATGGAGTCGTGGTGACAAGTGAGAAATATGGCGCTTATGTCTTTAATATTAATTATGAATCAACAACTTTCTTATAAGAAATTGAAAACCTGCAAAACCGAAGAGACATACTACATTTAAAAAGCGAAGTTTTCCGAAAAAAATTACATCATATCTTTTTTGACTCAGTTATGGGTTTCAAGATCTTCCACGGACTGTCGATAAATGATACAAAGCGATTTTTTAAAGAGACTATTCCAACGCGAACAAATATAAATGGCTTCTTAGTTGAGATTACTAAGAATACAGCTAGAAAGAACTCTTACGGACTGCGAATATCCCGCCTTTCCAGCAAGCTACCTAGAAACTTCATTAAGAATATGAACCTGAATTATTCTAAGTCGCAGTTAAAATTCGGTGTTCTATCTACTTTTTTCTCCTCGTGAAGTCAGAACTTTTTTGTGTGGTTCAAATCGCTTTTGTAATCGAATTTATTCAATTATTTGACAATTTTAAAGCTAATCTATTGTTTCCTCTTTTTCAATTGTAAGTAAATGTGTGTGTGTTTTTGCATCGAAAGGTGTAGATAATACATAGAATATATATATAATATAATATAATATAATATAACTCTCAGACAAAAAATAGAATTTACATGATAAATTCCAATACGGCACTTGAGGGAAGTCATGAATACGGTATATTAGTCTTATATGTATAGTCAGGACTCCTAAAATATTATATTTTGCTGTATTTAAAATGTTGTATTTGACATCATAAGTTAATTTTACAATAAATCTGAAAGAAATCCAAAAGTGAAAGCTTCAAGAACTATGTTCAAAAGTAATATCACATTAAACATCAACAATTACGGATATTTCTTCTGATGCATCTCACAAAAGAAGGACAAAAATTTGGTTGAATAGCAAGAGTAACAACTTTTAGCGCAGAAGTCACAAGAAAAAAGAACGCCTGCTATCCTTATTCACACTGATGGAATTTCCGCTACAATGGGAGAAAAATACGAGCAAGCTTGATGTCCACCAAGACTAGGCTTCTTTTTGTCTTATGTCTGAATATAACTATTGAAGGGGAAATATTTATCTACATATTAGCGATAAATGTGGTTTCCTCTATCAAAACCGCCTCGAAAACTGCCACCTAGTTAGCATAAACAGCGTTTCCCCTATCAAATGAATATATTCGTTTAAAAACTATACATTTCAGGAGAATTGAAACCTCTATAGGCGCATTATAAAAAGGCCTTTAATTTTTATATAAATGTGCATAAGTTCTTGATGTACTTCAATGAGAACCAGTTTAGCAAATGCATCACCAACCAGTGCTTTCATCTGTTTCGTCCATTCATTCTTCAAACTTCTTCTCATGCTGTCGTGCTCATTTCTTCGACATTCTAGCACCTCAAAACGCCTTCAATTTTTCTCTTCGGAGATTTAATAAGTATATTTGTGTTGAGAATGCTTGGTCTCTCCGTATTCCTATTTCAATTTATGAAAGCCCTCCAACCTCTAAAAATATTTACATGCATATAGCCAGATAAAACTATTGAGGCCTTGTGTTAAAAACATTCCTATATTTCTCGATTCATTAACAAAATTGAGAAATTATGCATCTCCAGACTTCATATACGCTACGAACAAGACTCGCTACGAATACTTTTTTAGATGTTGAATGAGGACAAAAGATCATGAGACAAGATTATTAGAATTAGAAAAGGCCTTAGATAAGCAATTCAATTTAAACGCTTTATCAAGATCAACAAGCCACATCGGGGATATAACATCATCGATTATGGGATCTGTAGCGACATGATACGACTCCACTCCTCAGCGTTCTCTGCCTTCCTTAGGAATTGGGGACCAACGGCTTTGACAAAGTCGTCCCTCCATCTCATAGCAGGGCGACCTTTCGTTCGCTTTGGCCACGCGGGTGCCACTCTAGGACAACCCGCGCCCACCGACTGGGGTCGAGCCTCGCAATTCGGCCTACCCAACGCCACCTCCTTTCACGGCAGATTCTGACCACGTCCTTTATGCCCGTCTGACCGCGCACCCACTCGTTAGTCCGCCTGTCGAGTAACGAGCACCCCAGCATAGAGCGCTCCCATCTACGCTGCGCCACAGCCAATTTGTTCTCAAGTCTTTTTGAAAGGGTCCAGGTCTCCGAGGCATAGATTAGAGCGGGCAAGACAGCACCTTCGAAAAGGCGCCTCTTGAGAGACATTGGGACCATTCTTGCCGCGAACAGGCTACGGTATCTATTGAAAGTGAAATTTGCGGACCGGATTCTCCTATCAACTTCAACCGTGAAACGGCTGTCATCGAGGGAGACATCCTGCCCTAAATACACGCATCTGTTCACCACACGAACCTTGGTACCCCTGATGGTTACATCTCTACACATAGGGTTGGTCGAGATTGGTACAGTTTTTGAAGGATTGAGTGACAAACCGACTTTCCCCAGTTCGACAATAAGCAAAGGACTGCTAAATAAACTATTGACATTATACTGAGAAATTGTACAATCGAATAATAATATTTGCGAAAGATTTTGAAAACTCACAAACTAGGGGAGGGGAATGCCTGAAAATCAAATGTTCCACAATGAAAGGAACTGTTGAGAGAAAGACATGCATATGTTTAAACAATATGGGCATAGTCGTGCTGTAAAAAAGTTTGGAATGGTAAAAACAACTACAGTCAACTTGAAAAGCAAAATAAAAAGTTGTTGGTTAACGAAACCGAAAAGTATTGAGGGTAAATAGTGCAGTCCATTTCGTTCTCCTTAAATCTCGATCTATCCTGAGTGGATCCATTCGGTACTAACGTTAACCGTTCATCATGTATGTTTTATCAGCAGTAATATATAGATATAAGAGACGATATATATATGGTCGTCGAAACACCACTCTGAATAGTCTGACATTAGTCAGAGGCGAGAAAAATATTGACGCTGAGACTCTCCTCAACAATCGTGCCACAGAGTTTAGGCGGGACCAAAATGTGTTACAGGAGTGCGTGAGAAGGAAATTCAACTGGTGTGCAAGGAAATCACATATTTCTATTATAACTGAAGATGGGAAAGGTGGTAACAGAATGTAACAGAAAGGCATCCAAGGGCAACAAGCAGGAAGTCGGGGGCGAAAATGGTATGCAATTTTTTGAGATTTGCAGATTTTGAGTTATCGAATTACGCTTTTGACGAAAAAATGAAAGCTTCAAGCGATGACGCTCCCTGTAGAAACATCTCGAAAAATGTTCCGATTGAATTCATTGGCACTTTAAATAGATAAGAAGACTTTTTGAATATCTGACCTTGAGAAATCTGTCATTTAGGTGATCAATGGTCTCCTTGACAGTCGATGCGAAGTCTCTCTCACAGTCAAACCCACTCTCGAAAACAGCTCGGAGGGGAACACTACGAAAAGACTGCAACTTGCAAAGAGTTATTGTTTCACAAGGTGACTTTTGCTTCATTTAAGAGAAATGAGACTGATTTCTTAGAAAAGACGGTCAAATACTATGCATAAAATCGAAAAATGATTATAATGAACCTGTTTATTTTGTATTCTGCGAAAAAAATAGCTTTCCCAATTGGCTCACAGCTCTTAACCTGTTAATGATTGATGAAACAACCAAATTGTAAATATGTAAGAACGAAAACATTTTATGTCAGTCCCTTCACAGAGGGTTGAGACACTTCATGCTCCCATAATTGGTTTTTTCGTTGTTTTTTTTGGAAGCTGAGAAGGAAAGAAAAAGTGACTTCTTGTAGTGAAAGGCGCGTCTGCTCAACTATTGTGGATACTTTCTTGGCGTGCTCTGCCTCAACTTGTAATCGACTCTTGACGAAGTTTGCCAACTCCTTGCAATATCTGCGAACCAGATGACATTCGTTCTCAATTTTTAATTGAAACTCTCGTTAAGAAAGATTAGAAAGGCTTTCAGTGTATTTAACACTCAAGACGAAGCAATCAATAACTGATACAGTATTGATGAGTTGAAACGGCGGACAGGAGAAACCAAACAGAAAACTCCGAAATTCAAGTCGATAAGAGAGAGTTAAAACTACCGAGACTTTATCTAGCAAGACTCATAACACGAATATGCACGCCTAGAGCAGTAGGCATGCCACGAAATCCTTATCGACTCACCTCGACGATGTTTTGGCTCGCTCGAAAGCAATCTCAACTCCATCGACTCGGTCAATCAAGACCGAATCCGCTTGAGATTGGGGCGAGGAGTAAGCAGCAGAATTATTCGTTCCAGGACCAGTCACACCTCGACTTCCACTTCCCATCAATTTGCTCCCACCTCCCATGGCGCTGCTCCTATGAGCTTCGTCATATTCTCTCGCTGGCAGCTGAACATCTTGATAAGGATCACAGATATCCGTCATTTCACTCAAACGCATGAGGATGAGTGACGCAAGGGGAGGGTCGCTTCTTCCAGTCTCAACTTCGTATCTTCTTCTTCCTCCCACTACTATCTCTCTCTTCTATCTGTCTTTCTTTCTTATCATACTCTATTTTTTCTCTCTTGTCTTTTCTCTACTCTCTCTCTCTCTCTCTCTCTCTCTCTCTCTCTCTCTCTCGTTCTTTCTGCCTCTCTTTTTTGTCCCACACTCATATCTATTCCTTTGACTGATCGTCTTTTCACTTGCTCAGTCTTTCTTTTGTCTTTTCTGTGTTCTCTATTCTCACAGTAACTCTGGTCCTTTCTTTTTTGTTTTCCTCCGTTCTCAAATCTTTTTCATCCTAGCCATATTTCCTCCATCCCTTACTCTTTGACGATTTGTTATTGTTCTTTAATTATTAGTTTATCTCCATCTTTATCTCTTCTCATATGTCTCCCTACCTCTCTTACCTCTCTCTCTCTCTCTCTCTTTCTATCTTTGAAACTCTCTCTCTCTCTCTTTGACCTCTCTCTCTCTCTCTTTAACACACTCTTTTTCTCTCTCTTTGAAACTCTCTCTCTCTCTCTCTCTTTCTATCTTTGAAACTCTCTCTCTCTCTCTCTTTGAATCTCTCTCTCTCTCTTTAACACTCTCTCTCTCTTTGAAACTCTCTCTCTCTTTAAAACTCTCTCTCTCTTTGAAACTCTCTCTCTCTTTAAAACTCTCTCTCTCTCTCTCTCTCTCTCTCTTTGAAACTCTCTTTCGGGGATGTTTTGGTCTTCCATATCATTTGCTATACCAATTCTTTTGTGTATTTTGATGTAAGTTTTATTCTTTTGTTTTCCATCTTCAGTTTCCTTAATGGCAAAAAATGGCTTACTGAGAAAAATTTTGTTTTCTTTTTGTTTTTTCCTCTTTCTTTGTTATTCATCTTGAATAGTTTTCTCAAATTCCTTTTTAACGTTCGAGATGATTTTTATATCTCCCCCTTCAAAGAATTTTCTCTCTATCTTTCTTTTTCAGTCTCTCTTTCTTATTTTTCTTTCCTCCTCTTTCCGTTCTCTCTTTCTCTATTTCAAATTTTTGTCTCTCTTTTACATAGATCGTCAAGCTCTCATACACCCTTTCTCTTTTTTCCCTTCATCATTTGTGTTTCTATTCACTCGTTCACTCTTTATTTCTGAATTCATTCTTCTTACTTGGTCTCCTTTTTTCAATTTTTTTGTTTTCATCAGACTCCGAATCAACTTGAAGAAGGAAGTTTCCTAACCAGAAAGAGTTACGAGACCCTTTTCAAGAAAAAGTTACGAGACCCTTTTCAACTTTGACGTCTTTCCCTATTCTTTGTCGGTCCGTTCACTGCAAACCAGGCTGACTAGAGATGAAACCACAAAATTCCTTCTACAACCGGACTCGTTTTTCCAAGGCCTTTTTTCCGGAAAGGAACACGGAAGGAAAAAAGAATGCGCAATCGGAGACTTCAGTCAACAATTCTTTGTCCTGCTCCGAACGACTACCATTCTACCGAATATATATCGTTCCAGTCAATGAGTTTCCCCGATCGAGTATTGTTCCCAAACAAGGAGCAGGAACTCAAACTCCGTTCCAATCTTTGCCGATGTTCGTTACTACCAGTTTCATACTTCAGAAGTCAAGCTTATAACTTTTTGCTATTGAGAGTGTTTCTTCTACTTTCTTGAGAGAAAAAAAATTTAAACATTGACGGACAGGATTTGAGAGGAGAGGTCGTGGCAGAGCTGACGACATTTGCCGTTGTCTGAAATTCGGTTTTATAAAAAAAACATTTCTTCTCCGAAAGTTCTGACATCGTACTTCTTTCGTTGAAGTTTATGCTGAAAATCTACTTAGTGTAGCTTCTAACGGAGGGTTTGTTTTTTTTGCATCGAAAAGCCACACAACGGTATTGTACTTATTTTCCTGCATCAGAGAACTACGGGCACTGTTTTTTTTAAAAAAAAGTTTACCACCTTTTTGAAGTTTAAGAAGTTTTAAAAAAAGTTTACCACCTTTTTGAAAAAAAGTTTACCACCTTTTTGAAGTTTCGTTCTGATGTTTTTATACAACAGAATACTGAACGATTCTATTTGTGGAACGTCAGTCGTTTCAAACTTCGGTTGATGCACTTATTCTTTCTCACGAATCATATTTATTATTCAAGTTTCTATACTACGTGAGGATTAATTCTCAGTTACAAAGTGTGAAGGCAGGGAAGACTGCTCAAGACAAAATATTGCACGAGCAAAAGCTGTTCCTCTAGGCGGGATCGAACCAAGCCCTCTTTTACTTTTACCGTTCAGATTCAAATGATGTGGAACTAGTTTCTCAGATTACGGTAGTCGTCGTCTTCTCTTTTCAATGTTATAATACAATCCATGGAACGTATATACTCCTCTTCCTTCAATGTATGAGGTGTTGTCGCTTTCAAAAAACCATGTGTTTGCATACAGATTCATTTCCTTCGAAGGAAATATGACCTACCCTCCCCTGTTTAACATTCGCTTTATAATAATGATGTTCTGTAAAAATCTGAAAACTGGAGATCATAATTCAAGGTTTTCTACAAAGAGGAAGTATATGAATTCTACTTCCTCTTTTTAACCAAAATTCCCCTGTTTCTTACCCTTTTGCTCTCGCTAAGTTCTTTAGTTTGTTTTCCTGAAGGATAAGATATTGAACACTGTTACTCGCTTGTACCAACACTTAACAGTACCAACATTCCCTTTTTTGGAAAAAAAAAAGAAGAAAAGAGCTCAATGAAAATTAAAAGGGGGTGACGCAGCTGCTAAACGAGCCTAAGTGTTGGTAGGGCATAACAGAATAAATTATTTGACAATAGAAGAGAAGGTACTTTGATATAGGAAAAGAGAGAGAAAGAGAGAGAGAGAGAGAGAGAGAGAGAGAGAAAAGCAGTTTTCACTTAGCAAAACAGACAGTTATAAAGAGAGAGAGAGAGAGACCTAAAGGACGTGAGAGAAAAAAGATAAAGAAAAAAGAGGTAGAACATGACTCGAACCACATCTAAAAATGTTTTAATAATTAAGGACAGTGAGAAAAGCATAAAAAGAAAAGCAAAGATTTTTCCTGATAAAGATTCACATGACAAATCGAGAAGTGAAATATAAGAACAAAGCTGAATGAAAAGAGGAAGTTTTAATTTATACAAAGAAAAACACAACCGTGAAGATCTATTTTGAAGTGGAAAACGAGAGAAAAAGATAGAGTAAGAGAGAGAAAAGTAGAAAGAGAGGGATATAAACAAAGAAAGCTAGAGAAGAGCAAGAGTGAGAAACAAAAATAGAGAGAGACAAAGATAGAGAGAGGGGTAGAGAGAGCGAAAGAGAGATAGACAAAGAAAGAGAGAGAGAGAGAAAAAGAGAGAGAGGAAGATAGATAGAGATGAAGATAGAGATGAAGATAGAGGGAGAGAGAGAGAGAGAGACAGAGAGAGGAAAAAGAGTGTGACTAACAGGAGATTGTTGAGTAGAGCTCCTTCGAGGGAGTCTAGCAGCAGCAGCGGCCGAGACACATCCACATTGGCGGAGGCATCGAATTTCAATTCTGAAATCTTTGACTTCTTTGCCTTATCATAAAAGCACACAGAGCTCAAACTGGGTTTTGATTGAAATCGCCTCTTACGGAAGAAGAGACACAATTTTCTCTCTTACATTACTCTTACTCTTACACAATTCGTCATTCTTGTTATTGGTCAAAGGAACTATTGAAACGAGTTGGAATTATAATCAGTATACTGAATGGCTTTGAGAACAATCACGTGCTTTAATATAAATTCATCAGAACGGGACTCCAATTTCGGCTTTAAACTAGAACTTGCCTCTCAAATCATGGACTAGGAATTTTTTTAATCAGGATGCTGTCAGTTTTTCTCAGTAAAAATTCGGTACTTGAGCAGCTCATGATGCATTATCTCAAACCTGAATCTGAACCAGACAAACTCTTTTCTCCAAGATCAACCACTATGTAATGTAACTCTCGTAGCGTTATTCCATAACAGTATAACTGGAGCTTCGCCAAAAAAATTATGTTTCACAACGTGCAAAAAAGTTCAAAGAGACAATTTTACATTTGAACAGGATTCATTTGAACTTTTAATATTTTTAGGATATTGAAAAATACCTATAATGAGTTAGAAAACAAACATAAACTCGTAGCAACATCAGAGGAAACGAAAATTGGTGACGACATTAACTATACCGGATTTGGTGAAGTTAGGCATTTAGTCGTTGCTTATCAGCAAGTAAGCGAGGGAGAAGATGAACAGAACTCGAGAAAGACATGTGTAGAAACGAGAGAGTGAGAGAGAGAGAGAAAAAAGAGGGAGAGAGTGAGAGACAAAGGACAAAAAGGCAAAAGAGAGAGAAAGAGAGACTGAGGCAAAGACAATGAGTAGTAAGAACGCAATGACATGGAGCCAAGAAAGAGAGAAGCGTGGACTAGAATACGTCATTTCTTCAAAAAGGCCCCATCCAGCTACAGATTCTAGTTATGAATTTCTTAGTAATCAGCAGCAATTGGTCGCATTCAGATTGTATTCTGCTGATTTACCTATGTAATTAAGAATAAACATTCAAATAAAGCGAAAAATACCAAAAATTTGAAATGACTCTATTTTTAATGCACTCAGATATGCTAAGAGTGTGTGAGAGATAGAGAGAAAAAGAGAAATAGAAAGAGAATTAGAAAGAGAGATAGAGAGAGAGAGAGCCATAGAGAGAGGTTCTTCTACATGCATCACAAACTATGCATCTGGAAAACCGAGTGGGAGCATCTGACACATCAGCTATGGCGAACAGTGTCTGGCATTGAGGCAATGAATATATCATCTTCTCGACCTGGAGACTTTTACAGCTATGAGTATAATAAGTCTCACTAAGCGTCTGCCATTTTTTGACTATGGTTTTTTCCTGCTCGTTTCTGCTTGAAGTTTTAAAGGAATCTTCTTCCGAATCAGGGTGTGAAACTCATAAAATAGAACTACTAAAAAATAGTTGAATGAATCTTTAAACATTTTTTTTGTGAGTTTTTGGCGGTTCCGCTTCCTTCCCGTGTGTGTAATGTCAAGTGTAATGCAATATGAATGCAATAGAGGCCGTATGCATGGAAAACAGATTATAATAATCTGGATAATTCTAATCCAAGGATTACAGCAAAAAAAAGAAATGTATTTGGATAACTGATAATCCAAGCTCATAATCCTTTTGGATTGCTCCATGCATACGGCCTAAGATGATGTGGAGTAAGTGTATATGTATGTACCTTTCTTCGCTCGGAGTGAGAACGGTATACTTTTCTTTGCGATACCCAAAGCGATCACAATTTCTTCGATCTTTCATAATGTGTTCCAATTCTAACTCAAGGATATTCGAGCAGTAAGTAAATTTTTATGATTTTGTCAACAAAAATGCTTTTTTCAAGTAGGCCCAGAGCAGGGGCTAATTTTTATGCCATACTAGATCGGTATGCCACATTTCCAACCGCTTAATCTGCATACGTTTTTCTCAGTGTGAATGAATTTATACATATATATGAACATATATTGTTGAAAAGCTATTCATATGGGAATTGTTCAATGAAAATCTCAATTTGCTCAGCCCTCTACCTGTCCTTTTCTCTGCATTATCTTTATGAGGTGCGAATGAATTCATTCTCGGGCAACAAATTTGAGGATCATCATATTTTGCTTAACTCAAAAAAAAAGAGTCTTCCAAAAACATCATGTTCAAAAACTAACTATTTCACATGTAAGAGACGTCCTCGTGTTCATTTTTACATTGTTTTTACAGTTTTGCTCCAATAATACACAAGCAAACATATACCTGTACCTCGGTTTTTTGACTGTTCTCCGGTCTTCTCCTTGATGAGATGTGTGCTTACTAAAGCGCCTATTCTATACTCATTACACCTATACTACTATAGATGTTCTGAGGGATATAGTATATTCATTAAAATAAACATATCATGATGTCCATGACTTATAATTTTCACTCTCAAAATTTTCTTTTTGTTTACATTGATTCTTAGGATTCTTAGTTCTCCGGTTCATGGAGTGTCTCACTTTAAAGTTCGAAATGTTACGAAGAGAGTTTCCTTATATTCATGAACTTAAAGATGTCAGGATAGTCCTGACATCTTTTACTTCATGAATATGGGGGTTTTACCTTGTTCGGTTCCAATATCATACCTTGTCTTCACAAAATTTGAACATTAAATTAGACAATTTACAGACTTTAACAATATTTTTTACATTCAAGAATTTCTATAATTATACCTCACTCTTTCAGACCCAATCATGATAATTTGTTCCAAATAGATTTGAACATGACAACATACCTTCAGAGGCTTTCATTTCACGCAGTATCTCAAAAAGGTTCAAACATGATATGATACCTTTGACAGCTTGTACGAGCTGTAAAGAAGGCAGAATGAGCGTGTTGGTCTTGAACTGTTGATGACGAAAAAGTTCTCGCATGCTCTCGTTCAGCTGTTCTAGTGCGGCGTGGACACTGACGCACATGGAATCTCCTTCTGGAAGCACTCTGATAATCTCTGGGGCCGTATGCAGAGTCATGGACCAAGTAATAGGGTAAATCATAGTCTACAAAACAGTGTGATAAACAAGAGAAAAAGAATCGAGCTTCTTGCATTGATTCGAGTCTCTCGCCATGTTCTCTCCTCCAACTCACTATTTTGTAGGCTATACATATTTTATCCTATATTTTGATACACGACTCTGCATACGGGCCCTGATCTACTCTAAGTTTCATTTCATTACTTATTCAGTTTCCCGGGAAGTTCTGTCAAATAATCTGTACGCTTTACTTGATGATGGGCCATTACTGAAGAAAAAAATGATTGAATTGCAGTTTTTATTAAATAACGACATTGAATTGATTAAAAGCACACTTAAACTCATTATTTTCTAGTCAAAACACAGACTATCTCGAAAAAAAATTTGATACACGAAATTGTTGTTTTTTTCTCCTCAGTTACTTGTAACACTAATTTGAGAACCAGCTCAATTGTATACTTTTATTCTAGCGTTCAAACTTTTGCCCCCTTTTGAGTGTACACTTGGTGTAATGGTCGTGTTTATTTAATTTTGAGAAGTTATTAACATTCACGTTGATTCATTAAAAACCCGGTTCATCGCGAAAACAAAATGGTAAAAATAAGGATAAAATTTAGGGTTAAGAGTTTTGTTTTCCCAAATCCCATTTCGTTCATCAATTTTTTAATTGATTGTCACAACAGATATGGATGAAACAATTCAAATGAATTAAAATGTGACTTCGCATTTTCTTTTTTCATGGAATAAATCTGTTTGAGTCAAACGGTTTCAATAGAATAACTGAAAAACTAAACCCCCCCCCTCCGGTTCAAATATTTCAAGCGGTAGAAGTTCTCAGCAAACATCACAAAAATTTCGGTTTTTTCAAAGGTCAACAATATCTCTCTTCGTTCCCGAACTGACTTATCAACTCTTTTTTACATGTTATCTGCCTGCTGATTAAGCTTCATTCGCCTTGAAACAAACTCCTGCCGCTAATTGACTTTAACTTCCTCGTACGAGAAACACACGCTTGCTTCACATCACATCACAACCATTTAATGGTGGGAAAAGTTTTTAGTCGTTTTTGTTCGATTAAAAGTTTACGAAATGTGAAAACAGATGGGAAGCTTCTCAGTCTCTCAGTTTATCTCTTTCTCTCTTCCGCTCTCTATCTCTGCTTCTTTTCAGTCTCTCAGTTTATCTCTTTCTCTCTTCCGCTCTCTATCTCTGCTTCTTTTCTCTCAAATACTTTCTGTCTAACTCTTTATTTATCTCTTGATCTCTGTGGATCTGTGCATCTCTCTATCCCAGTGTCAAAAAAGAGTCTTCTGTTTCCCAAAAGCATGAGAAGATGACTGTCGTCATAGTGAGCAGTTGGGTGGTTTGGAATAACTGCCAAACATTCGGAAGGAAGCGAACCCCTGACCCCCCTCAACCCCCGGAGCGCACTCGAACCATAAGGCCATGGGAACAGCCTCTTTACTGCTGAGTTTAAACTCCCAGGAGCGCGCGCAGTGTTCCCTGACACCGACTGTCTCACCTTGTTTAAGTTCAATTACCATCGAATTAAGGCAGTTGATAGAGAAGAGGGAATATATAGGCGAAAAGAACATAAAAGGTAAGCATAAAATTTTTTTTATTATGATCTTGAAAAGATCGACACACAGAAAATAATAAATTTGATAAAAATAGAAGTTTTTAGCCTGAATTGTATTATAAAGAGAGAGAGAGAAAAGACATGAGAAAGCGAGAGAGATAAAAAGAGAGAGAGATAGAGAGAGAGTGACAGAAAGACCAAAACAATGCCGATAATAAAACATTTTAAAGTTCACTTTTTTAATGCTCACTTTTCTTTGATATGTTTTTAGAATTTTTTCCAAATTACGATAGTATGCTTGCTTTATTGCCGTTTCTCCCAGAGTCAGATATTTTCAGAATTTTTATTTATCAAAACTTCATCGGTTTAAGTTTTTATTTATTAAAGTCTTTCATAATAAAAATGTTAGATATAGCGTTTAGGAGGTAAAACAAAAGTAATAAGCTGCATACATATTTTAATGACATATGTAAGTGTATGCAAATAATGTGTCAATGTTAATATAAAACGAGCCTTCATCCTATTGAATCTGAACTTCATTGATTTGGCTTCTTTTTTAAAAAAACTTAAGTTACCATTTCTGCATCAGATTCGTTCACTTATCGAATGCTTGCTTCTTGAACTTTTGATTTTGTAAGATGATTTCATATAGTTTACGTGCATTATTTAAAAAAAACACGATAATACCTCTAAAGTCTATGAGCAGAACATCGCACATGTTCCGGCATGCGCCAAACAAGTGATTTTCTTGCTATGATTCCAGAACAGTCTGAAAGCAACCCGAGGAACATCTCACCTTCCGCCATCGCCTCAACATCGAGTGCCGCGCGGAGACGGTGAGCGCAGACGGAAAAGCGCTCCAAAATCATCCGCACCCCAGTCTTCATCTCAAATATTGAATCTTCGATTTCTCTTCTCTCCATAATTATACCTACATTTATGTATCTAGTTTAGTTATACTTGTTCAAATATGAAATGTTTTTCCGCGGTTACTGCTGCGAGGCAGGAACAAGCTCGGGGACTATTGTAATTCACATATAAATATAAAAACCTACCTATTCTTCTGCTAGTACTTATCCCTTTTGCTCGACTTTTACGCCTTCGACGGTGCTGCTCAATTCGCCGAAGACTTAACTCCCAAGAAAAACTGACCGTTGGGAGATTCCGGTCCAGCAGGATGTCCGCATCGGAGGAGCACAGCGAAGATGTCGACGACATCGGATGCCGAAAGGATGGGAATGAGCCCGAGACAGTTCTTGGAAGAATTCCGAAGAGTTTTGCTTTGTTCTCTCAATGATTTGTATCGAGCCTTTGCTAATATGCTGAGTCAGAAAGGCGATTAGGAACATATGAAAAGTTCGAGAGGGCGTATAAACTGAGAGAGATATAGAGGTGATTGAAAAATATGCAGATTCAAGTTATAATGAGAGGGAGGGGTAGGTGGAGATAAAAAAGAGAGAGAGAAAGAGATAGATAGATAGAGATAGAATAGGAAAGAGACCAGAAGATAATGACAGTGAGGGAGATAAAGAAAAATAGAGGGAGAGAGCAGAGAAAAAAGGGAGAAAGAGTTAGCCGATTCGTTAGCTATCAAATGGGTCAGGAAACAAAATGAAAAGAAAAGGAAGACTATGAGAAGCTCAGCAGGGTCGAATCTTTCTGTTACACCCTTACTGCGCAGAGAGAGGGTGAGAGAGGGAAGTGAGGAAAAAGAAGAAGTTCAGGAAAAAGGAGAGAAGAAGAGAGAAGTGAGAGAGAAATGGATGAAAGGGAGGAAAGGGAAGAATGGAGAAAAATAGGAGAGGATAAGAAAGAAGATAAAGGGAGAGGTTAAACGATAAAGAAGTGAGAATGGAAGAGAGAGAAGGAGTTAGAGAGATAAAACTAAGTTTTTGAGTAAAGTGATAGGCATATCAAAAAAATTAAACAGAATTGAGAAAAGAAAAAAATTAGTGTTGAAGGAAGCAATTCGAAATTACAAAAGTTATAAGAAAAGAAGAAAAGAGAATGTCATAGTAACAAAAATTAAAATTGATGAGGGGAGGGGGGCTGAAAGTATGAGGGGAGGGGGGCTGAAAGTATGAGGGGAGGGGGGCTTAAAGTATGAGGGAAGGGGGGCAAAAAGTATGAGGGGCGGGGGGCTGAAAGTATGAGGGGAGGGGGGCTGAAAGTGTGAGTTGACTCATGGTAAAAAGAGAGCAAGTACAGTCTAACACTAACCAGATGAGGAAGCCGAGAGCAAGTACAGTCTAACACTAACCAGATGAGGAAGCCGAGAGCAAGAACAGTCTAACACTAACCAGATGAGGAAGCCGAGAGCAAGTACAGTCTAACACTAACCAGATGAGGAAGCCGAGAGCAAGTACAGTCTAACACTAACCAGATGAGGAAGCCGAGAGCAAGTACAGTCTAACACTAACCAGATGAGTAAGCCGAGAGCAAGTACAGTCTAACACTAACCAGATGAGGAAGCCGAGAGCAAGTACAGTCTAACACTAACCATATGAGTAAGCCGAGAGCAAGTACAGTCTAACACTAACCAGATGAGTAAGCCGCAGAAAAGAAAGAAGATGAGTATGATAAAGATAGCAATAAATGTGGAAAGAGTCACTGCAACGATATCATTCATTACATCAAGCGGATACCCAAAAAGGGGAAGAAAAAATGTTTTACAAGTTTTTCGTACTTTGACGGAGAAACAGAGAAAGCAAAGATAGGGAGAGAAAAATAAATAGGGTGAGAGATAAAAGGATAACTAAATAAAAGCGAAAAAGATTTGATGGAGTGAAAGTTAAAAAAGAAAGAATATAAAGAAAGAGAGAGAGAGATCAAGGAATACATTGAGAAAAGAGAGAGAGGCTTGTGTAGAGGGAGGAATAGGTGTGTGAAGAAAGAGAAGAAAAGAAGAATAGAAGAAAAACTAGAGAAAAAGAGAAAAAGACTAGGGAAAGAGAGGTAGAGAGAGGGAGAAGGGAAGAAAAAAAGCGAAGGAGACGGAGAGACATGAAAAAGAGAGGTAGAGTAATGATGAACGAGAGAGGGAGAACGAAAGCAGGGTAGAGTTGATAAATTTAATGAATAGATCGAGAAAAAAACAAACCGCTTTTCTTATGAACTTTTCATTTGAAACGAGTTTAAATAAGTTACATCTTTGCCTCCCTCAATATGAAGCAAATCATGGATAAATAGATATCCATGGACTAACTGATTGATTGCCTCAATATGAAGCGAATCATGGATCAATAGATATCCATGGACTAACTGATTGATTGCCTCAATATGAAGCAAATCATGGATCAATAGATATCCATGGACTAACTGATTGACTGCCTCAATATGAAGCAAATCATGGATCAATAGATATCCATGGACTAACTGATTGATTGCCTCAATATGAAGCAAATCATGGATCAATAGATATCCATGGACTAACTGATTGATTGCCTCAATATGAAGCAAATCATGGATCAATAGATATCCATGGACTAACTGATTGATTGCCTCAATATGAAGCAAATCATGGATCAATAGATATCCATGGACTAACTGATTGATTGCCTCAATATGAAGCAAATCATGGATCAATAGATATCCATGGACTAACTGATCTGAATGTCCCAAGCTTCCATACAGCTTTTGTAAGATATTTTAACAAAGGGCTTCAAAACTCAGAAAATTTTAACACTGTGCAAAAATCTTTGGAGTTTTCAAAAATTTACAGAGAATAAACTAAGAGCCTTTGGAATTGAACACTATTATACAACCTCAGCTGATCAACAGTCTCATAAAAACCATTCTCATTACACGCCTGTTGCTCGTATCATTCAAATTGAACACATAGGGAATTTTTTTAAAATTTTTGAGACTGTGCGATAAAGATTATAATTGTTGTTGAAATCCTTTGATTTTAAATTTCGAAATAAATAGATCACAGTCTTATCCGTTGAATCTGAATGTTCTTCCGCAATTCAGATTTCGTTCAACCAGCTGATCTCTCAAGCTATATCATTTAAAAACTTTTAGAAAAGATAACGCTTCACTAGACAAAAGTGGATAAAAGTCAAGCTGCCGATAACGACTCACAGATAATAACTCAATGTCCATTGAGCACAAGTATCTCAAAGAACAAAAAGCAGTATTATCGAATGATGTATTAAGTTTTTTTGCTGAAAAATGTGTAGCAAAACGTAACTCAAATTTTTATGCTCATAATAATTCATCGAGCTCAATGATATTAATGCTTAGCACTCTTTTTCCTCTCCGTATGTACATGATAATTTTAGGATTATCCATAATTTTAGGGTTATAATAATTTTAGGATTATCCTTCTTGAAATAATGAATCATCGAAAAAATTTGTCTATATCCTTGAAATTGAAGAAACTTTGATTCTCAAATATTAATTTACACTATTCTTAGAATAAGTTTATATAAATTCGAAGTTAATTGAGAAAAAACACCAATTAAGCCCGTTCAGCTAAAGGCAAAAATTGATGAACTTGGTTGTTTTCAGACATGAAAGTATAGAGCGACCAAGGGGAGCCCCATTAAGAAGACATCAATCACGAGAGGGGATGAAGTTTGATTCATTCAAAGAGTAGCTCTCCTTTCCTCTTCCACTCTCTTCGTTTCTCGCGTTCTTTTCATAGCGATCTCTTCCTTGGCCACTCTCATCAGCCTTCTCTCCCTTCGAAACTCTCCTTCTCTCTCAACACCGTTCGTGCGGCGCTATTTACTTCCAATTTATACTAGTACTGCGATGATATTGTATTAACTCAAGCCAATGGTTTCTTTCTTACTTAGTTATCCGTCTGGTTCTTTCGTGAAGCTCTTTTTTCATTCGGATTTCTCACTCTTCTCTCACAATCCTTTGCATCCTTCATTATGTCAACTGATTCACATGAAAAGCGCCAACATGTTCATTTCGTTGGGTTCCACAAAGCGTTCTGCTAACTCACTTTGTATGAGACTCGTTAACAAGGCAAGTCCCAGCCCTTCTCTTTCCTTTCAATTCCCCTATCGTCCAAGGTGTAAATGTCAACCAAAAAGAAAAACAAATTCTCTCGGGTGTTTCATCAGAACACAATTCTCACATTCAATACAATATTTCAACATCACCCCCTGATCAGATTGACCAATATTTGCTCATCACATAAGACACCACTATCAATATTTTCTTTATAAAGTGACCTGAAACTTAGTGTTTCATAAAACAACAGATAGTTCGCTTGATAATCTAATTCGTTAATACTGCAGTTTTATTATACAGACAGAGCAATTTAGAGATTTCGTCAAATGTGTTACAAAACACATAAAACCACTCGAGGTCTCTCTCTACTCTACACATATGACAACAATTATTATTGTAGAACATGAATGACAACCGAATATTTAGTCTGCTTATGCAAAAAGTGAATACTTGATGAGTGAATTGAAAAAAACTTGCAAGTTAAAACTCCTTGAATGTATGACTTATGGAGCGTTAGAATTCAACTTTTCACTTTGCAAAGTAATCTCTGCAAAGTGATCCCGTTAAACGCTCTAGGCCGCATCCCTCACTTTGCAGAGATTACTTTGCAAAGTAAAAAGTTGAATTCTAACGCTCCATTACACAAATATTATTGAAAACATATGTATTGTTAACTTTCTTTGGTGTGACAAGTATAAATATGTACATACATATGTATAAGCAACAAGATGCTAAACATTCGCATGATGCCAGACTGAAACTTTGCTGCCGAACTGATGGCAACCATTCCCACCTCGAAAGGGAAAGTGTTATAGAAACCAGAGGAATGATAGACAATAATGCTTCAAAACACACAAAAACAAGAGGTGAGAAAAGAAAGAGATGTACATATATGGGATGGGCATATGGGATGCAAAGAGATTCCAAGTGAAAAAGATAGAGAAATAAAAAAAAGAGAGAGAAAAAGAAAGAGTGTGAGAGAGAGAGATAGAGAGAGAGAGATAGTCACTGCGCTGAGAATTGAAAGACCATGAGAAATACAAAGAGATGGGAATTTACATAAAGATAACACATAAAAAAAGAAAAAGAGAAAAACAAGTTAGAGAAAGAATTTGATCAGAGAGAGAAAGAGGAGAAAAGAGAGAGAGTAATAAAGCGAGGAGAGAGAAAAGATAGGACAGAGAGGGAGAGAGAGGAGAGAAAGAGATAAAGAGGGAGGAGAGATAGTAGAGAGAATGAGAGAGAAGAGAGGAAAGAGAGGAGAGAGAGAGAGAGAGAGAGAGGGGGGGGGAGAGAGTGAGCGACAAAAAGAAGGCATCATGTCCACACTTTAAGTGATCCATCGGCGGCAGCTGATACGAGATGGGCAGAAGGAAGAAGAAGAAGATCAGTGACTGCTCTGCGGTGGCAACTTGTTGTATGCGGCTTCTGCGAAACAGCTCTAATCAAAATCAATCAAAATTTAACAATACAATTTTGTTTTCGTTTTTTCTTATTCAATGTTTTTTCTTTATAACTAATAAAAGACTATAAAACTAATTTTTTTAATTATGCAAGGGTAAGGATGTTAGCTTTTTAGTTTTTTTTTTACGATTTAAACCAAATCAAAGAATAGTCTGCACTGGGAAGCCAAGTCAAATCCTTAAATAAGCCTATTTCGACTGTCTCAGCATATTCGGAGCCTCTTGATGAGGATGATTGATAGGCTAGGTTTCTCTTTCCATTCTCTCACCCATTCCAAAGTGCAAATGACTCATTTCTTACAAGGAAATCAGCATTTTGTTAATTGCACTGATCCTAAAAAAAGCTCGCTGATTTGTCCAAGTCTGCAAATTTGTCATTTTCTCTCTTTTCTTACCAATTTTTCCATCCTGTCTCATTCTCGCTCTCTTTCTTTCTCTCCCTCTATCCCTTTTCTCAGCTTTCCTATCATTTTCTTCTGTCGCCTCTCTCTCTCTCTCTCTCTCTCTCTCTCTCTCTCTCTCTCTCTCTCTCTCTCTCTCTCTCTGCTGCGCTTCCAAAACAATCTCTTCTTCATTTTCACTACTACGAATTTTTTTACTTCATTTTTTGTATCTATTCCTGTCTTTCTCAACTATTATATATATTTTTCTATAAACTCTTCAGTACCTCTCTCTCTTTCTCTTTCTCTCTCCCTCTCTCTTCTTATTTTCATTTCTTACTTTCTCTTTCTCTTTCTCTCTCTCTCTCTCTCTCTCTCTCTCTCTCTCTCTCTTTCTTTCCCTTTCTTGATTTTCCTTTACTCTTCCTCCTCCATTCTTTACAGTAAACACATGTCCATTAAAGTCTTGAGGAATTCGATTCTTTCAAATCTCAACTTTCACCTTTAATCTCATCTTTTGTGAGACAAATCTTCTGAGAGAAAGACGAAGGTGAGAGATAGAGATAGAAAGAATGAGCCCAATAGAGAAAAAAGAGATAGAAAGTAGGATTAACCAGATTTGGTAGACAAAAAAGGGAGTGTCTCCTTCTTTTGGTTCCCTTGAACTGACCGACATAGTGAGCGACTCCTTGGGTATAACCGACTCATATGTGAGCAGTACATTGTTGCCCTCTATCGGAGCTTCCTTACTCACGAACTTCATCTCGAACTTGGAGCCTTCTTCTGAATTACAGAGCAGCCTTAAGACATAGTCAACAGGGTGTTTCTCAGACCCGCACCGCGGGTGAAAAAAATTTATACACTCTCCAAAAACCCCGAGAATCATTTAAATCTATGCGCTTGTACAGAAAAAATTTCCTCGTATTTTCGTACGAAAAGTCCAAATGAAATTTTAAAAATCTATGCACTCAAAAAAATTGTGCGGGTGCTAAGAAACACCCTGATCGTCAATCTTTTTCAACTGAACAAACAAAAAGAAGCTGAGTTTTTTTCTACGATTCTCTACAAAAACTTCAGAGGTTCAAGAGACGACGTATTATTACCGTCTGCGACCATTTAACGAGCCAGCAATTATTACCGTCTGCGACCATTTAACGAGCCAGCAATTATTACCGTCTGCGACCATTTAACGAGCCAGCAATTATTACCGTCTGCGACCATTTAACGAGCCAGCAATTATTACCGTCTGCGACCATTTAACGAGCCAGCAATTATTACCGTCTGCGACCATTTAACGAGCCAGCAATTATTACCGTCTGCGACCATTTAACGAGCCAGCAATTATTACCGTCTGCGACCATTTAACGAGCCAGCAATTATTACCGTCTGCGACCATTTAACGAGCCAGCAATTATTACCGTCTGCGACCATTTAACGAGCCAGCAATTATTACCGTCTGCGACCATTTAACGAGCCAGCAATTATTACCGTCTGCGACCATTTAACGAGCCAGCAATTATTACCGTCTGCGACCATTTAACGAGCCAGCAATTATTACCGTCTGCGACCATTTAACGAGCCAGCAATTATTACCGTCTGCGACCATTTAACGAGCCAGCAATTATTACCGTCTGCGACCATTTAACGAGCCAGCAATTATTACCGTCTGCGACCATTTAACGAGCCAGCAATTATTACCGTCTGCGACCATTTAACGAGCCAGCAATTATTACCGTCTGCGACCATTTAACGAGCCAGCAATTATTACCGTCTGCGACCATTTAACGAGCCAGCAATTATTACCGTCTGCGACCATTTAACGAGCCAGCAATTATTACCGTCTGCGACCATTTAACGAGCCAGCAATTATTACCGTCTGCGACCATTTAACAAGCCAGCAATTATTACCGTCTGCGACCATTTAACGAGCCAGCAATTATTACCGTCTGCGACCATTTAACGAGCCAGCAATTATTACCGTCTGCGACCATTTAACGAGCCAGCAATTATTACCGTCTGCGACCATTTAACGAGCCAGCAATTATTACCGTCTGCGACCATTTAACGAGCCAGCAATTATTACCGTCTGCGACCATTTAACGAGCCAGCAATTATTACCGTCTGCGACCATTTAACGAGCCAGCAATTATTACCGTCTGCGACCATTTAACGAGCCAGCAATTATTACCGTCTGCGACCATTTAACGAGCCAGCAATTATTACCGTCTGCGACCATTTAACGAGCCAGCAATTATTACCGTCTGCGACCATTTAACGAGCCAGCAATTATTACCGTCTGCGACCATTTAACGAGCCAGCAATTATTACCGTCTGCGACCATTTAACGAGCCAGCAATTATTACCGTCTGCGACCATTTAACGAGCCAGCAATTATTACCGTCTGCGACCATTTAACGAGCCAGCAATTATTACCGTCTGCGACCATTTAACGAGCCAGCAATTATTACCGTCTGCGACCATTTAACGAGCCAGCAATTATTACCGTCTGCGACCATTTAACGAGCCAGCAATTATTACCGTCTGCGACCATTTAACGAGCCAGCAATTATTACCGTCTGCGACCATTTAACGAGCCAGCAATTATTACCGTCTGCGACCATTTAACGAGCCAGCAATTATTACCGTCTGCGACCATTTAACGAGCCAGCAATTATTACCGTCTGCGACCATTTAACGAGCCAGCAATTATTACCGTCTGCGACCATTTAACGAGCCAGCAATTATTACCGTCTGCGACCATTTAACGAGCCAGCAATTATTACCGTCTGCGACCATTTAACGAGCCAGCAATTATTACCGTCTGCGACCATTTAACGAGCCAGCAATTATTACCGTCTGCGACCATTTAACGAGCCAGCAATTATTACCGTCTGCGACCATTTAACGAGCCAGCAATTATTACCGTCTGCGACCATTTAACGAGCCAGCAATTATTACCGTCTGCGACCATTTAACGAGCCAGCAATTATTACCGTCTGCGACCATTTAACGAGCCAGCAATTATTACCGTCTGCGACCATTTAACGAGCCAGCAATTATTACCGTCTGCGACCATTTAACGAGCCAGCAAGTATTACCGTCTGCGACCATTTAACGAGCCAGCAATTATTACCGTCTGCGACCATTTAACGAGCCAGCAATTATTACCGTCTGCGACCATTTAACGAGCCAGCAATTATTACCGTCTGCGACCATTTAACGAGCCAGCAATTATTACCGTCTGCGACCATTTAACGAGCCAGCAATTATTACCGTCTGCGACCATTTAACGAGCCAGCAATTATTACCGTCTGCGACCATTTAACGAGCCAGCAATTATTACCGTCTGCGACCATTTAACGAGCCAGCAATTATTACCGTCTGCGACCATTTAACGAGCCAGCAATTATTACCGTCTGCGACCATTTAACGAGCCAGCAAGAACAAAATCAAACCGTACAATGTAATCAATGTTCAAACGCTTCCATTTTTCATCCCAAACAACTCCCCATCCTGTGAACAATAAAAGTATGCAAAAAATTGTTCAACTACGCTAATTTTCTTGCAGCCACTCAAATTTCCATGAAAAAGATACGAGTGATTCCTGAGATTAATGCGCTTTTCGAAGCATGTAGAGTGTTCCATTTTCTGATCTCGCCTCTCGAGTCTCCACACACGATCCAACCTCCTCCACATACACGAGCCGCTGTCATGGTCTTGTTCAAGTCCTGTAATAAGGGCCTTTCTTTGCTACCGCACCTGGATTTATCAGCGGTCAACTTACAGTTTATGATTCACACACATTTATGAGGCCCCACTGATCAGATTTTTTGTGCATTTTTGCTTGCCCGTTTTAGTCTGAAAAGCTCCAAATCTGGTTTTTAGAAGAAAAAAGTTAAATTTTAAAAATTTGAAGATTTAGATTTGAGAGTCATGACTTTTTCACAGAACTTCGAACTTCACCACCGTTAAAAGACACACATTTGGAGCAGAGGCATTAAGATATGAATTTGTTCACCTAGACTTATCATGTAATCGTTCAAAAATTAGAGTCACAAGCAGAGTAGTCATATAAGTCATGTAGTCATTGAGAATACTGACTGTGGCTTGCTGCGTGGAGAGATCGAATGGGTTTCTTTTATGGGAAGGGAAGAGAATGTGAGAGCGAGATCCCGTGCCCAGCGAGAACATCGTCAGCTCTCCGAAGTAACTCGACGCCACAAGAACCTGTAGAACCGAATTACTTCAGAACTCACTTCTAATCCGGAAATCAACTGTTAATTTAAACTTTTTCATATTTTCAGGTTATGACTCGAAGCCCAGAACATAATTTTGGTATTATATATGATGCAAGGCTGTCACAAATCATAAGCTCTTGAAAAAGATGTAAGGAATCAAAAGAGGAAAAGACACAGGAGAAAATGGTCCATTTATTTCCAGCATCTTCTTTTAAAGCTGTTTGATTTGCAGTGGATTTTTCTTTTTTTGTTAGTAATAAAGTAGAAACTCCTCCTCAAGTAAAATAACCACGATTTCGTTCAATAACCCCAATACATTAACCCTTACTTGTTATAAGTACAGTATACCTACAGTATACCTGTGGATCATGAATGTTAGAGAACTCGTTCGTCCACAGCTTCAAGGGCATTCCTGAGCGGCATGGATTCTCCCATGATGTTACCTCCACCAATAACCTTAAATCAACGTCGTTTTTTTAAAAAGCCAAACCAGGAATTGAAATATTCATATTTCCAGTCTCTCATATTTCTTTGCTCGTTATAAAGAGAGCTACACTGTGGTTATCAATCGATATTGAACTAGAGGTTATGATTCGATAGATCATCAAACCTGAGGTCCCATAGGGCGCATCTCTTTGAGCTTCCTGAGACTAGTAGCCATCTCTCGTTGATGTTGTCTACACAGAACGACGTCAACTGTAACCACGAGATGTTTTCCTTCTCAAAGGTTTTTTCAAAGGTGAAAAAAATGTGTTTCACAGAAAATTTATCGCCGATGGAAATTTTCAGCAATGAAATTTTTAAAATGTGATCGAAATGAGAGAAAGCGATAGGAACATAAAATTCTTAATACAACTATGTATAAATGTGATGAACGAGTACATAACAACTTACCTTAGCCTTATTATTGTCTTAACTTCCCTTAGTCTTATTATTGTCTCAACTTACCTTAGCCTTATTATTGTCTTAACTTCCCTTAGTCTTATTATTGTCTCCACTTACCTTAGCCTTATTATTGTCTTAACTTCCCTTAGTCTTATTATTGTCTCCACTTACCTTAGCCTTATTATTGTCTTAACTTCCCTTAGTCTTATTATTGTCTCCACTTACCTTAGCCTTATTATTGTCTTAACTTCCCTTAGTCTTATTATTGTCTCAACTTACCTTAGCCTTATTATTGTCTTAACTTCCCTTAGTCTTATTATTGTCTCCACTTACCTTAGCCTTATTATTGTCTTAACTTCCCTTAGTCTTATTATTGTCTCCACTTACCTTAGCCTTATTATTGTCTTAACTTCCCTTAGTCTTATTATTGTCTCAACTTACCTTAGCCTTATTATTGTCTTAACTTCCCTTAGTCTTATTATTGTCTCCACTTACCTTAGCCTTATTATTGTCTTAACTTCCCTTAGTCTTATTATTGTCTCAACTTACCTTAGCCTTATTATTGTCTTAACTTACCTTAGTCTTATTATTGTCTCAACTTACCTTAGTTTTATTATTGTCTCAACTTACCTAAGCCTTATTATTGTCTTAACTTACCTTAGTCTTATTATTGTCTCAACTTACCTTAGCCTTATTATTGTCTCAACTTACCTTAGCCTTATTATTGTCTTAACTTACCTTAGTCTTATTATTGTCTCAACTTACCTTAGCCTTATTATTGTCTTAACTTACCTTAGTCTTATTATTGTCTCAACTTACCTTAGCCTTATTATTGTCTTAACTTACCTTAGTCTTATTATTGTCTCAACTTACCTTAGCCTTATTATTGTCTTAACTTACCTTAGTTTTATTATTGTCTCAACTTACCTTAGCCTTATTATTGTCTTAACTTACCTTAGTCTTATTATTGTCTCAACTTACCTTAGCCTTATTATTGTCTCAACTTACCTTAGCCTTATTATTGTCTTAACTTACCTTAGTCTTATTATTGTCTCAACTTACCTTAGCCTTATTATTGTCTTAACTTACCTTAGTTTTATTATTGTCTCAACTTACCTTAGCCTTATTATTGTCTTAACTTACCTTAGTCTTATTATTGTCTCAACTTACCTTAGCCTTATTATTGTCTTAACTTACCTTAGCCTTATTATTGTCCACTTTTCTCCTCCAGACTTCATGTTTTCTGCCGCTTCCACTTGATGTTCCCACCCTGAAAGCATAATGCATATTTTTTCTCATTTTTATTTAAGCCTAAAAAGTAAGGATAAAACAAAATAGGGTATATTTAATGATACATAATTCTCGATGCCTTTTTTTGACTTCTAGGTATCATTTACATATATAATGTGACGAATCTCAGAATTCAAGAATAATATGTTGCGAAATAGAAAATAGAACTAGAGTGTGAAACACCTAAGTAAGCCTAATCAGAAAAAAAATTCTGTAATATCTAAATGACTTTTTCTCATCATCATATATTGTCGTCTTAATAACTTGAAAAATCCAACAGCTCCGAGTCCTCAAAAACCTAACTGTAACGTTTTTCAAAATTTTCAAAACCTTTACAGTAATTTTCAACTCCTTTTGATGGCTAAAACAGTTAACATTTCACCGTCGCGTCAAAATATTGCTCCTGAAAACCTCACCTTTCATCGAAGCAATAGAGCGCATTATGATGCGTTCTCGCATATGTGCACTGGCCGATCTGGATGATCTGCTCCACTGCGCCATCCTGGTCGTCCACTCTCACTCTGCTCGACTCTGCCATCAACGTGGTCGCGTCCAGATCCAGCCACAGCAGATGACCGTCTCCGGTTGCCGTCACAAGGCGATGGTCCCCGCACCAACCCACGCCCGTCAGAGGGACGCCCGCTAAACGAACCCGGAAGAACATATTAAACAGGGTGATTTTCTAACCCACACTGTGGGTGAAATCCGTGTGTTAATCTATGCACACTTTTAAAAGCTAGTAACAAGAATCCACTTTTTGCATGGCATTTTCTACTTATCAACACACGCACTCGGAGCCTCTTTAAATCGCACCGTTCCCTCTCGATCAATATCTTGATCTACATGTTTTTGTAAGGAGTAATCTTTAAAATAACCTCTTTACTCGTAGCAACACCGCGGCACTTCTTTGCAATCATAAGTGACTGTACTTTTTGTGAACAATGAATAGTCATCAAATTCAAAACTCCTCAAATCCCTCAACTATAAATAGTTACCTTGGTCATAGGTGTAAGATGCATCCGCCCTGATCGCTCCGTAGGAGTCACCGTTGAGTTGCGATACGCTCCACAGTCGTAGGGATCCGTCACGAGAGGATGAAACAATCTTGTCTTGCTCCGCAGACAAACCCAATCTGGAAAAATTGGCCGTCAACCAGGACCGCTACAATATGCTCTGCTCATGTACATCTAACTTAGAAGAGGACTGAGAAAGTCAACAGACCTTGTGAGAAATTTTCAGCGGTTGTACCAAGAAAAACTAGAGAACGAAAGCTAGCAGGAGAAACGAGCAAGGCAGTACACCTCGTGGTAATCTCCTAGCAGAAGGAACGAGCAAGGCTGTACACCTCGTGGTAATCTCCTAGCAGGAGGAACGAGCAAGGCTGGACACCTCGTGGTAATCTCCTAGCAGGAGGAACGAGCAAGGCTGTACACCTCGTGGTAATCTCCTAGCAGGAGGACCAAGCAACGCAATACACCTTGTTATAATCTCCTAGCAGACGGACCAAGCACTATGTGGTGATTGCTCAGCAGAGAAAAAAACCACTGGAGGGGCTACACTAACTAACTGCGAAATGGCCGCGGAGTGCTCCCGGATGTGGGTGACGAGCCGGCCGTGAACCTTGTCGAGGAGCGCATCTCCTCGTTCCCGCGAGGAGGCAACCATTGGCCATCTTCCCAGGATCTCCCGCTTCTTCTTCTCCACAACTTCGGCAACGGCAACGTCGCTTGCGAGAGCTGACAACACGAATTCCGTTCAAAAGCGCCCGAACTTTGTTTTCTATATTTTTTCTCATTGTAAAGAAGTTTTAAAAGTTTTTCTGAGCACTTATTTTTTCTTACGTCTTTTCGCGTTTTCTATAAATGACAATTCGCACTTATTTCCATGATTGACTTTTTGATATTTTTCACTTGCTAATTTATCAGTTGAATTTTTGATCTTTGCAAATCGTTTGAGCAACGATGAGCTGAGAATACGAATTGGTGTATTGGTAACGCTCTACAAGCCCCGATTAGGCAGCGGAGGTTCGGTCCCGGCCGAGTGCAATTTTTGCCCGTGCGATGGATTATTCATCAGTTGCTTACTCTCTTACGCGCTAAAAAGCTCAAAGCATGATTAACAAGTCTGAAAACTGTTTTCTTACAAAGTCTGTTCTGTTCTAATAATAATGAGTTCAAAACTCACATATCTACCTCTGATTGTTCTAAATACTAGTCGATTGGGGAAGAATTTATTCTACAGCTTCGAATCATCATTATCCATCACTCGGCCATCTTTCTATGAGATTTTCCGACCTGACTTGAGTTAATTCAAACATATTTTTTTTGTTATTCATAATTTAAAGCAGAACTTTAACTGTCAAATACTACGCAATTTCTCTTTCAAATAAACGCAAAATGCACCTTTACAATCTTTCTCTTCTCTAATATCTCACTTCCGCATCTCTTTTTTCCCTCTATACATGTCTTCATCTTCTAACAATCTTTCTGATAGTATTCAAGTGTTAAAAAGGTCCATAAACTTGCTTCCTAACTATAAAGTATTATAACTATAAGTGCTTCATGACTATACAGTATTATAACTATAAGTGCTTCATGACTATACAGTATTATAACTATAAGTGCTTCATGACTATACAGTATTATAACTATAAGTGCTTCATGACTATACAGTATTATAACTATAAGTGCTTCATGACTATACATTATTATAACTATAAGTGCTTCATGACTATACAGTATTATAACTATAAGTGCTTCATGACTATACAGTATTATAACTATAAGTGCTTCATGACTATACATTATTATAACTATAACTGCTTCATGACTATAAAGTACCATCATTCGTAATGAATAAAATGGTTTTTTCACGCGCTCTTATAGTGAACCGTGTGAGAAAAGCTCCCGTTCCCCAAGAAATGCTTCAGTAACAAATCTCTGTTTTCAATCTCATTATTTCCTTCCCGAACACTCGCTTGTTTCTTCTGTGTGTCAAGCATGCTAACTCTCTTCTGTGTGTCAAGCATGCTAACTCTCTTCTGTGTGTCAAGCATGCTAACTCTCTTCTGTGTGTCAAGCATGCTAACTCTCTTCTGTGTGTCAAGCATGTTAACTCTCTTCTGTGTGTCAAGCATGCTAACTCTCTTCTGTGTGTCAAGCATGCTAACTCTCTTCTGTGTGTCAAGCATGCTAACTCTCTTCTGTGTGTCAAGCATGCTAACTCTCTTCTGTGTGTCAAGCATGCTAACTCTCTTCTGTGTGTCAAGCATGTTAACTCTCTTCTGTGTGTCAAGCATGCTAACTCTCTTCTGTGTGTCAAGCATGCTAACTCTCTTCATAAGGTTGACCCTTACACTTTAGTGAACGTTGAAAAGACTCCAATCAAAAGAAGCTTTCCAACTCAAGAGAAAACCTATCCATCAATTTTTCTGTTGTTCTTTGAGGAAAAAAACGAACCGTTATAATTGTAAAAATCCTTTTTTGTTTTGTTCAATTCCAACCAACCATTAGCACTGCTTTGGAAGGCGTCAACAACAGAAGACTGAAATGCTACTTGTTTTTTTTCAACCAAAGGATGATTTAGGAATGAATCCTTTTATCAAAGGTTATGAAGAATAAATTCTACATCGAAGAAATAGACTCATGTATCAAAGCAACGAATTTTTATCGTACTGATTTCTTCTATAAAATTCCTGGCTTCCTAATCAAAGCATATTAAAAGCAGCTGGAACCCTTAAATTAGGTACTCAACCCCTAAACTTCAGAGTTAATGGTAAGACTTCTATGAAAACCTCAGCTACCTACAAGGAATGTCTGAAAAAGCTTCGACTGACCCCGGATCTACTAGTGAGTAAAGACGTCTGATGAAGGTTATTTGGAGGAACCAGCTGAAGAGGCAGGCGCCCGGGAGGGTTGTTGTTGGCGTTCTTGTTCTCTTTCAGACCCAATCTACAATGTCAACGGTGCTCATGTCAAATATCATCTCGCAGGATTCTATGAATGATACACTGGACCGTAGATCTATGATATCGACCGAAAAAGATCGATGAATTTACTGACCTTCAATTGCTTTACAATTTTAGTATCAAAATTCTGGATTTTCACCAGTCCTCTTTCGAATTACCGGGCAAGCGCTTCAACCATATCAAGATACTCTGCAGAACTAGACTATTATGAATCAGTTTAAGTGCATAACAAAAATATCGTTTAAACAAAAAATAGCCGAACGACCAAGTTTTGTCCGCAAAACTGGGAAAGCGTTTCTTCAGAGTCGAAATTTGGCCTTCTCGTCAATTACGACCAGGGTGTTTCTTACCACCCGCATAATTTTTCACGAGCGCATAGATTTCCCGAATTTGAGAGTTTGGAATTTTTTCTTCAAAGATTTGGAATTTTCCTAGGTAAAAATCGAAAATTTTTTCTTTCGAGTGCATAGATTTGAATGTTTTTTGGACTTTTTGAAAAGCGCATAGATTTTTTTCACCCGCAGTGTGGGTGGTAAGATTTTACGACCCACATTGAAACGCCCTGATTACGACTCCACATTCTATAGTTCTATAGATACGTTTACTGACGCTCTTCTAAAGTCGGCGGACTTGATAAGTATGTTGGAGAAGGCTTTCACTCTCTGCTTCACGTCCACGTCATTCAGGGAGTTACCCAGCAGCTGCTGAAGAGTGGGATCTGTCAAACCGCGCGAATCCGACTTTACCAGGTTGTCATCTAGAACGGCGGACTTGAATATTCATGGCCTATTTCTAGAATCTCTTAAGGAAAAAATATACCTCTTTAACGCTTTCCCATCTCTTTAACATACGTATAAAGGGCAGTTTTCGAACAACTTTATAACGATAAGTGTATCCCAACGTTTCCGACCGAGTGAAAATTCATTTTTGAATCTACATTCTTGAGTTAAATCTGGGATGTTTTCCAAGCATGAAAAGCTGTGCTGACCTTCTTCAGAATAACAACTTCAGCTGTTGTTTGGAATGCGACTCATATCCCATCTTGACCCATTATATTGACTATATTCTCAATACATATAATGGGTCAAGATGGGATATATAACAACGCAATAATAACACATTTTCGAGTTTCAATTGAAAATAAACATTTCAAAAACACAGTAATGTTCATAATTGTTGTAAAATTATAGGCAGTTTTATCCAGTAATGCAAAACTCTTTCAGAAGTTCTCTGATATTTTTTTGAGAATTCTTGAAACTTTCTCAAAACTTAAACATTTTATATTTTCTAAAAACCTTGCTAGAAGTGAATGAATCTTAAAATACCTTATTGATCGATCACATTGAAACAAACAAGACATGTGTTTCAAACAGGGGTTATTTAGTCATGACAGATCTTCTGTCGGCGGGCCTCTGTTTTTCAAATCTTTAGGGGGGGACCCTTATGTGAAAAAAAGGTAAGGGGGACCCTTATGTACGAAAAAAAAGAAGAAAAAAATTTCACCCTTAAGGGGGGACCCTTATGTGAAAAAAAATTTTTCGCTTTCGGCGGGCCTCTGTTTTTTTATTTGAAAAATCGTAAGGGGGAACCTTATGTGATTTTTTTTTTCGGCGGGTTTCTGTTTGAAAAATTATAAGGGGGACCCTTATGAAAAAAAATTTTCCGCCTTTGGCGGGCGTCTGTCCCTTTTTCTTTCACACTAAAAAACCCCTGGTTTCAAACATGCTGAACGTACTAAGATACGCGACGAGTCTGGTGGTGTGCTCTTTGTTGAGTGCCACCAGCTTTTTCCACAAGTCCCTCGGCAATGGCTGATGCAGGCACTCCAGCAGGACCGACTGCAAACATTCAACCGCTGACTTCATCTCATACAACACATCATCAATAATGCTATTACAAGACATGATCAGCTCAACAAGGATCGTGATCAACGGCCTGATTAAGTGAAACTGTATGTTTCAATAAGTTTATAGTAGTTTAATTTTCAACAAATTGGTAAATTTTTTTAAATTTGGAACACGATCATTTCAAGAATTCTCGAGTTTCTCGCCCGTTTTCTGTACAGATTCCGTCTCAAACTTGAGGCTACATAAACGGGGAATCCACGAATCCTGTGAAATCTCTTCTAGCCCACTGAATAAGGCATCGCTTACATCGGCATGAACATCAACTCTGCAGGGAGACAATGAAAGATTGAAACTACCGCTACCGTTTTGTTGACTCGTATGAGTGGTCGGTTGAGGTGAGTAGAAAGTCGCGGTAGGAGTCGGCAGTGGACATCTGCCAGTGTCCACAGAGAGTCCACACACACGACGAACTCGGCACAAGCTGTTCGAATCCACTCATTCTGCAGTTACGAGCGAGTCAAGCGAGAGAGAAAAAGAGAGAGAGAAAGTTGAAAGAGAGAGAAACATGAAGAAATAGGCCGTTAAATTTTACTTTTCCCAATAGACAGACAAAATATACAAAAAATGAGAGATGAAGAAAAATAGTAGACAGAGATTGAGAAAGAGGTAGATAAAGAGCAAGATGGCGAAAGAGAGAGAGAGAAGAAATAGGAAAAACATAGAAAAAAGGTTGAGAAAGATTGAGAAGGGTAAAGGGAGATTGCGAAAGGTGGAGCAAGAGAGAGAGAGAAAGAAAGAGAAAGAGAGAGAGAAAGAGAGAGAAAGAGAGAGAGAGAGAAAAAAATAGGAGAGAGAGAGAGAACCCAACCGGATGGGCTAGGAACGGAATGAGGTCATCGAGAAGCTGGTAGATATCTGCCTGCCGCAGTATTTGGGAGAGCGCCAGATGGCGGCAGCACTCCAGTGTTCGTACAATGACCCAATCCTCTGGATCGTGCACTCCCTGAGAGAAAGACCCTGTTCTTTCCCATCCGCAGAAATACTGTGTCTATCAAGATGACTAATCAAGAGAGAACTGCAGGCCTTTGAGATAAATCGAGAGCGTGTGATGTAAAAGAGAGGGTGCAGACGATCAGGCATACATGTAGCTTTCTTGGATAGTGCATAAATTTGTGCACAGTTTTAATCCGTAGTGCGGGTTCGAGAAACACACTGGGCATGATTATCCATCTAATTTCAAACGAAACCTTGTCCTAATCTCTCAATATCCCAACAAAATTCCCCTCCCTTTACAAATTTTTTCTTGTGCTTCGACAGCAAAACAGAGTTTGTTTCATTCTTTGTGTTCTTCAAGTGATTGGTTCCATCTTAAGAAAGTTACTTGTCGTTTTCTAATTGTTTCCTTACGTGGCAAAAACTTTTTGAATGCGCGTCGTTGTTGAGGTACCGAACCCGAAAAGTTTTGCTTACCATTTAGTAGCTTTACCAACTGAGCTCCCACTCCACCATGCCATCATACCAACCTTCAGCGCACAGAACCAAAAAAATGCTCACCTGCTGAATCAACGGTCTCACATCGATTGTTCTCCTCTTCACAATAAGGGGTAGCGAACCGAAGAAAGAGGCACGTACTCGCCAATCGCTCTTAAAATCATTAATTACACTTTTTTTGATTTTTGCAAAACGTATGTTTTTTCTTGACCCTGCTGGTCTCCACGTACAAAATTTCATCTTTTTTGAACAAAAAGTAAGCTGGGACTTTTGAAGTCCCAGCTTACTCCTTCCTAATCAAGGGTTTTAGAAAAGAAAAGGTACAGACGCCTGTCAAAAGCGCAAAAAAAATTTCACATAAGGATCCCAAAAACAGAGGCCCGCGAAAAAATTGTTTTGTTTTACATAAGGGTCCCCCCTTATGATTTGGAAAAAAAAACAGAGGCCCGCCGACAGGAGGTCTGACATGACTATTTTACCCCTGTACCTAATCATTCATCGGTAAAAGTCTGACAGCAAAAGTTTTCTGTTTTTACTCTGATTGGATGATGAATAATTCAGCGACAGCATGATGAATAAATAATGATTGACTGAATGAATGGAAAAAGAGTACTTTTGCATTGAGGAGAGTGACAAGATGTCGGAGCAGCAGATCCGGCTGACCATGGGACACGAAGAACCGCTGAAGTCTCAGCAGAGACGAAGGCCGGCACACGCACAGACGACACTCGTCTTCTCTGCAGACACTCACAATTAGATTTCTCTCCCCCCCCCCTCTCTATCGAACCCTCCCTCTCTCTCGTTTTCTCTCCCTCTCTTTCTCTCTCTTTTCTCCCTCCCTTTCATCAATCCACCCTTTTCCCGCGCTACTCTATTTCTATCTCTTTCTTGTCTCTTTCACTTCTCCCATCTCTCATCTCTCTCTCTCTCTTTTTCTTCGCTCTGTACATTTCCCGCACTACTCCTCTTTGTTTAAGTACCATTAAACTTTGCCGAATACATACATGGGACACAGCTTTGAATCAGTGTTTGGGTAATCAAGCCAAACATGACCCATGTTGTTGTCTTGCCCATAGGTCCTGTCGAGGGGAGTCCTTTTGGGATAGGTTGGTGGTGAGGATCCTTTTGAGTCCGGAGATATTTTCTCCGTCTACACTCGCACCGCAGTCGGCGATCCTCTTGGCGAGACCCATTCCTTAACCGGAGAAGGACAAGAGGTTATTTTACTGGCGCCTCGACTCGCCATTGAAAAGTATAGCGGAGTATCGGCTGATGTTTTGTCCGGTGGCATGCCCAGGCCGGTCCGGCATCGCCCTCCTTTGACGAGCTATACTACCCAGTTTTGGTCCGCGGCGGGATTTCTCCCGCTACCTCCCAGCACGAATTCTTCGTAGGGAGGCGTCCCTCTATCCGCCACCTGAGGTCGCGCTCGATGGACTGGATGATCCGGATCCATCCGTGACAGGCTCTTAAGGCTGTAGAGTCACGAATGGCCACTGTTGCCAGTGTGTTTCGAGATGTGCCTCGGTGTCTCTCAGACGCCTCTATCTTTTCTACAACCGAGAAGGGAAGGGAGATGTTAGTTCTCAACTAACAAAGATCTTATATTACGTATTCCTTTTGCAAAATGAGCTGATTCTAGAACAAACTGTTATACCCATAAGCTCTTATTCTTTTCCAATAACAATTGTACTTTAATGATCTACCCAACGCTCATTCCCGCCACGGACCGGATTAGCTCCCCCTTGAGATTAGACATATTAATATTATGGAACCAATGGGTGCGCCCCGGGTTACTGCTAATGTGTACAGCGGCAGCTCTAGCAACACTACTCTATCCTCAACTTTATTGTGAGGGAAAGATTAGTCCGAATGGCACAGATTTCTGACCTTGTGCTTAGAGTGACGAATAAGTCCGTTATCTGCTTGGCCAATGCGTTTCTCTCCAAGAGAATCTCTTCTTTGATGTTCTCTGAAATAGAGCATTCAAACTATCAACTCATCTAATTTTCACCTTTTGTTCGTTCTAAAATCAAAGAAATATCTATCACAGCAGTCTTTCGATCGAATCAATCAATATTCTTCCGTCTTTTATTGAAACTATTCAATTCTCAAAAAATTCAACATCAAAATATAATTTTAAACAGCAATTTTTTTCATACATAAATATTTTTTTGTAAGTTGTGAAATAAAGGAACGTTGATTGTCTGCGTCTCTGTCGTCTTCTTGCTTTTTCAGTCTCAATTCTCGTCTGGCTTCCGAAAACCTAAAATAAATAATTTAGTGACTCTTTAATTTCGAATGAACGACTAAATGTGCATGCGAAATTGATATGTGAAAAGAATAGGCAGAAATGTAAAACAAGAACTCTAATTTAGAACAAATAAGAAAGAGAAGAAAGAGTGAGAGGGAAAGAGAGAGGATTCATGGAAAGAGATAAAAGAGAAGAAGATAGGGCAGAGAGCATATCTCACCAGGATGTATTGGAAATTTCTTTTTTGGGCGGGCTACCGGGCGACCCTGGCGATCGGAAAGCGAAGGGGGGGGGATTAACAAAAATTTTGGTCTGTTTTCCGTGTTCAATTGATCTTTTGTTTCGCGCAGCACGGGTCGAAGTTCAATATTCGACATTTTGTCAACTTAAGAACGTTTAGCTCTTTGAAAAGATCCTTTTATGTTATAATTTCTTCACCATAAAATTTTTTGCAATCAATCAATACCTGTCAGCGGATTCGGCGAATCTAGCAATATGCTTCGCAAGATGAAGCATGATGTGGGTGGAATTGCTTCGCTCTTCCGCCAAATGACTCTGAACTTAAAACAGTCACTAATGACACTTTTGAATTCAGAAAATATATTCTGACAAAAAATATACACTTAAATTTCTGACCAAATCGCTGAAAGCGAATGAAAGACGACATTTTCTGATGTCATATTATTTTTTTCGAAGTCACTAAAGGGGAGGATCGTTGGGTCAGTCACAGAAGGAAAAAAAATTCAGCCAGCTGGCCCTTCACTTATGAGATAACACATCAGAGGCCGTATGCATGGAAAACAGATTATAACAATCTGGATTATTCAAATCCAAGGATTACAAAATCCAAAAAAGTTTAAAAAATTTTTGTCGGATTATCTCTAATCCAAAAGTATTATAGCTTCCATGCATACCGGATTAGTGAAATGTATTTGGATAACTGCTAATCCAAGCTCATAATCCTTTTGGATTACTCCATGCATACGGCCTCATGAGCTGAAACGGACCAACTCCTTCCACCGTAACATCTATGAACAACTGTCACTTCTTTGCGTGACGGTGTTACTTATTCTATTTAAATCGCTCTTGAAACTTCTCTGCCTCAATAAAAGAGCGGGGCTCATTCAAACCCTAGACTTTCAAGTTAACCCTTAACCATGTGTAACCTCTAATTTTTTGGACGAACTTGTCGCTAGACTTCACTGCAAAACTGTTACCCCCTGCCTTGGTCGTCCATTATTATCTTTCGAAATTCGAACAATCATCTTTGAGCGAAAATTCTTAACGACTACGATCGATTACTCATTCGGTGGTACACTGTACAAATAGACTACGATCGATTACTCATTCGGTGGTACACTGTACAAATAGCTTGTAAAGACGAAGGAGAAAGTGTGTATCTGACGAATTTAGGTAAGAGATAGTCGATGTAGACTAGGGAGTCTTCGAGGGTCTCGGGGAGTCGGTGAGTGATGAGCCGAGCGATGCTGTGGAGGGCGGAGGAACACACGCGCACGTCGCGCTCCGACAACTGGCTCACCTGCATAGATAAAACAATCGATAGCATAGATCAATCTATCGGTTGCATACATCAATAAATTAATAGCGTAGATCAACAAATCTATAGCATAGAACTATCAATCGATAGCAAAGATCACTCATTCAATAACAGCTTTCCTCGCGCTTTCCCCCCACAAAACCTCCCAGGGCAGTCAGAAAGCACGCCAAAGACATAGACATAGTATCAGGTGATTCGGACTATAAAGTGGCCCTCAGAAAAATACACATGGAGACCGTCAGAGATTTTCTTAGAAATAGTCGACCCAACCCAGTTCTGGGAACTAAACCTCCTAGAATACATAAGTCCACGTCCCAACTATCCAGAGAAAATCAGATAACTCTGTCTCAATTGCGAAGCGGCCACTCTAGTTTCCTTAACAGTTACCTCCACCGAATAGGGGCCAATGAATCTCCCCTCTGCCCACTGTGTAGGATAGAGCCGCATACCTCGAGACATATTTTTTCGTGTCGCTGTAACCCCACTTCACTTAGCCCTATCGACCTTTGGTATAGGCCGCATTCGGTTGTTGATTTCATGTTCACTTAAACCTCTCCAAAAAAAAAGTGAAAGAAAGAAAAAAAAGAGAGGAGAGAGAGAGTGTGGGCTTATAACGCTGAAGGATCGAGAGCTTCAACGACTTCCTCCAGTGTCTCGCGAAGGAAGATCTACCCGCTGGGCAAGACAACAACAACAACCCCGCTTTGCATTAGGGTACGCGCGCTTTGAAGATGAAATACAGAAAATAATAACCTGATAAAATCAGTAACTTATTTTTTTAGTTAAAGGGGGAAGGCGGGTTGGCGGGGTAAGATTCATGCCAACACTACTTAAACAATCAATCAAGAGGTTCAATATAAGAAAAAATCCACGAATTGAGAGACAGGGAACTTTTAAATGATTACGTACGGTATTCCTCATTCATCTCTTACATTGTGCTGGAACGAGCCTAAACATTGTCGGTGAATAGAACACCTCAGTTACCGTATTCATATTTGGTGAACTATTACAGTAGTTACCCTTCCATAAACTGTAGAGATACAGTTGAAATTTGTACATTCTTATCCTTATCAAATAAAAATACTCTCTTATTCACTCAGTACGGTGAATTCACACTCAGCAGATCGCGTAATCTAATCAACGGAACGTACACTCATTGAAACCAAAACCATAGGATACAGTATAAGTACATTAACTAACCAAGTACGGTAGGGCTCTCTGGATGGCTACCGTTGACGATGTCTCATCGCAGAATCTAACCAGAAGTTGCATCCCTGCCTAAAAAATCATCTACATTAGTCTTCTTAGGAAGAAGCTCTTTTATTCAATGAAGACAACTTCGCAGACTCAACTATTCATTTAATCAACATTTAAGAAACCACTACATGATACAATGTTTATCAACTACTTAACGTTTAAATTTTTTCTTTGAACCCTGGTGCATTCACATACAGGAGAACTTGACAATGGTTACTGAAGTGATCTACCATGCCGACAAAATTGATCTACCACCTGATCTGGCCCCTTGTAATTTCAGCCGGAGATAACTGACGATTCTGATTGAGGGGACGCGAATGGAGCGAAGATTTGATGTGATTAGTGATACAAAGAACACGACGTAGTCTTTCGGGGAGTCTTCTGCATTCATTCGCTCTATCAGGAACTTCTCATCTCTCAGCAGCCTGAATCAGGGAATTTCTCAACTGTCCAAAAAAAGACGGAAACTCGTCAAAACAGAACTTCCTTTCAACAGAGAAGAACCGGTTGAAGTACAAAATAGTTTCATCAAGAATAGAAGGGAATTTCACGTAAGAGCCTGCCCTCAATATGTAAACACAGACTAAGAAATGTTCGAAACTGAGGCTCGCCGACAGGATCTTTAGAAAGTTTTTCAGGCCCTTGACCTGAGCTCCCCCCATCTAATGCAAGTTTTTGATAGAAATGCGCGAATGTTTCCCATTTTTTCGATCACCGAAGAGCTCCTTCTCTTTTTTCCAACCATACAAAAACACAATTTAACGAAATTTCTTAATTTTTTAAAACTTTTTTTGGCAATTCGCTTTCATGCGGGCTCTGTATCCTTCTCAGACGCTTAGTAAATCAAAAACGTATGATTGAAAACATTCAAATTAACCGATACTTCCCCATTCAGAAGAAACAGGGCTTTAGGAACAAGGTGTTTCAAGCAGGGGTTAAATGGAGCCCAATTTGGGTTTACATGTATACGCCGCTCAGATTTTGGAAGAAAAACGAAGAGGGGATGAAGGGAAGGGGTAAGAAAAAATAGGGAGTTTTTTTCTTCAATAGTGTGTGTACATGTATCCGCCGACGGGACCGATCCGGTAACTATTTAACCCCTGGTTTCAAGTAAAAACTTTTCTTAACAACGATTTCTCAGCCATATAACGCCAGATAAAAACTTATATTCTTCGCTAAAAAATCTAAAAAAGGTCGATGTTCATTGGTCAATTGCGTTAAAAATTGAGAGTGACAGCTTCTCCGGGCGGAATGCTAAGCATAACTACAAGCGAGCGAAAGGTGAACGCCTTCTCCGGGCGGAATGCTAAGCATAACTACAAGCGAGCGAAAGGTGAACGCCTTCTCCGGGCGGAATGCTAAGCATAACTACAAGCGAGCGAAAAATGAACGCCTTCTCCGAGCGGAATGCTAACCATAACCACAAGCGAGCGAAAGGTTAACGCCTTCTCCGGGCGGAATGCTAAGCATAACTACAAGCGAGCGAAAGGTGAACGCCTTCTCCGGGCGGAATGCTAAGCATAACTACAAGCGAGCGAAAAATGAACGCCTTCTCCGAGCGGAATGCTAAGCATAACTACAAGCGAGCGAAAGGTGAACGCCTTCTCCGGGCGGAATGCTAAACATAACCACAAGCGAGCGAAAGGTGAACGCCTTCTCCGGGCGGAATGCTAAACATAACCACAAGCGAGCGAAAGATGAACGCCTTCTCCGGGCGGAATGCTAAACATAACCACAAGCGAGCGAAAGGTGAACGCCTTCTCCGGGCGGAATGCTAAACATAACCACAAGCGAGCGAAAGGTGAACGCCTTCTCCGGGCGGAATGCTAAGCATAACTACAAGCGAGCGAAAGGTGAACGCCTTCTCCGGGCGGAATGCTAAGCATAACTACAAGCGAGCGAAAGGTGAACGCCTTCTCCGGGCGGAATGCTAAACATAACCACAAGCGAGCGAAAGGTGAACGCCTTCTCCGGGCGGAATGCTAAACATAACCACAAGCGAGCGAAAGGTGAACGCCTTCTCCGGGCGGAATGCTAAGCATAACTACAAGCGAGCGAAAGGTGAACGCCTTCTCCGGGCGGAATGCTAAGCATAACTACAAGCGAGCGAAAAATGAACGCCTTCTCCGAGCGGAATGCTAAGCATAACTACAAGCGAGCGAAAGGTGAACGCCTTCTCCGGGCGGAATGCTAAACATAACCACAAGCGAGCGAAAGGTGAACGCCTTCTCCGGGCGGAATGCTAAGCATAACTACAAGCGAGCGAAAGGTGAACGCCTTCTCCGGGCGGAATGCTAAACATAACCACAAGCGAGCGAAAGATGAACGCCTTCTCCGGGCGGAATGCTAAGCATAACTACAAGCGAGCGAAAGGTGAACGCCTTCTCCGGGCGGAATGCTAAGCATAACTACAAGCGAGCGAAAGGTGAACGCCTTCTCCGAGCGGAATGCTAAACATAACCACAAGCGAGCGAAAGATGAACGCCTTCTCCGGGCGGAATGCTAAGCATAACTACAAGCGAGCGAAAGGTGAACGCCTTCTCCGGGCGGAATGCTAAGCATAACTACAAGCGAGCGAAAGGTGAACGCCTTCTCCGGGCGGAATGCTAAGCCTAACTACAAGCGAGCGAAAGGTGAACGCCTTCTCCGGGCGGAATACTAAGCATAACTACAAGCTAGCGTAAGGTGAACGCCTTCTCCGGGCGGAATGCATAGCATAACTACAAGCGAGCAAAAGGTGAACGCCTTCTCCGGGCGGAATGCTAAGCATAACTACAAGCGAGCGGAAGGTGAACGCCTTCTCCGAGCGGAATGCTAACCATAACTACAAGCGAGCGAAAGGTGAACGCCTTCTCCGGGCGGAATGCTAAGCATAACTACAAGCGAGCGAAAGGTGAACGCCTTCTCCGGGCGGAATGCTAAGCATAACTACGAGCGAGCGAAAGGTGAACGCCTTCTCCGGGCGGAATGCTAAGCATAACTACAAGCGAGCGAAAGGTGAACGCCTTCTCCGGGCGGAATGCTAAGCATAACTACAAGCGAGCGAAAGGTGAACGCCTTCTCCGGGCGGAATGCTAAGCATAACTACAAGCGAGCGAAAGGTGAACGCCTTCTCCGGGCGGAATGCTAAGCATAACTACAAGCGAGCGAAAGGTGAACGCCTTCTCCGGGCGGAATGCTAAGCATAACTACAAGCGAGCGAAAGGTGAACGCCTTCTCCGGGCGGAATGCTAAGCATAACTACAAGCGAGCGAAAGGTGAACGCCTTCTCCGGGCGGAATGCTAAGCATAACTACAAGCGAGCGAAAGGTGAACGCCAAGGAAGAAAGAGTTTGGGAAGTAAAAGTAGTCAAGACTGTGAAGATTCGCTTTCTTGTCATTATCATGAACTCTGACAATTAGTAATTTTTGAAATTTTTAAAATTGCAAATGCTAATAGATATTATCGATTTTCTGACTTGTTTATGATGTCCGCGGCTGCCATAGAAGGCGTCTGCTGTTTACAGTCGAATTCCTCCATCGATATCGACGTGGCGGTGTCTTTTGGGCGAAAGGCATTTAAATAATTGAAGAGGAAGTGGAAAATACCAGGGAAAAGAGCGGAGTCAGTCGATAACTACAATTTGAGTCTCCATGATATTGATCGATTACCGGTGCATTATATGAATATTATATCAGTAACTGGTGGTTTATACCGTTTCATTCGAAGATAGCTTTCCCGTAAAACTTGCTATTGAACTGTAACAAGCTTCTATTAGGTTCCCTTCTGTTAAAGCCTGTCTAAATATACAATTTAGACCCCTCAAATAAATTTAATTCGAAACACTTTGCACAAATTATGATTAACTTTCAAAAAATTTTCTCGAACAGAGAAGAAAACGAACGATAGAACTTGCGGAAGGCCGGTGATTAGGGTTCTGAGCAAGCATAGAAGCCAATAGAGGAGCCATCTCCCCACATTTACATACCAATCTGGAAAAATATAATTAAATATATTTATTTATTTATTCATTTATATAACTAAACTTTTGGATGTTTCAACGACTACATACTTTTGGTTTAACCCTTGAAAACTTAATAGAATAGACCTAAATCCGGCCAAAAGAAGTTTTTTCCCTCCTTTCAACTCTGTTTTCATTATATGATTTATGTTTTAGCTATCTCTTACACTGAAATTATGTCTTCTGAACTTCTTCTGAACAACTCAGGCTGGTTTATTTAGTTTGTGTTTTTACAACATTACAACATTTACAAAGTTGAAGACCCTCTAATTTTTTTCAGATTCTCTTCTCAACATCACGTTACCATATAAAATATGTTCAAAAAATGATCTTAGGATTCTAAGCATGTGAAAGCGATATTCTGAGTATGAAACGAGTGTTTCTCTAACCCGCACTGCGGCAGAAGTCTATGCGCCATTCAAGAATGTTAGTAAAATGCTCTGATCGTCTGCATCCTCTCTTTAACATCACGGGCTTTCGCGCTATCTCAAAGAACCGCCGTTCCCTATTGATTAGAAATTTTGATATTAACACTTTTTCTGCGGGTAAGAAGAAACAGCCTATATGTAAAACTCTTTATAACGTACTTGTTAATGTAGTTGGTGGCTTCAATCGGCTGCATGTTCCTATAATTACACAGAGCTGCGTACGTGAACGGTGCTTGTCCGTCATTTAACAGTTCGTAGAAAACACATCCCGCACTGAATATATCCATCGCAGGAGTGAGCCCTTCTGAAAGCATCTTTTTTCCGGTATAACAAGCATAAATAGGTTTCCCGAAAAATTCCTACTATAATTAATGAATGACTACTTTTTTGATCTCAATATCAGGAGCGGTCGAATTTCAATTTCATTCTGCTTCCAAAAGGTGTTATGAGAGTTAACAACCGTACTCTTCGGAGCGGTATCGTACAACTGATATCAAAACCTTTTTACACTCTAACTATCAACAGGTGAATTTGTTCATGTTGAACTCCTTCCTGTTCCATAGTCTAGTCAGAAACACCCGAGTATATTACGGTAACCCCTATTTTTTACGGTGACTACGGTAGACCAACCGAAGATGGGTTTATCGGTGGATATGGCAGAATAGATGGCCGGGGAGAGTATTCTCTCGGGAGCAATGTAGCAAGTTTGCCGCCGACTCGTGTCGAAAAAGTACGTGTAGATGGACGGATTGTTCTGCGACAAGCAACTCAATTTTCTTCTCACGCTCAAATTTCACAGAACAGAATTTCACAGATTTTTAACTTTTCTATTTCACATAGTTTTCTATGCTTTCCTTTCGGCAATTAACAAAGTGAGGCATGAGGACGCCTTGAGTGAGGCCGCGCGTTTTATTTTTACATTAAAACATATTTTTACATTAAAAAAAAGCTTAGGCTTAGTAAAAGTTTACGATAACGAGACCGTACGGCTCAGCTAACGAGGCCGTACGGCTCAGCTAACGAGGCCGTACGGCTTAGCTAACGAGGCCGTATGGCTTAGCTAATGAGGCAGAACAGCCAGGCCGTGTTTTAGGCGTCCTCATGCCTCACGGCCTGATGCCTCACTTTGTTAATTGCCTTTCCTTTCTAACCATTTTCCAATCTCTCATTCTTCTCAGCTTTTCACCCTCTGCTCGCCTCAATCATTATTCTATACCAATTATCCGAAATTCAATTTTTTTTGTTGTAATTCTGAAACTCGCAGCTCAACTAAAACATCAAAATCCAAAACTTTATGAGAACTTTTCGAAACAATTTTTAAAAGTAACCTCAGGCAAGAAAGTTGGTTTGAAGGAGGCAAAGTCGGTGATTTGCACCCAATTGGCGGAGCTGATGAGAACGTTCTGTGACTTGATGTCTCCATGGCAGACGTTAGATTCGTGAGCCTGGAAAAAGGCGCGGGTGATCTGGAAGATGAACCACAGCCGCTCCACTTCCATCGTGAAGGGCCGCGTGCTGAGACGGTCGAAAAGCGTGTGCCTCTGGTACGGACGACACAGCACGATGAACTTGCTCTTCACCTTCAACCAAAATCTTCATTCTCCAATCAACCCGATTCGTTGCTCGGTCGCTTCGCTTTACTACAGTCTGTTTTCCTAACCCGCATTGCGTGTAAAATCTATGCCCAAATCTACGCGCTAACCACGAAAGCTAGTGATACAAATGCTCTGTACGTCTGCATCATCTCTTCAACAACGCACGCTCTCGCGCTCTCTCAGAGGTCTGCCGTCCCTCATCATTATTCATCTTGATATACACACTCTTTCTCCGGGTGGGGAGATACAGCCTACTTTTCTCTCGCTCACCCTCATAATCTTTTGATTTCTCAAATTCATAAGGTAAAAACACCTAGTATTGAGTCAAGAAGCTTTATTCGAACGCCAAAGTTGCTTTTTTCAATCATGTTAGCGATGAATCTGAACAAATCATCCTCTGGTCAGAAAGCTAAAACAAGTCAAATCACATTTCCTATGGACAGTGCGCGCGAAAAAATTACAGAGACTCACAGAAAAAAGGCATATAATGATTTGTTGATTTTTTAGTTTCAGGTCTCCGGAATCGTTCAATTTGTTAAAAACTGACGGCCATTACAAAAGCACGCCGTGCACACTGTGCACACTGTGTTCGCTGTACACGCACGCTGCACACTGTATAATTACCAATGCACGCCGAGGCGCGGGAAAATTCTTAACTCCGCTCATGCGCTTTATTTAAAACGTCGCCCTAATATATTTCTTTTGTAATGGCCCAAAAGTATTCTTTTAGTAAAAATTATCCCTTTTCATAACTAAATTATAGTGTGAAACAATATAAAGCGTCAAACACTCTTTCTCTCTTTCCCGCGCCTCGGCGCGCATTGGTAATTATACAGTGTGCGGCGTGCTTTTGTAATGAACACAGTGTGCACAGTGAGTACAGTGTGCACGGCGTGCTTTTGTAATGAACACAGTGAGTACAGTGTGCACGGCGTGCTTTGTAATGGCCAAACTGACGATGAATTTCTTGAAAAGACAGGCATTGGGGGCTGCTCCTAGCAGTCGCTTGATGCGGAAAATCTCCTCCTTGTAAGGCTCGAGGACGAATTGGAGCTGCTCGGGGCAGATGAACACCTTGAAGACCTGGCAGCCTTGGCTGTCGACGCCGCGGGCCACCTTCATGAATCGAGTGCTTCCCAAGCTGAAAAGTTGTCGGGTTACTTTCACCCCAAGAACGAGTTAAATAAGCCCCTATATTCACCCATCGACACCGTCGACTGGCACTGGCAGGGTTTACTTCCTCGTTCGGACTCCTTTTTCGAACGGATAAAATAATAGAGCGGGAGAAGTTGTAAATGATATCTGTCGGATTTTACCTTTGTTCGAGAAGGTTCTTTCTGTTAGCCATGTCTTTACTTTTCATAATTCTCAAACGACATTGTCAATTTGATTCCAGCAGAAAGGAATTGTTCCATCTGCGGATGACATTAAACTTTTCTCTGAATACTTCACTACAATCGCTATAGATTCCATTGTAAATTAAGCACTTAAAAAACTGGAACTAAAACTTATTGAAAAAACTGGAACTGGAAGCTCATTATCTCTGTCCCTAAACGTTTCGTAATCAATTGCTACCCTCTTAACTCTGAGTCTGCTTACTTCATGAATAGAACGGCATTATTTGATACCGTTAAAGATCTAGGCATACCTTTTAACCGTAACTTTAGCTTCACTAATAATATCAATAACACTATTAAGAAATACACCAAATACATGAATATGTTATTCAAGAGCTTCAAAAGATCGTCTTGCTCTGTTGCCTTCAAATTACAAATTGTGTCCTCACTAGAATACGGAAGTGAATTGTGGTGTCCAGTTTCGGTCGGCCAAGTGAGCAATTGGTGAAAGTTCAAAGAGTCACCTAACAGATCCGGTCAGACCAACCTGAGCTATCTTTCTAGTCTACGGTGATCCGGTCAGACCAACCTGAGCTATCTTTCTAGTCTACGGTGATACAACCTCATTACTCTCAAGTACAGGTCTATTGCTGATTTATGTATTAAACACGGCCTTTAACAAAGTTATCTCTTTGTTCGTGCTTTTGTCAAACTTCTCATACCGTAACATAGGTAAACTGCCTTCTGGCAAAAATTTTTTTGGACGACTGACCGCCGACACACTCGCTCACTCCAAATGAATCTACCAGATTTTTCTCAGCTTGAAGTAGAAACAAAAACCCTTCTTTTTTGTATAGAACTTTTCTTTAGTTATAATTCAGCCTTAACCGGTTTCTTCAAGTTGAAAGTGGAATTTTTTAAAGCCTACTTTAGCGATCGACCTATTGAAAAATCAAGACAGATTTTAACTATGTACCGTAATCAGCTCACCAAAATGCAATTTACTAGCTTGTTCGCTCTTTTGTAAAACTTCTCATACAGTAATCAGCTCACCGAAATGCAATTTACTAGTCACGTCACTAATCGGCCTCGTTAGCCCCGCACGTCCTCGTTGAAGTAAACATTACTAAGGCTAAGCGTAATTTAATGTAAAAGTTAAAAATTACATGAACTCAACAACATATGAAGTTTGACAAAAGAGCGAACAAACTAGTAAATTGCATTCCGGTGAGCTGATTAGGGTATGAGAAGTTGGACAAAAGAGCGAACAAAAGGAGCGAACAAAGAGATAACTTTGTTAAAGGCCATTAATCACAAATGCATTTGACACAACTTTGTGATTGACTTCTCTGCACTGCACACGGTAATGCTTTCACCATACCCGCAGGAATCTTTTTTTACATAATGCGACTCGTTCTCTCTTTCAAAACTCCTCAGTTTAATAACACATGGGCTTTTCGTGTTTCTATTGTTTGGAATTTGGAATAAAATTTGGAATCGTTTGCCTTGTGAAATTGTCACATTGACCCCATTGACTAAATTCAAGCAAGCTATTTCAACTTCGCCTTTCAAATGCATTGTAACCGTTTATATTTTTTATTCTTTAAATCACTCAAATGTTTTCACCTTCCAATTTTCTTAGTGAATGCATTGATTTTTATTTTAGAAACTTGATGTCATGCTTTTTCCCGATGCTCAAAGTGAACAGAGCGTCCAAATATCACAATTAACCTCATCAATTTTCGAAACTTGCAAATCAAATTAACTAAAACTTTTAAATAACCTTTCGAATGTGTTATCGAACACGAGATCCTGAACATAGTTTTCTAGTGGAAGTATTTCGGGAGGATTCGAAGCTGTCAGTGAGTTCCCCATCTGTAATGTTATGTTTTAAACAGGGCACAATTTTACTTGGGGGGATGCGCACTTTACTTGGTGGGGAGCTTTTTTGACAAATTTATTAACTGACTTAACAAAAAAAGAAATTTTCCTATGCGGTCTCGCTAGCCTAAGCCGTACGGCCTCGTTAGCGTAACCTTTGAATAAGCCTAAGCGAAACAAAACAGTGAATAGATGAAAACAGCTCAGCCAATTTCCTCAATCAGACTGGATAAAACTGAAACATTGTGTTTAATTGTTCTATACGGCCTCGTTCTTAAGCCGTACGGCCTTGTTAGCATTCATTTCACCTAAGCTTAAACGAAAAAAATCAGTGAAGAGTGACCTGCCCCCAAGTAAAGTGCGAAACCTCCCCCCCAAGTAACAAAGTGCATTTGAACAATTTTCAGCAAAAAAATTTAATTCTTAGCGATGTTCCGCATCGAAACTTTTTTACTTTCCTGACTTTCACTTATTTTATTGTTTCCTCATGACACACCAAGCAAGTCTTAGCTCTCTTTGAACTGGGTCAACCAGGTCAGTTTGAACAAAAAGTGTCAGGTCTAGTATGCCGCCTAGTATGCCCATTCGTCTAGTATGCCTACAAGGGAATAAGAACCGGTTTTTCGATATTGAACGTTTTGTTTACTCGAGAACAGTTTAAATAGGTATTTAAAAAATTTTCTAATCGGTTTGTGGCGATGCTGTAATATAGTGGTCCTGTCGAATTCGCATTTTTTTTGCATCAAACTTTTTCTAGGGTTACGTTACAAGCTAAAAACGATTATGAGAAGTGCGAAGCTCGATCTGAAGTGTTTGAATATGTAGAAAAATCATTTGAAAAATCATCTGTGTACAGCTATTATTCACTGTTGTTTTCGCTTAGGCTTATTGTGAGGCAAAGGTTCCCCCGGTTTGTAGGTCCAGGCGAAAACGATCTCAAATTCTTGTTTTCTCACATCATCTTTCAGCTTTCTCATTCAGATGCAAGTTTTGATGTCGATGACAAACATTAGGCGAAAATATTATTGTTAAGTCATAGGATCCTATTTGACACTAACTAAATTCATGTTTTTCTCAGATGGCATTAGCTAATGGAGGTCATTCATTGCCCAAGGAGGAGATCGAACGTCTTGGAGTGCTTTTGAACGACGGCAGGTTAGCAGTTATTGCAATCTCGTCTTTTTCATGATTTAAAAGCAGAAGCAGGAATTATGAATAAAACATCTTAAGCCAAGCTCATAGAATAATTTCAAACAATCAAGCCACTTCACGCATAGTTTTTTGTATTTACTTTTTGTAATGTGTTTTTCTTCCTCGCACATCCCGGGCAGTTTTTTGTCTGCACCTTTTAAAAAACAAAAATTGACTTAGAGTTTTCGTCTCGAATTTTCTCTTGTTCATGGCTTGCATTGGATTTACTTCGTATTAGTCGTTATCTTACCAGAAGTTTTTTTGTGTTTTTCTTGCTTCATTTTTAAATGTAGACAAACACATGAGCAAAAAGGTCAATAAATACGATCAGGAAGCAGAAGGGATTGTTGTTGTTGTTGTTGTTGTTGCCGGCAAGCAGCCCGCATCGAAGACTTTTGGTTATGAACACTCTCTTTAATGAGAGAGGTTCTCGTGTTCTTCGGACAAGATGCGTCCGGAGAAGGGTTTTGATGTCCTTTGCAGTCCTGAGACTGTCATGCTGCACCTTGTGAAGGCGGACATCGTTGTAGCAACCTGTTCATGCTATAGGCCTTGTGAGTGGGTGTTCAACCCGGCCTAGCATCGTTTTGGGTGGGAGTAGAGACGTCTCGCCTGTCGTTGACCGGAGATAGGCAAGAGGCTACTTGACTGGCGCCTCGAATCGCCATTGATAAGTATAGCGGAGTATCGGCTGATGTTTTGTCCGGTGGCTTGCCCAGGCCGGTCCGGCATAGCTCTCCTTTGAAGAGCTATACTACCCAGTTTTGGTCCGCGGCGGGATTTCTCCCGCTACCTCCCAGCATGAATTCTTCGTAGGGAGGCGTCCCTCTATCCGCCACCTGAGGTCGCGCTCGATTCTGGACTGGATGATCCGGCTCCATCCATGACAGGCTCTTAAGGCTGTAGAGTCACGAATGGCCACTGTTGCCAGTGTGTTTCGAGAGAAGGGATTGTATAACCCTCCTTTGCAGCCGTCCTTTGAAGGCACGCTTCCGTGCTCTTTTCGCCCTGAGGAATGTGGGGACGAACGATTGTGTCGAATGGATTGGGGCGGGACTCACAGATGATTCAGCCCTACTAAAGCACGAGCTCGCCTACTGCCTCGGGCAGATGCAGAATCCGACGGCCATACCGATTCTCGTGAGAACTTTGGAGGATGAAAATCAAGGTTCGCTTGAGTCGGGTTGAGTGGAGGGGATGAATAGAAAGCAATTGGAGAAGTTCTCATGTTTCGCTCTCTGAAGAAGGGGTTGAGTAATCATGTCAGACCTTCTGTCGGCGGGCCTCTGTTTTTCCAAATCAAAAGGGGGGACTCTTATGGGTAACAGAAAAAACTTCGCGGGACTCTGTTTTTCTAAATCAAAAGGGGTGACCCTTATGGGTAACTGAAAACACTTCGCGGGAATCTGTTTTTTCAAATCAAAAGGGGGGACCCTTATGGGTAACAGAAAAAAACTTCGCGGGGCTCTGTTTTTCCAATTCAAAAGGGGGGACCCTTATGGGTAACAGAAAAAAACTTCGCGGGGCTCTGTTTTTCCAAATCAAAAGGGGGGACTCTTATGGGTAACAGAAAAAACTTCGCGGGACTCTGTTTTTCTAAATCAAAAGGGGTGACCCTTATGGGTAACAGAAAAAAACTTCGCGGGGCTCTGTTTTTCCAATTCAAAAGGGGGGACCCTTATGGGTAACAGAAAAAAACTTCGCAGGGCTCTGTTTTTCCAATTCAAAAGGGGGGACCCTTATGGGTAACAGAAAAAAACTTCGCGGGGCTCTGTTTTTTCAAATCAAAAGGGGGGACCCTTATGGGTAACAGAAAAAACTTCGCGGGAATCTGTTTTTCCAAATCAAAAGGGGGGACCCTCATCGGTAACAGAAAAAACTTCGCGGGGCTCTGTTTTTCCAAATCAAAAGGGGGGACCCTTATGGGTAACAGAAAAAAATTTCGCGGGACTCTGTTTTTTTATAAGGGGAGAGCTTTATGTTAAAAACTTTTTGCCGCCTTCGGCGGGCGTCTGTACCTTTTCCTTGCACACTAAAAAACCCCTGCTCTGAACAAACTGTTAAGCCTCTTTTTTTCAATGTGAAGAGGTTCACACGTCCCAGAAAGCTGATGTAGTCTGAATATTGCAATCGACTTACAGTCTGAATTTTCTGATTGACCGGAAGAGATACTGTAGTTCAAATTTCTGTGTTCGACAAAAAATTTTTTTAACAGTTATCTTATTTTAGAGCCCATAGTGCGACATGAGGCTGGAGAGGCTCTCGGAGCGATCGGTGACCCATTGCTCCTTGACATCCTCGAAAAGTACACGCAAGATGACCAAGCGGAAGTCGCACAGACTTGTGATCTCGCCCTGCGGAGGATACAGTACAAGATAGAGACTGGCGACAAGACCGAAAGCCCCTACGACAGTGTCGGTTAGTTGATTAAGGAGCCCCTTTTATAGTTAAAATGAAGGTTAGTGGCTTCGAGTGTCTCCGCAATGGTGACGAATATAGATAGTGTTAGTCAGTGACAAAAAGATCCTACGATAGGGTTGATTAGGGACTAAAAGGTACAGGATATGTCGGTTAGGGGCTTGAGCGTTTCCATGATGAGTTAGTAGCCTGAATTGTATAAAAAGAAGAGTCGACCTGAGACACAGGTAAAATTTGTCTAGATTTTTCAATATTTCGTTCGCTGAAGTAGGTTAAAAATATCACTTTCAACTATACCAAACCGGTTGAGTCTGAGTTATGGCTAATGAAACGTTCTACTTATGCAAAGGAATGAAGTTTTTGCTGTGAAAACTCTGATACACTCATTTTGAGTGAGGGAGAAGGTCGGTAGGTCGGTCGCCCTAGAAATTTTTTTGCCAGTTTGCATTTTACTTATGACCTGAGATTTGCATGTTGTTGTGAGGGTGATATCGATGAGAGTGAGTTAGTAAAGACAGCTTTTCAGACCCAACCCCTTCCTTTTCAGACCCAACCCCTTCCTTTTCAGACCCAACCCCTTCCTTCACATCTACCAACGTGTCAGAGCTGGCGAATGTTCTATTAGACGAGTCGCGTTCGCTGTGGGATCGTTATCGTTCCATGTTTGCCCTCAGAAATCTTAAGACGAAAGAGTCGATCGAAGCCCTTGCTCAAGGACTTTACTGCGAGAGCTCTGCACTTTTCAGGTCTCGGCTTTCGTATTGATTAATTCTAAGGAAAGCTACAAAAAAAAATCATTTGACTGAAAAGCTATTTTGTATGAGTTTTCGGAGTCGGAGTATTCTAGAGATTTTGGCTCGAAAGACTAATACATACTAGGGTTAAAAAGTAATTTTTGCTCTTGGAATTGCGAAAACTAGTCTTGGCATCTAAACCATAGCTAACCAGGATGTGCTTAGAATTTTTTCTCGGGCGGTTGACTGACGACCGGTTAAGGGGAGGGGAAATTAACAAAATTAAGGGGGGGGGAAATTAAATTAACAAAATTAAGGGGGGGGGAATTAAATTAACAAAATTAAGGGGGGGGAATTAAATTAACAAAATTAAGGGGGGGGGAAATTAAAAATCTGGTCTGTTTCTGAAGTCAATTTTTTTCGCGCCGCGTTGGCCGGGTTTTAACATTAGGAATTTTGTTCACTCAAAAAATTTAGTTAAAATAACCTCTGTTATATTTTCTTCACCAGTTGATTTATTTTGGGGACTGGTCGGGAGATCGGGGAAAATTTCAAAAGTTTGGTAAGCTATAATCTAAGCTTCCACGCTGGTCTCAAATTATTTTTTTAAAAATTCTGTTTTTAACCTCTCGTGTGTTTCGAGTTGTTAAAGGTCCCTCGCTTTTAAATTTTTTGGCAATAGCAAGGGAGCTATGTAACGATTAGAAGAAAAATTTGTTAATTTAATTTATTTAGTTTTTTTTTTGTTAAAGGCATGAGGTCGCATATGTTCTTGGGCAGCTTCAGTCAGAATTGACAATCAAACAACTCACGGTTTGTCATTTTCAAAAACTCGAGCAATTTTTTTATCAGGAGACATTCCTCATTTTGTATAAAATCACTAAAAGAGTTTAGAGTTATAAGTTGTATAAAAAGAAAACATCAAAGATAGAATGTAGAAAAGAGGTTTCAATTATGATTCGAATTTGCAGGATCGTTTGAAGCTGCCGACTGAGAATTCCATGGTGAGGCATGAATGCGCGGAGGCTCTTGGAGCGATTGCGACTCCGGAATGCTTTGAGGTTACTGTTGCAAAGGGTCTAGCTTACAGCTGAAATAAGATTCCAGGATTTTAACACTAATTTTTCAAGTGAAAAGTAGGTGAGGTTATGGATCCGTTTGGTGAAGAATGGAAACAAGGAAGTTGAGATCAACAATTTTATAAAAGGGGGCACTATTGAATGGTCTTTATTCAGATCCTGAAAGAGTACCGAAAAGATCCTGAGAGAGTGGTTCGGGAGAGCTGCGAAGTCGCTCTCGATATGGCCGACTATGAAGTCTCCCAGCAGTTCCAATACGCCAATCCCGATCGATAATATTTTTCATGAAGATATCGATTATCATAGCCGCTATCCGGAGATTGTTGGACATGAAATTACTGTTGATACGTGTTATCCCTGTGGGCTGGAAGGGGGTTCATAGGTTTTGTCCCTGTTGACTGTTTTCGTTGTTGTTTGTTTTGTTTCAATCCTAATAAACATTTTGTAAACGTCAAAAAACGTGAAAATGGGCGTTTCAATACTTTAAGGTCAACTGGGTTTATACCCTGCATCCATACAGTGCATAAGAAATTAGGTTTAAAACAGTGCATAAGAAATTAGGTTTAATAACTGTTTCAATACTTCTACCGAATCCCCTAAAGACATGATTACAAAAAAAATTGGTCGATAGAATGGGAGCGCCATCTACTCGAAAGGTTCTGCAAACGATTCTCCGATTTTCGAAGGGTTGTATGAGAACGTATTTGAAACGGCTCCAACGAGATCAAATAAATCGACTAATTTTTCGCAAATCCTTGCTAAGCCTCAGGATATTCAGTGGACCCGCACTGAAATATAGCATTTTTCAGGTATACCCAGGGGTTAAATAGTGACCGGATCGCTCCCGTCGGCGGATACATGTACACACACCATTGACAAAAAACTCCCTCTCTTTTCTTACCCTTTTCCTTCATCCCCTCTTCTTTTTTCCTCCAAACTTTGAGCGGCGGATACATGTAAACCCAAATTGGGCGGCTCCATTTAACCCCTGGGTATACCCTTATCAAATGACCTTATGACTGAACAATATTTGCATTAGAGTACATGATTCGATGAAATACGTTCCAACCAGGCTGATTCTCGAAAGATTTTCCCGCAGAATGAAGTATGTAAAGATGACTCTCATGAGGGAACGGCAGGCCTTCGAGAGAGCGTGGGACGTAAAAGAGAGGATGCAGAAGATCTCAGCATTCGTATCACTAGCGTTATTGAATAGCGCATAGAATTAACACGCACTCCGGGTTAGAGATACACACTGCTTCCAACCTTGTAACAAACCTTTTTGCACAGTGCACCGAAGAGATATGAGTCGTTCTCATCTTCGGTGGATGTTGAGTAGACCGCTCAGGGAGTTGAGACTCTGTTGGAGAGGAATGGCCTCCACTTCTATTCCAAGCAACGTCGCCCTTTATGAGGTATTTCTTGTGATACACTGATGCACATGTTTGAGTGTGATACTTATGACCGAATGGTGTAATAGATATGTGCATAATACGTTCGATTCACTTTTGAGGCCAAAGACGGTCGATTCACTTTTGCCTTTTTCTTTATAAACCATGAAGTTTTGATTTGAATGAAAAGTCTACAAAGAAAACCCTGAATGTCAGTTTTGAAGTACTGTAGTTGGATGGCAGGTGGATAAAGCAGTCTGCGCTCAACTGAACTACTCTCGATTCCTTCCCTCCACGCTCCGGAAGCAACTGGCCACGTTGGAAGAGTGCGTCCTTCTGGCGAGGAGACCCCTTCTTGAAGTTTGAATTCAAGCATTATAGCGTCAAAAGGTCCTAGGAATGTAAAGTATTTAAATGTACAAATTTTACCCATGCTTTAGATTCAGAATTATACCTATAATCAGTTTTTTTTTTCTGGAGAGAACCACAACTCAGAAATCAATCTCGTTATTATACAAACCTTAACCCACAGAGCAAAGAAAACTTGTGCGATATTCACAAAAAAGGCCTAAGAAATTTGAATGCGTAATTTTTCAATCTCCTGTGCTCCCTGCTTTCTTTGACTGTGTGCTATTGCATCACGATTTTTACTGTGTTTTTGAAACCGTTGCTCTTTAGAACTGTAAAAAACTACTTGGAATATATATGGGTAATTCATACTACTTTGAAGACCTTCACGATTATTTAAGAGTTAACCAGTCAACTGACTTAAAGAGGTAGAGAAATACTCCAAATTAGTCATTATTTTGGCTCAGGTGGAAGTCGATTATGGATTACTGTGAGCTGATAGTCAGTCTGTGAATGTAACGGTCAAATGTTAACTATATACCTTAGTTCACCAAAGGTGTAGTGTAACTGTTGAAAATTTAGTAAAAACGACCGCTCACTGAGCGGGAGAGTTTGGATAATGAGAAGCGAGCTCTAGGTAAAGAGCTGAGAAAAAGAGAGCTAGTAATTATTCTAGACTATCGTTCAAGAAACGGTCGGTTCTCAAAATTCTCAACAGTGCAAGTGACCTATGCTGTATGTATATGTGTTGTTACCAGGTGTGTCACCTTGTGGATGCTGCCCAGACTCGGCTGCCCGCAATCCGAAGTGTTCTCTGGGGGCCATTTGGTACGGGGAAGAGCACCACACTTCTTCAAGCTGCTCAATATGCGATGGAAAAGGAATGGGTCGTTGTGTATCTTCATTCTGGTCAAGTTTTCTTACCAGTTTTCTTACCAGGAAGGGGGAATAGAATAGTATATGACTTGATAACGGAAGGGGAACCTGTTTATGGTTATTGGTAGAATCGTGAAGAAAGTTTATCAGCTAGCCTTTGTGACTGGAATGATCGCGGAAAAAACATTCAAAGCTGGCAGTTTTCAAGACATCGACGAAGAAAAAGCAGAAAGAGGCCATTCAAGACACTAGAAAAAGGAAATATTGAAAAGCACATGATGCAGCTACTTTGAAATTGGTCGGAAGAAGTTATAGTTTGAGATGGTGAAACATGTATCATAGGGAGTGAGAAGTAGGGCTTCCAATAGAAGTCTGAAACATTTTCTATGTATGCATGAGCGTACCTTCAAATTCTAATTTACACAGTTTAAACGCCTAGTTAAGATGACAAATGATTCAGCTTTTGCACAGAAAATGCTAGTCCACCGAGCGGAATCGAACCCAACCATCTCGACTCAAACCGGGAGCGCGTATTACCATTACACCACGGGGGCACAATGCTATTTCGTGCGATAGTCATTTATGTGCGTACCTTTCAAAAACGTTAAGCTGTAAAGCAGGATGTTTCTCTTACCCGCACCGCGGGTGAAAAAAATCTATGCGCTCTCCGAAAACCCCGAAAAACATTTAACTCTATGCGCTTGGAAAAAATTTTTCTCGGATTTTTCGTAGGGAAATTCCAAATCATTGGAAAACTTGAATGTTGTTACTCTGGAGTTTTAAAAATCTATGCGCTTAAAAAAAGTTGTGCGGGTGCTAAGAAACACCCTGCTGTAAAGTAGACTGATATAATGCCGAGTTCCAAGTTATTTACTTGTTCCGTCGATGATTCCGCGTTTGCAGGGCTGCAGCTGACTCGGCAAGTGCAAGAAGTGGAGATGTCTTCGCATGTTCAGGGAAGAATCAATGACCCCAACAACGCGACAACCATTCTACAGCAGTTCAAGCAGCAGAATGCACATGTCTGGAAGAAGTTGGTTATCTTAGAAGATTTAGTTGCTCATCTAAGAAAAGGTCAAGGAGCTTAAGAGAAAGAGAAAAAATAGAAAAAATTTTAAAAAAGGAAAAATACAAAAAATCCATAGAGAGACAGAACGAAAAAATTATTTTTTTAAAAAAGGTATTCTACCGTGCGGGATCGAACCCAGCCTCGCCTTCGATGGTGCTACAGCCCACAAGTTCAAACCATCGCAAGGGACCGGTTCATCCTCACCGGTATCGAGCGCGTCCTCGGGTGCCGGATAGACGGATGTCTTTTTGCACATTTGCATTGGAGATAGCGGGCTTGCCCGTCGCGGACCAAAATTGGATAGTATAGTTCGTCAAAGGAGGGCGATGCCGGACTGGCCTGGACATGTTACCGGATAAAACATCAGACGATGCTCCCCTATACTTTGTAATGGTGAGTCGAGGCGCCAGTAAAATAGCCTCTCGCCCTTCTCCCGTTAACGAATTGGTCTCGCGAAGAGGACCGCCGACTGCGGTGCGAGTGTAGACGGAGAAAATTCTTCGGACTCAAAACGATCCTCACCAACCTATCCCAAAAGACTCCCCTCGACAGGACTTATGGGCAAACATTAAAAACAACAACAACCCAGCCATCTCGTCTCAAACCGGGAGCGCTCGTTGGTGGGGTCGATCCCGCTCGGTGGACTAGCTTTTTGCTGTGCGATAGTTCAATCACTCATCATCTTAACCAGGCGTCACTACCGTTAAACTGTGTAACTAGGAATTTGAAAAAATTATATATGTAAAGAGGGAAACGATAGGATCTGTATATTTTCACAACACGACGTTTCGCATATTAGTCGTCAGCTCACACAAAGATATTTCAAAGTTCGGGCTTAATTTTTATCCACATACTGATTGTTATTCATTGGTAAAAACCTCTTGATTTTTTTAATCTCCCGATTAGGTTGAAAGTTTTCATTTTCACCTTAAAGAATTTTGTTCAGGCTGAGTTTCAGCTAATGGAACTCTTAAATAAAAAGAATAGGAGATTATCTTACCAACTGTACCTGAAAATAACTGAAAGTTTTGTTTTGAGGTCAGTGGGAAAGGTCAGTGATAGGTCGGCTGTTAACCTATGATTGTATCAGATCGCGAGTATTGGTGTAGGAAACTGTGTTTTAGATTGAGTGAGCATCCGCTTTCTCAAACGTACGAATGGACGAAGAAAGAGAAGTCGGAAGAGGGCCGACCACTCGCCGAAGTCGTTGAACTCGCACTAACTTCTCCCCTCATCGCCTCAGATTGCCTCGGGGGACTATTTAGGGAGCTAAGGATTGCAGCAAATAAGGTACCAGGGGTTCGAATATGGTAAATATTAGGTGCTCAGATAGATTTTCAGTAAATTGAATAAGGTAGAATATGTTTGGATAGGTTATTGGAGGTCAAATTGAGGAACTAGGGATTCTATATGTGAACTCCAAAAGATTCACTTCAAAGAGATGTGAGGGTGCAGGAGTATGTGAAACGATTGAATTGGTTCAGTTATCAATAAACATGTCTGATCAACTCAAAGTAAATTTGTGCTTAATGTTTTTTCTGCTGGCATTTTCATTAATTTTCAAATCAACCACAAAATCAATTTTACAGGGACAGTTTTCGCTCTTCGTGGGTATTGACGATGCGAATTCTCTGTTTGGGAAAACACTCGTGAAAAGAGCAGACAGAAGTTTTGTTAGTTCACTTACAGTATTACTTGTTCTCGTAAGAGCTGTGTTTTTACTGTACTGCTGATGATATTTTTTGTTGGCGTAGAAGCGGATCGTAATACTTTTGCAAGATTTGAGTGCTGAAGAAAAAGATTGATTGCTGTTTAACTATAGACTGAAAGAGAGATGGACGAGCGATTGAGGAATAAGGAGAGCTTGCAACGATCTTTAGAAAAAAAAGCAAGTTAGCGAAAAATGAGAGAGAGAAACAGCGGGGAATAAGCGGAGAAATTTTTAATTTTTTAAGGAATTGTGATGATTGAATAAGTTTTTAGGCTCCTCCTGAGGATCTGACACTCGTTCAACACTTCACGAGACTCATGGAGGATGATTGGGTAAGTTTTAGGAATAAAATGGGGACCTGGGTTAATGTTCTTGAGGGCCCAAGGGGTCATTTTGCTTCGAAGCAGCCAGAACTGAACTGCCGTCGTGAAAAGGGAGTCTTTTTTTAAAGCCTGAAGGCATGAATTGGGCCCTTAGCGCATAAATTTGGGTTTCAGTGCATCGATTGGAGTGGGAAGGCATCGTTTAGGGGTCTGAAGACCTGGTTTGGAAGCTTGGGAGCAGTGTAATCTGATTATTTGCATTATTTTCACTCTAAACTTATATCGAATGCTCAAAACCCTTTCAGGTTATGTGAATCCAATAGCTTCTTTTTAAAATGACGTCTTGTTCGTGTATTGATTGTTTTGTATTGTGAAATTTTTTAATACCATTTGCTTTAGGCAATATATCTTTCATGAAATTTTATAATTTTTTAATGTTTTTTTATCAATTTTGTTATATTCTTGAATTTTTTCAAGTTCAACGGTGTCGTGTTGATGGTCGCAGACAAGAAGGAAACGTCATCGGCTAGAGATAAAGTTACAGTCCCTAGGAATACCCCTCTGGAGCTCTTTGGTGAGAAGGGTCTTAACTATATTGAGGTTAGAACAGGGGTCTTATCAAAGTGGATAAAAAGGGTCTTTTCAAAGAAAAGGGGTCTTATCAAAGATGAGAAAGGGTCTTAAGTTAATAAGAATTTTTTAGTTGATATGTAGTTGAAGTATAGCAACCGCAATTCGTAGTACAATATTTAGTGGACAAGCCCCCCAGAAAGCCAATAATGGATCGAAAGGGTTTGATCAACTTCGAGAAAAAAAAGTTAGAGCGAATACTAGATAATTTCATTAGCAAAAAAAATCATGCATACCAATTCAGATTTAGAGAAGTTTCTTATTGGCTAAAACTGAATATGTAATTTTAAGCTATCTGTGCAGGTTTTTTTCTTTGAGTAAGTTCGGGTTTCACAGTGATTGTTGCAGCCATTCATTCCAATAGAGACTACTGTATATTCTGAACTTCGGGTCTCACAGTGATTGTTGCAACCATTCATTCCAATAGAGACTACGGTATATTCTGAACTTCGGGTCTCACAGTGATTGTTGCAGCCATTCATTCCAATAGAGACTACGGTATATTCTGAAAAAGAAGCGGAACTGATCTACAATTATTATCTAGAGAAGAATTGGCTTACAACACCTGAAGGTTTATTTTGTCTACATTTCTCAACAAAAATTCAATTACTCGAAAAAGCTAACTATTAAACAGGTCAATTTTGCTTTCAGAGATAAAAAAAACTTATGCTTTCGATTCTTATTCAATTGTATCGTTAATTAATATTTTTCTAATTTAAAAAAATTTTTGGAAATTTTTGAAAAGGTAATCTAATAAAGGAGAATTTGGTGTATCAAATGTTAGAATAGAACCGATCAAAATAACATTTTCTTATTACTTTTAGAGTGACTTGTAACTAATGAGCTTTAAGTGTGACTATGACTATTTAGAAGTGACTAATGGGCGGTAACTAATGAGCTTTAAGTGTGACTATGACTATTTTGAAGTGACTAATGGGCGGTGTTTAGCTCGGAGCGTGGAGGGGAAGAAGCAAATTATGTATCTCTCCGCATTCAATCCTTACTACTTGGAGAGAATGTGCGCATTCGTGTAGAAACACAGAAGAGATTGTCATCTGAGATCACAATAAACTTGTTCATCCATTGTCTCCTTGCATTTGACGAGATAAAACATACACAACACGTCATTGCGAGCTCGAAGCATTGGGTCGAAATGAGTTAGTATTCGGTGGAAATAAGGAAGCATTGGGTCGAAATGAGTTAGTATTGGGTTGAAATAAGGAAGCATTGGGTCGAAATGAGTTAGTATTGGGTTGAAATAAGGAAGCATTGGGTCGAAATGAGTTAGTATTCGGTTGAAATAAGGAAGCATTGGGTCGAAATGAGTTAGTATTATGTTGAGTGAAAGCAAACGTTGAATTAAAATAAACCAGCATTGTAATAAAATAAAGAAGCACTGAGTCTGAATAAGCAAGTATTGGGTTGAAGTCAATCATAATTGGGTCGAAATTAATAAACTCTGTGTCCTAATAAGCTAGCATTGGGTTCGAATGAGCCAGTATCTGGTAGAAATGTGAGAGTTCTGACTTGGTTGAGTTGGAGCTATATAAAAGTCAAGCTCAATTCTCGTTTAAAAAAACTGAAAATTTAGCAATAAAAGTGCCCTCGCGAACTGTAGGAAGCTTTATTAGTCATATACAATACTTTACGAACCGTTTTTGACAAAAAAGTATACACTAAGTTAATATACTTTTATTTAATTGTATAGAACTTATATGTTAAACTCAAATTTTATACGAATGGCTTGTCATGCGAAATATTTCGATCAGCACAAGAGCAATGATTAACGCTGTTTGCGAAATTCCATTCCGAGATGTACGTATATTTCTCAGGAATGATCTCATTCATCATGCTAATTAGAAGAGACATGCATGGAAAAACTAGAAATACGACCGCTCGATACATCGAGACAAGAAAGAATGGGAAAGTTGAATTTCCGAGTGAATAGATTGAATATCAAGATCGTCGAACAGAATACATATTACCCTTTTTATGTGCATTTTCAGCTATGCCTGTCACCAAAGAGAAAGGATACCGAGATCGGATCAAGAGGAGGAAGTTGTGATATTTAGGAAATCATGCGATGAATATTATGATAACAGAACAAAGAGACAAAATCGACTTCATTCAATAAGAGAGAGCAATGGAATGGCAAGACATGAAACAGGAAAAGAAAGTCCAGAGAGTAAAAAGGATTCACAAAAAGGAAGAAAGAGATAGAGAGATCAAGGAAAGGGTAGTAGAGAGATGGAGAAAAGGGACGAGAGAGAGAAAGATATGGAGCTAAGGGGCAAAGAAAGAGACAAGAGTAAGAGATAAAAGAAGCATGAAAAAAAAGAGAGAAAAGGGAAGAGAGAGAGAAAAAAAGGGGAAAGAGAGAGACAGAAAAGGAGCAAAAGAGAGACGGAGAAAAGAGGGGATAAGAGAGAGAAAAAGATTAAATTGGCAAGAAAAAGAGAGAGAGAGGATGGAAAGAGAGAATGAGTGGATTAAGAAAACTAGGAATTAGAGTGAGACGACCTTCGCATATAAAGCGACTATCGCTTTATCGCCTCTGAGAAGAAGAGTATGGTCAGATACCATGTCCTTGAGACACCCTTCCCTTCTCTCCCTTTTTCTCTCTATCTCTTTTTCTTTCTCTCCCTCTCTCTATACTTATCGCTCTTTCTCTAATTTTGTTGGCATGTCTCTCTCTCGCTTTGTTCCTGACTATTTTCTCACCGTTTCTCTCTTCCCCCCTCTCTCTCTCTCGTAATTTCTCTCTTCTTTGTCTCCGCTAGTCATGCCCCTTTCTCCAAGATGACTTTAGATTCTATTGAATCCGATCTCTAACCCTTTCCTTTCTCTCCTTCCTCCTGACCGTCTACCTAGAACTGAACCCCCACTGACTCTGTGAATCTTTTTTGTCTCTATATAGTTCATGCAGTATCTGCTTGTGACTCTCGTCTCTTTGAGTTTTCGGTAGAAAAAAAGCTGAAAGAAAGTCTCTGGAACATGCTTACTTTCGAAATTTACCACTTTATCTGATCAGCTGATTTTTTTCTACGTTGAGTTGTCTAGTCTTACAAGTCTTCATAGACTTTTATGTTTTGAAAAACAGTTCAGGAGTTTATTCTTAAGGTTTTTGTTTTATTTTGTGGACAATAATCGATGTGTTAAACGATTTTGTCATTATGTAATATTTTGATCGTCATTTGTATAAGGAATCGAGATCAAGAAAAAATGAACGCTTTCATACATAATTTTAGGCTTTCTTCTCAAAGTTTCTATGATAGAAGTTCATTTACTCATACACAAGTAAACAAGGATGAAATCAAGGCGTTTTTTGTTGATGCAGAAAAATTAAATTGTGATCGGCAAGAGTTTCGAAAACTCGAAACCATTTGTACCTAATACTATTGCGTTATAAAAAAGGGCCAGTTATCGCAACCTCAACCATTCGATGATATAGTATTCTTGTTTCTGTGGGACCTGATTTAACGTAAACTTCACGTTGAATCTCCTCACATCGTGTGTGGTCAAACGTAACCTCTCATCGTCATAAACGGTTGTTTCCGCGGAAACCAAAGTGCGATTTTAGAAAAAGTGCGATCAAACCTATCTAACCAATGTCTCTTCATTCCTTTTCCATTAAATCCTCTCTCTATCTTTTTTATCTATCATTCCTCTCTTCAACTTTTGCTCTGAACCTTTTTTGCTCTTTTTGTCTGTCTTTACCATTCTCTATCGCTCTCTTAGTACTTTTTTATCTGTTTCTTCTTCTTGCTATTCTCTTTTTCACTTTTCACTCTTCCATTTGAACCTTAGCTAAGGTACCATAAATGTTTCTTGTCTCAAGTCGTCCAAAAATTTGAGTGCGTTGGTCACTTTTTTCTTGAGCCTTGAGAGGGAAATGTCTTTGGTCATTAGCACCGGAATTCTTACTCTGCGGGTTTTTTGCGAGCAAGTCCACAACTCTCGACTCTCTCATTCATATTTCTCTCTCGCTAATCCTTCTCGTCCTTTTCAAGTCTATTAATGACTGTCCATCACCGCTTGCATCCTCTCCTTTTATTGTTTCTTTAATTTCTACCCATTCTTTCTCTTGTTTCTTTAATTTCTACCCATTGTTTCTCTTGTTTCTTTAATTTCTACCCATTCTTTCTCTTGAATTTTCTCTCTGTAACTCTCGCTCTCTCCATTGCTTTCAACTCTCTCTTCATTGTACCTCCAGTTTTCTTTTTCCTCTCGATCACATTGCTTATTCTCTATCTCTCTCTCTTGCTGTCTCTTTCTAGCCCTCTCTCTCTCTGTCTCTCTCTCTCTGTCTCTCTCTCTCTCTCTTCCTGTCTCCTTTCCGCTCTCTCTCCTTCTTGCATTCTTATTCGCTCTTTCTCTTTTCCTCTCTCTCTCTCTTTCTCTCTCTTCCTTTTTCCGCTCTATCTCTGTCTTTCTCTTCCTTTATATATTAATCTATTCCTTTTTCCTCTCTATCTCTTTGTTTTTCCCTTTTTTCTCTCTCCCTTTTTTCTTTTCTCTCTACCTCTTTCTCTAATAATCTCTCACCTACTTTATCCTGGAACCTATTTTCCTTCATTCAGTCAGTAATTACCTGCAGGTACAGAAAGCTCTCCTCGATGTCCATCTCCCGTTTCATCCCCCATACTCTCCCATTCTGTGTCCTTTTCTCCTAACCTTTTCTTTGCTACCAGTTTCGCCTTCTGATCAATAGTATCCAAATGATTTGACCTCGGGGTAGCGAAGGACTGCTAGTCATGGAGCTTGCCTAGGACTTCTTTGTCATAAGAAGTTATGATTAGTAATTGATAGTCATTGAAAATGCAAGGTTATTCTTTCTTGACTAGTCATGAATATATATATATAGTCATGGGACGTGCATGCACTGCGCTAACACTAACCCATAACAACATAACAATTGAATGGAACGGTTCCATGTTGCCACATCTGCCTTCGCCATGTTGTACTTTTCAGTTTTTTAGACTCTGTCTCCTTTTCTTCTCTCACTTCTATCCTTCTTCCTCTTCCTCTTTCTAGTTCTTTTCATCGTTCATTCCATCCCAGACTAAGAGTCTTTGTGTTATCATAAACCTTGTTATTAAAAACGGTTTTTGTTTTTTTTTCAAAACAAATGGGTAACCAGTAACTGTTTTCAGATGGAATGAATCAAATGGGTAACCAGTAACTGTTTTCAGATGGAATGAATCAAATGGGTAACCAGTAACTGTTTTCAGATGGAATGAATCAAATGGGTAACCAGTAACTGTTTTCAGATGGAATGAATCAAATGGGTAACCAGTAACTGTTTTCAGATGGAATGAATCAAATGGGTAACCAGTAACTGTTTTCAGATGGAATGAATCAAATGGGTAACCAGTAACTGTTTTCAGATGGAATGAATCAAATGGGTAACCAGTAACTGTTTTCAGATGGAATGAATCAAATGGGTAACCAGTAACTGTTTTCAGATGGAATGAATCAAATGGGTAACCAGTAACTGTTTTCAGATGGAATGAATCAAATGGGTAACCAGTAACTGTTTTCAGATGGAATGAATCAAATGGGTAACCAGTAACTGTTTTCAGATGGAATGAATCAAATGGGTAACCAGTAACTGTTTTCAGATGGAATGAATCAAATGGGTAACCAGTAACTGTTTTCAGATGGAATGAATCAAATGGGTAACCAGTAACTGTTTTCAGATGGAATGAATCAAATGGGTAACCAGTAACTGTTTTCAGATGGAATGAATCAAATGGGTAACCAGTAACTGTTTTCAGATGGAATGAATCAAATGGGTAACCAGTAACTGTTTTCAGATGGAATGAATCAAATGGGTAACCAGTAACTGTTTTCAGATGGAATGAATCAAATGGGTAACCAGTAACTGTTTTCAGATGGAATGAATCAAATGGGTAACCAGTAACTGTTTTCAGACGGAATGAATCAAATGGGTAACCAGTAACTGTTTTCAGACGGAATGAATCCTTTTGGGTTCATGAAAACACTGATTTCTTCCTCGAATTAACGCTCAATTTTGTGAAAGTGTTGAAAATCGGAATCGAAATACCTATCTAAAGTTGAAGGACATAGATTATCAATACCTAATTAAAGAAAACTGAAATTATAACTTTATGAATGTCTGAGATCTGGGCTAGCCCTTCATTGTGTCTCAGTAGTGCAAGTATTTACATTGAATGCTACGACGTGAATTTTGGTTGTGGTTCGAGCTCAATGACCAGAAAGTTCAAATTCTTTTGAAGAGCTTTTTTTCCCGTCGTTGTTTGGAATTTGATAAACTTTTTTCATTTGATAGTGAAGTTGGTAATCACTGATCGCGTAAGGACTGTTTTTCGTGGGCTTTATCGATTTTCATAGTGAATATCGACTTGTAGAGCTAAGATATCAAGCTCACCTATCGGAGTGGAACCGCCGCTAGTTGTAGGTTTTGCCTCATCGATGTGGTAACATTCAAATGCTTCCACCCCCTTCTTTCTCTCTTTCTCTGTCCTCTTTCTCTTTATCCCTCTCTCTCTCTTTCTCCCTCTTCATCTCTCAATCTCTCTCTTTCTCTCTTTTCCTTACTCTCCCTTTTCTGGCCTCTCTGTATTTCTCTTGCTCTTTCTACCTCTTCTTTTTCTTAGTCCTTTTCCATCTTTCTTTTTAGCTAACTTAAATGACTGTTCACCAACAAGTATAGATAGTGTAGTGAAAGTGGTTTAAAAGTGTGAAAGTGTCCTTGGTTTTTCCCTTGGTTTGTGATTGAAACACTATCTTATTTCTAAAGCACTTGCTCGTCTTTTCTTTTCCTCTTTCGTTCTCTCTTCATTCAACTTTTTTCCTGTCTCTCTCTCCTCTCACCCTACCTCTCCCTATCTCTCTCTCTCTTTTTCAATTCTATCTTTCTTTCTCTTTCTATTTCACTTTATCTTTCAATATTGTTTTTCAACCTTTTCTTCTCTCATAGAAATTTATATCAATATACATATACCGATACACCTCGATTTGAATCGCACTCGGGAGTTGTAATATTAATTATCTGGTTAACATTTTCACATTCACTTTTAACTCATCCTCTTCCTCTATCTCTCTTTTTATAACTTTATCTCTTCCTCCCCTTTCTCTCTATTCCTCCCTCTTCCCATCTCTTTCTAAATCTTCTTTTTGTCCTTTTATTCTATCTCTCTACCTTATCTCTTTTCATAGATTGGGCCTAACCACTCCTCAGTCAAATTCACTTTTTAGTTGCCTTTTTGGTGATTTAGATTCATTTATCATACTCTACGGCCGACTCGATCTTAAAGCTAACTATCTCTTTTCAAAGCTTGAAATTTGAGAAACGAACAAATGCTCAGTAACAAAGGCTGTGAGGCTTGGTTGACCCGAAATATGATCAAACTACCACTCATGCAATGTTTCTCGACGGACGGTAATGAACCAAGTCATGTCTCTAAAACCAGACAGAAGGTGCGAACGTGTTAAAAAAAATTGACTGAGTTCGATTCCACCCGTGAAATAGCTAACGTCTGAATCTATGTATAATAGTTAGCTTAATTTTTTTAGAGTGATGCATTTGTTGCTTATTTTTATCTCATGTTTTTTGCTTATTTTTATGCATCTAACACACGTTTCATGTGAAAAAACTTACATAGTTTCATTTTAAAAAATATAAAATATAAAAAAACACGGTGAAATTGAAAACTAAAGCATGTTCAGTGAGTCAAAATAAATATTAATGTTTTCAGACACTTCAGAGTTCTTTTTTGAGGAAGATCTCTCAAGAATTGGATCAGTAGAATAACTCAGTAATGAAAAAAGACAGAAAATTTACATTGGAATGAAAAAAATATGGATAGAAAAATAAAAGACGATTAAAAAACTTAACAGCTACTTAACAATTATGCATAGTAAGGTGGTAACAAATAAACTTGTGACAAAAACTCATGATCTACTTCTGTAAACTCATGATCTACTTCTGTAAACTCATGATCTACTTCTGTAAACTCATGATCTACTTCTGTAAACTCTTGATCTACTTCTGTAAAGAAGTATGTACAATATGTTCGTTTTCTCTATTGACCAAAGCTTTTTATTGCAATATTCTTGTCTCTGGTCGTTTACATACATATTAATATTCTCTTCCTCTCTCTCTCTATCTTCATATCTCTCTCTTTTTCTCTATCTCTTTCTTCATATCACATTCTCTCTATCTCTCTCGCTCTAATTTCTCTTCTTAATAATTTTTCTCTCTTCCGTTAACGCAATGCTCTTCACTCGCGTGATAGACTCTAAAAGGATAATAGCAACCTTCTGAAGTGAGACTTTAAACCTACTTTTCTCAATAAATGTGTTCACACTTCATTCTCTTTCATCCTCAGTTTTAAACCTCCGTCTTACTATTTTTCTAAAAGCTATTTTGTATCTCCTCTTTATCATTTCTCCTTCTTCCTTTCTCTCTCCCAATATTCGCCTTTACCGGTATCTTTCTCCAGTATCTTTTTCTCTCTCTCTGTCTTTCTCTTTCTCTCTATCTCTATCTCTTTCTCTCTCTCATTCTGTCTCAACTTACTCTTTTTACCCTCTATCGCATTCACGCAGTATTTCATGCTTTCCTTCTCTCTAGTTCAGTGATGAACAATGCCCTGAAACGTCGGTTAGTCGCTGTTTCCGTTCTCATTCTTCACCCGAAGGCTACCGACTTTCCTCTCTCCTCTATTTTTCTAACTTTTTCCCTTCTCTGCTGCTTTTCATCTTCATCTACTTTTCTCCATATTCTACTCTTCAGTACTTCTCTCTTCATTTTCATCTTTTTTCGCTTAAACTGTAACATCCACTCTTTTCTCACTACTTTTCTCTCTTTTTTTCTCTGGTCTATTTATCTTTCCTATTTTTCGCCTTCCTCTCTTACTCTTCCCCACTTTCATTCATTCTATCTCTCTCTCTCTCTCCCTCTCTCTCTTATTCGTCCGGTATTCCTTTCTCCCTAATATACTACCTATTATTATCTCTGATGGGAAGCCATCACTAAAAAAGTCGTGGGAATGGGAAAACTGTGTCTTACTTAGAAAACTGTCTCTTACTCAACACATCTTAACAGATTCTTCACTCAATGATAGAAAAGACTGATTATTGTATGGAATGAGTACTGTTATGACTGATAATTGTATGAATAAGCATATAAACAGATGTCGGTCAAAGAAAGAAAACATTAAAGGCCAGGAATCTACTATGTTCTACCAACCGTAGATATGTAAGTAATATGAAGAGAAAAAAAAGACCAAGTTTGAAAAAAGTTCGATTCGTCACCGAATCTGCAATAATAATTCATTATACCATCATATAATCGATATACCTACTTACATAGTACATATGTAAGTAATATGTAAGTACTAAAATTATTGAAACAACTCTTCTTATCAAAGTAGCATACTTTCCAACTCTCACATTTTATATATGTACATCGATTATTAAATTTTTCGTTGCACAAGAACATCGTATATATTACATTTGCTCGCATTCCTTAGCAATTGGTCTAAGACTGTCACACAACAAAGAGAACTGTCATTTAATAACGTGTATATCATTTCAGCTAAGCAGCTGTCACCTGGCAGATGAACACGCAGCCCGCGCCCCCGCCGCGGGGTCAGTCCGCCTCTGCCACTGGCACAATCGCCACTAATGCAGGGAACCGTGTTACATTTCAAGGGGTCAGTCATTCCCAACCAGAGTGAATGGCGTATTTATAGCCATCTCTCAGACGCAAATCAGACACAAAATTTTTTAGAAGATTTTTCTATTTCATGAGGTTTCCAGCGACAATTTAAAATGAATTCTAGACAATTTTAATTCGATTAAATTTTTTATATTCACGTATGTGTACTTAATATAGAATTTTTTTGGGTTTAGTTAAATAACTGAGGTGATCAGATGGCATATTGTAAGATTTTCCGCGTCTTGAATCACCTCATGAGAAACTGTCGAGCAAACCTTTGCTCAATGTGGAACACGGCTTGTGAAAAAAACAGCTCAAGGTTAAGCAAACCTGCTATTTGCCATTTTTTCGTGAGTGTAGAAGAAAAAAAGGGAGAGAGAGGGAGAGACAAAGAGAGAGAGAGAGAAAGTGAAGGGGAGTATGAGAGATACATAGAAGAGAGAGAGGGAGAGACAAAGAGAGAGAGAGAGAAAGTGAAGGGGAGTATGAGAGATACATAGAAGAGAGAGAGAGGGAGAGACAAAAAGAGAGAGAGAAAGTGAAGGGGAGTATGAGAGATACATAGAAGAGAGAGAGGGAGAGACAAAGAGAGAGAGAGAAAGTAAAGGGGAGTATGAGAGATACATAGAAGAGAGAGGGAGAGACAAAGAGAGAGAGAGAAATTGAAGGAGAGTATGAGAGATACATAGAAGAGAGAGAGGGAGAGACAAAGAGAGAGAGAGAAAGTGAAGGGGAGTATGAGAGATACATAGAAGAGAGAGAGGGAGAGACAAAGAGAGAGAGAAAGTGAAGGGGAGTATGAGAGATACATAGAAGACAGAGAGGGAGAGACAAAGAGAGAGAGAGAGAAAGTGAAGGGGAGTATGAGAGATACATAGAAGAGAGAGAGGGAGAGACAAAAAGACAGAGAGAAAGTGAAGGGGAGTATGAGAGATACATAGAAGAGAGAGAGGGAGAGACAAAGAGAGAGATAGAAAGTGAAGGGAGTATGAGAGATACATAGAAGAGAGAGAGGGAGAGACATAGAGAGAGAGAGAAAGTAAAGGGGAGTATGAGAGATACATAGAAGAGAGAGGGAGAGACAAAGAGAGAGAGAGAAATTGAAGGAGAGTATGAGAGATACATAGAAGAGAGAGAGGGAGAGACAAAGAGAGAGAGAGAGAAAGTGAAGGGGAGTATGAGAGATACATAGAAGAGAGAGAGGGAGAGACAAAGAGAGAGAAAGTGAAGGGGAGTATGAGAGATACATAGAAGAGAGAGAGGGAGAGACAAAGAGAGAGAGAGAAAGTGAAGGGGAGTATGAGAGATACATAGAAGAGAGAGAGGGAGAATCAAAAAGACAGAGAGAAAGTGAAGGGGAGTATGAGAGATACATAGAAGAGAGAGAGGGAGAGACAAAGAGAGAGAGAGAAAGTGAAGGGGAGTATGAGAGATACATAGAAGAGAGAGAGGGAGAGACAAAGAGAGAGAGAAAGTGAAGGGGAGTATGAGAGATACATAGAAGAGAGAGAGGGAGAGACAAAGAGAGAGAGAGAAAGTGAAGGGGAGTATGAGAGATATGTACAAAGAAGAAAAAAACAAGAGCGAAGGGTAGGAAAAAGAAAAAAACTTCAGTGAAAGTTACCATCTCACACAGACTTATTCTTGACTTCAAGTGATTTTCAATGAATATGATTTTTTAACGTAAAGTTCTATTACGATAATAATTGGAAAATGTCAGGGAAACAAATTTGAAAATCAGTAAAATAATTTTCAACCTCTTCTTTTCAATTTTCTTTCTATTTTTCCTGTTTTAGTTTTTTCGTCTGGTTTTTTTAGTTATCTCTTCTCTCCCTCTGCCTATCCCTCTCTCTCTATCATGCTCTGGCTCTCCTCTATATCTGTCTCACTGTCCCTTTACCACTTTCTAGCTGTCCACCTCTCTCTTCTTTTTTGCTAGTTCTTTTTCTACTCGTCTTCATATTTCTCACTCATTCTCTCTCTTATGTTAGATGTTTTATGTGGCTTCCACTCTCCCTCTCTTTCTCTCTCTGTCTCTCTCTCTCTCTGTCTCACTCTCTCTCACTATCTCTCTCTCTCTCTCTCTGTCTCTGTCTCTGTCTCTGTCTCTGTCTCTGTCTCTGTCTCTGTCTCTCTCTCTCTCTCTGTCTCACTCTCTCTCACTCTCTCTCTCTCTCTCTCTCTGTCTCACTCTCTCTCTAGCTCCTAAATTTAAGAGAGTTGTTCTTTTACTGAAAGAGGTCAACGTCGTAAAGCCACTCACAAGACTGACAACTCATTCGGAAAACGCAGCTCATAACTGCGGTAGGTAACCCGGAAAGGGGAGAGAAAGGATTTATGAAGAGTCGCTCGCATAATCAGTTGGATTATGTTGAGCTTCTAAAAGTTTACACTTCTAGACCTGGAGTATGAATTCATAACTTGGAATTTCAAAACATTGGTAAGAAGAAACGATATTAACGACAATGTATGTATAGAGTGATTCTAAAGATTTCGATATCTTTAGATAAGAGAACTTTAACTCGGACGATTCTCCATCATTGTCTTTGCATATGAACTTTTTCTCAATGACTAACGTGGTTTTGTTAATGATTTTGAACAAGTAAAGCTAGTTAAATACAAAAGAAACTATGAAAACTAACAATTTTTTGTACCGCGAACAAGCGTAGCACGTAGCACGCCGAAAAAAAGTCCCAATGGACTAGATGATAAGTTTCTGTAATAATTCTTTTTTTAATTAAGGCTCAGACATGGCGGGAGTCTCTACTGGCTGGCGGGAGCCTGGCAACACTCATTGCTCTCCTCTTTTCCATCTCCCTCCTACTCTTCTTCGGTTGGCGCGTGGGCGTCCTTCAAGAGGAGCTCTTAGATTATCTGGATAAGACTCTTTCGATCTCCAAGATCAACTACAATCCCATTCTGGGTGTCTACTCCATCAACGATACGGAGTTGCACATCCTTGAGCAGCTTAAAACGGTCAGCTTTGCTGTAATTTTTCTCAGGAGTTTGAAGCTTTATTATTACATTCTTTATTACATTCGGCTGTATGGGTGTTCTATACAATGATTTCAACACATGTCAACACTGGTTTTAAATAATTCGAAACCAGAATCGTGAGGCTCAAGCTTGAGGTTATTCGTTTTGCGTTATGAAAGTTTTGACTTAAAATAAACTCTCTTATCACTTCCTTTGAAAACTGCACTGCTGAGGGGGGACCCATACAACAATACTGGTAGAACTTAAATCACCTACATATATGCTTCAATTTGGTTATTATTTTTGTTTTTTCTTAATCACTGAAGCCCTAAATTTTTTAAAATTGTCAGGCTAAAATTTTGAAGTCAGGATACTTTTAAACTTATTGGAACTCCAATAGGTTTTTGAGTTGAAGCTCGACTTCCGGTAAGATTATAAGAGAATCCTCTGAGTTCGATTTTCTGTGAACTAACTTTTTTCCACGCGTTAGGTTACTCAATTTTCGTCTTGTTGTCAAACGAAAACCCTGATTCCAGTACAAGACGCTGCTGTCGTGCTTTCTCTTCTCCGACCTCATTCTCTTGGCAATCTTCGTTGCCGCCCTTTTCCTCTATTTCACTACGGATGTTTCTCAATCCCCAACTCGTCTCATATTTTATGTCAGTTTGTTTTTTTCAACAGGTCATCGTTCCTCACCTCTTAGGACTGCCCAAAGGTACCGATACCCATTGCAGATTCTGCTAGGACTGGGCATCGTGGCAGCCATCGTGGAGGTGCACACCCTGGTCTTCCTTCTCCTGCCCTACTCCTCGAGTATGCCGAAGGCGACAGAGGGCCTCCTCAACCATGCCATCCCTCACAATCCCGGGGGGCTTCTCCAGATGGAGAGCCGTCTCTCCTGCACATTCGACTATAACCTATACGCGGTTGACAGAAGAAGGAACAATCCAAAGGCAAGCTCTCACTTTTTATCTCAAGAAGATAAAGAAATAGTTCAAAAACTTAATCAACTACTTCATTGGACGTGAAATGCCAATGAATTGGCATGTTTCTTTTTTAATCTTCTGAATCCGTTTGGAAAGTTCGAGAGCGTTGATAATGTTCTAAAAATGTGGATAATGATTTGGACGATACTGCCTCGAAAGGTTTAGATTCTGTTGAAGACCAGATTTTTTAATCATGGAAATGAATCGTGAATAGCAAATCGACCATTTTTTGGAACTAGAAAATGAAAAAGAGAAAGAAAAACCCAAATAACGAGTTTATAGTGTGAATGCAAAGCACCGAGAACTTGAAAATGCATATATGTAGTTGCTTCAAATTACGAAGTCTTTGTGTATCTAAACATTGAATCATTGAACTTGATCTTGAAAAAACAATTTTATTAGTTATACTTAATCTCGACAAAGAATTTGATAAGTTCTGACCCCTTTGAAGAGAAAGTGGAAACAAAAAATCTTTTTAAAATTTACATAATTTTCTATTAAAAATAAATAGCTTTTTAAAAACTGTAAATGTTTTGCAGAACACTTGTGATCCCAGGATTCTGTCGTCCTTCTTGCCAAGTGCCTTTCTCATCTTCCTGTTAGTCATCAGACTTCTTCCCTTCGTGCTTCTAGTGCTTCTCGCTGTCAAGAGAACGCCCTTCTCAGAGAGCATCGCGCAGCAAATAGAAAAGCTGCGCTGCTCTTCTCCGGGATCTTCCAAGAGGTTTCAAGAAGCATAAGATTCAATATGGTATCATGACATTTCGCACCACGACAACTCACATCCTAAATTTCCCAATTAAGATATTTTAATGTAATTTTTTTATTGCAATTTGTGCTTAGGCTCAAGTAAAGATTACGCAAACGACTTAGTACGAGACCGTATACAACGAATAGCCACATAATCAGAGCTTTGGAGAAAAATATTGCGAAATTTGGGTGCGAGTTGTCGCGGTGCGAAATGTCGCGATGCGAAAAGCCATGGAACCATTATGTTTATGTACTTTTTTCATAAATTTCTTTTGTTTTTTGTGATCAAACCGGAAAAGTTATCATAAGAAACTTAGTTTTCTATCGCAGGGAACGCTAAAAAGTTATTTATAATTACAAATAATATAAGGCTTTACGTACAAGAAAACAAAGAGCCCTTATCAAACAAATCCAGTTTTCGGCAAACAGATGGTTCACAGAATTATGACAGAATGAAGAGTGCAGATCATAAAAACGTGGTTTCTGGGTCTTCTAGTGTTGTAAGAAGCCGTTTTTAATGTTACAAAGGAGAGCAGGCTTGCGATAAAGACCCGACCGATTGACATTCAGGGGGTAAAAAGTAAAACTACATTTATCATTTGTGTTTATTTGCTAGGAATAAACAATAAATGTCATTTATGAGTGACAAATTGATAGCTCGTGACCTTCTTCTTGCAGATTATATGTCAAAAAGCAACATTATAGAGCCCAGAGCTACCACGAAGACCATGGTAAGAAGGGTAAACAAACCACGACGTTCGGCGTTCCGAAAGACACGTAAGTTTTTAGCGAACATGGGATTTTTTGAGCCCTAAGCTTACAGTAATAAAATGATAGACTTTATAGATATCGATTAACTTAGAGACAAGGCGGCCGAGTTGGCTGACAGCAGCTATACCCAATAAGTCAAAAAAGTTTTAATGATGGTAGTTTGCGAACGTAGTACGAATATGAATTAGAATTAGATAAAAACTTCTGGAAGTTCTCAATTCCTGCTCTAAACCGGATTCTTTAACGGATGGTAAAAAATAGGAAAAAAGCTATTAGTTGCGATCACTGCAAAAAGCCAATTTAAATTTTGAAATTTGGTCTAAAAAGGTTACGACGTTGGAGAAGTTGTCAAGTTTTTTGAATTTTATAACTTCTCCGTTTATTAATAATTAACTATGTCTTGTTTGAAATTCTAATTCTGTTTCAGTATTAGTCCCTTAAAACTGTTGAGAAACTTTTAATTTATATTTTTTGCCCAAAAGAAAGAGGTAAAAGTGAACTGTACAATTCATACACTTATTAACTTTCTTTTGATACTACTGTAGACTTTCGTGGTGAGACACATACTAGTTACAGTAAAAACGAGAGCATTCTCCTTCCTCCCACTCCAACTCCTGGACAAGTTGATCATAACATAAGGTATTTTGTCGGTGTCTGCTTGTTAGGATTGCACTTCTCTTTGCCTATCTTCAGCTGGTCTTGCGTCGCGGTGTTGCGTCGCTTCGCTTCACGAGCCTAATATTACTAATCCTTTTGAATGGCTTTAAAGTTTATAAGCTCCTGTGAAGCATTAACAGGTAAAGGTTGACAACTGCTTTTGGAATTTGATTGCTTTGCATGGAGTAAACGCGATGCTTGCTGCCAGTTTTTCGAAGAAAAATTTGGCAGTTTGCCAAAGAAAATTCAAACTGCAGTTACAATAACGCGGCCTACATTGCCACTTCCGGTGCGCATGGCCTCAACAGCTCACGGAGCAGTGAAATATCTCGAATCGAAGAATTCAACCTCTACAAGTCAGTTTATCGATTGATTTGCGACCGAATACATAATGACCAATCAAAAATTACTGCATTGTTTCCAAGTTTTTCAATCTCTCTCAAAGATTGTAGAAGTAGTTGTGAGTCGTTGTTAAAGTAATATTGCACATCAAGTTTTGATTATATGTATTTTAATTTTTGGTCCTAAGATTTAATTGTGAAAGTCACAATTTAAAGTCTTATATTTAGGCCTAACCATCACGCGAGCGGAAGTATAATGTCTGAAGTCTGATGGATAGCCAATGCGAGAACTCTTTTTCTTCATGATTGAAGTATTTGTTATACTGACATGCTCCTTAATGAATGAAAGGCTAGGTATTAGATAGAAAGTCTGACAGTCTGACATAAATTCTGACAGTCTGACATAAAGTCTGACAGTCTGACATAAAGCCAGGATAACTTGCTCCATTCTGTGTTATTTTGATTGCTTGTACCAACATTGATCTCGGTATTATCATGTTTTCAAAACGTCTTTGTATCTTTTAAAGAGAACCTGCCGGGCTTGCTCAAAGACCTAAGCCTCAAATACATTTATAATTTAGCTTTTTTAGGATTGCAACGATAAAACAGTGTTTACTTATACACTGGAGCGTTATTCTGAGCAAAAAAATTATTTTCGGAATATTTTTTTCTCGTTTTGAAGTCCTAGGAACTATGTATGTATAAGCCCTAAACTGTAACTTCATCTCTAGCTCTCTCAGAATCTTAAGTCAAGATTTAACGGTGAGCCTAAACCATGCCAAGCTTGCTAAGTTTCGAAAATTTTGGACCTTTGAGTTACTTTGTAAATGGCTCTCTGCCTCCGAAGATTGGACCCTCCGGTGGAGTTAAAGTGCCTGACTGACGCCTTTTATAGTTTTTTCTGTGATTGATAACGTTGGACTTGTTGATTGAAGAGAATGAGAAGAATGTCGCTCAATAAAGTGAGTATTATTAGAGATGCGTCCGAGTAAACACGAAGGAACTCAGTGTACACATTCACATGAAAGCGGATACTCTACTCGAGTAGCCAATCTCTCGCCTCTCTCTCTCTCTCTCTCTCATTCTTCTATGTCTCCCGAGGCAGTTCTTTTTGTCCCCTCTATGTAATTTATGTATTTCTTGTCTATCGCTATCATTCTCTCTCAATTTCTCTCTTTTATCCAATCCCGCTCTCTCTCTCTCTCTCTCTCTCTTTTTTTTTTCTCACTTATTTCTGTCAAGTTGTCCTTCACTTTCTTCCTCTCCGTTTCTATGTTTCTCTCCTACTCTGTCCTCTTCACTCTCTTGTTGTCCAACTATCACTAACTATTTGTCTCGCTTTTTGTATTTCTATACCTCTCTTCTCCCCTAATTCGCTATATTTCTCGACTAGACTCCACGTCCCTCTCCCCTCGTCTGGTCTTGTTCCCCAGAACTTCACCTTTCAACATACGGAGTAGACGAACTTCATCTGCCAAAGCCCGACGCGATTTGGCTTTCTTTTCTGGAGAGCCGGCGATTGGCTTCTCCCCGTAATATGTGGACTGGATTCCAGTGATGCGGAGAGCGCTTTTACTTCTAATCATCCCTCTCTTGTTGCCTACAGCTTCTGCTCAGGTCCGTTCATTCGAGTATAGATGGAGGAAGCAATTAATAATAAATCAAGAATTTAAAAAAATTAATATCAACAAATCATGAACAGAGAAATACCTTTTGTTTAGAAAAGTTGTAGATAATGTAGGGCCGAAATATGAGCATCTTCAAACTGCAATTAATTGATGAGAGATACCGGAGTTTGTGGGCATTCTTACCTCAGATCTTTCATTTTTGCTAGAAAACGGATTCTCTTACCTGATATATGAAAAAAGAGACGGTTCTCTGTCAAACCAAAGTTTACAAAAAGTGTTCAAGGACACAAATTCATATGGTTGTCAGTCAAGTCGGTAGCCAGAAATCTGGTTCAAAGACAAGTTTATCAAATGATCTGATAAAAATGATCTGATCAATTCTAGCCATAACCTATATGTATATATTTTTTATCTAAAAAAATGAAGTATTTAAAAATTTCGCTTTTTTTCGAACCTGAAATAAATTTACAGCTAATCTAGAAACTTTTTCAAAAGTAGATAATAGATTTCTTAGGGCTTCTCTAGTTTGCGAAGCAATTTTTTTCTATACACTCCATTTATATTATCTTCGGAAGTGACATAATAATCTTAATATCGGAAAGTTTTTAAGATTAATAGTCATACTGGAAGGGTCGCTGGTTTTCAAAATTGACTTTGAGTCTCTAAATTTTTTTAGCATTTTTAATTTTAGAGTTATATTTCAAACGGAAAAGGTCAGTCTGTTCTAACAGAGTGTTTAGTGATTTTCACAAAAAAACTCTTTAGTGTCTCTCAGAGCACAAGGTACATAAATCCGTATAGAAGCATGGGCGGAGAATATTGTGAAGAAAAAGTATTCTGATTTCGCCCTGGTCACTTTGGTTATGAAGAGCAGAACAAACATTGCTGAAGGCAGCCATTGGTTAGAGTTGAGATTGCTGAAGGCAGCCATTGGTTAGAGTTGAGGTTTTCGCTTCTCGCTGAGTAAATAATACAAGTGACAAAGCATGGATGGGTTACTCCGCTTTTGGTCGAAAAAACTACTTCCGGTTTTTTCGCTTGTTTTTTGTGGCAGCAAAGAGTTTCTTTGACTGAGTTTAGGCTTGTGGATATGTTCGTTTGGAGAGGAACTATGTATAATTCATTTTTTATAGAGCATAGACTGATCCTCAGCCCTTTCGCGGCAAACATTTATAATTTCATGAAACTATTTCTTTGTTTAATCAAGTTTTTACAAGGTAGCTTGAATTTTTTTTATCTCGTACAATAATTCAGAGACAAGTAAGTAAATGCCTTGAAATTTTTTTCACTTCAAAGCGTGTAATTAAAACGAAGGTTTAGAAAGGCATATTCAAAGCAGTGGCAGACTTCATATAAAGTTCTAATAAGTGGCCATAATTTTAGTGCCTTGGAGGTTGTTCCCCAAACAATCAGGCGATGACGTGTATGCAAAACTGCCAAGGTATTTGTATGATGGGATGCGGCCAGATGTACGCAGTGCATCAATGCCAGGTTTCCTTAAATTCAAAAATTGTTACCAGAAGGCTCTTCTATTAGCTTAAGCTACTTTTCAGCGTATCAGCTCAAGCTATTGTTCAGCGATATCCGAGTTTGAACTTTGAACCACTACGAACAAATATATTCGGCTCGAGGAAGTTGAGCTTCCCATAAATGCTATGAAGCAGTGACCCACGAAGCATCCCCATGTTCTATCCCCATGTGTTGGGTCATCTCCGGGCAAGTCGTATCCTGCTGAGAGGCGGGAACAAGCGCGAGAAAGCTTTTTTTAAAAATATTATTGTTAACCAATATTGTTCAGTTAGCCAATTAAGAGGCAGTTACGCCTGGTTACGGAATATGATTGAGCTATCTGCGGACTGGTCCACAATACAAGATGGAATCCAGCTTCCTGTTACCGGATTGGGAGTTTACCACTTTACTACCTAGAACCCATTGCTAATTCGTGCGATAGTGCTTGATGTTCCATCAGCTCAAAGACTTCGTTTCCGTAGTGCTAATGATGCAAATTTGTAATCAATTAACCGTTTGTGTAAAGCGCAACTCAGACATAAAAGTAATGGTAAATGAGAAATTATAAGACATTATGCTGAATAGGACTCAAAACCTTGTTTTATTCTCATTTTATGCTAGAGATATAACCACCGTGAAGTTTTTTATCGTAGAATCAACTTGTAAGCCTATAGTTGTATTGATGTAACTTCATATGAGTATTTTTTAAAAAATTTTCCAGTTAGTCTCAGGATTACACGGTAGCTGTCATTTAAAGCAGCGATGCGCTTAGAAGTTGATTCTACGATAAAAAAAAAACTTCACGGTGGTTATATCTCTAGCATAAAATGAGAATAAAACAAGGTTTTGAGTCCTATTCAGCATCAACAGCGCACGAAAGTTTGCTTGTATGTTTTGTTCTTGACTATAAGTTGTATTGATGTAAAAAATGCATTTTTTATGTGAAAATAAGGATTCATTATTGAATATCTAATCCAATAAGTTGAAAAAGTTTAAGCAACCATTATTTGATGTAGAAAATAGTTCAATAAATCATTATTTCGTGAAGTTTAAAATTATGAAAAACTCAACTGTACTGCATAGAATAGATCAACAGTCACTATATTATCTTTGAAAGTAGACATGATTCCTTAGCACTTGACTGGTGTGATGATTGCAGCCGGCGTGCATGCAGTCATGCAGCTCCGCCTGCCGCTTCTCCGCAGTCTCTCTTCAGCGATCGCCTGCTCTGACGGTGCTGATGCAGCCACCGCAGCAGCCATCCTACTGCCTGCCCATCTGCCACAACAACTGCCTCTCTGCCTGTACTGCCAGGTTGAAATTATTTTTCATCTACCGGTTGCAACAAAGGGTTCTATAATGCTTCAGAAAATCACATAGAAGGCCACAGAAGCCTCAGAAAGGCATTGTAGAAAAGGTGAACTAACTTTATTTTTGTAATTGGGTGTTTTCGTCTAGGCATAGAGACCCGTAAGCACATGCTAGTACTCGGCTTTTGAACCACTTTTTGCTATTGGCTCCAAAGCCTTTAAATGGAACTGAACCAACCTTTCTTGAATTGAAACTGGAACTGAACCAACCTTTCTTGAGTCTATTAGACTCTAGTCGTTGACAACTCCGCCATTTCCCGCTTTCATTAGCTACGCAAGTTTGGTTTGCTTTTAGGCTTCGTAGAATAGAGAATCGTAACCAACTCCGGAGACTGTGGTTGTTATCTATTCCGTAAAGAATTCAAGAACTTGTCTACTCAACCAAGCATACTATGAAAAAATGTTTTGGGGGAAGAGTGTTCACTATGTGTTCAAAAATGTTATTTTAAGAGAGAAAACTGTTCACTTTTAACAATCGTCGGAATGAGATAGAGAGATGAGAGCTGAAGAGGAATAGACAAAAAGAACTCAGATTTTGCCAAGACAGATTAAAAAACCAGATGAAAACCAATAAGCTTTTCTTGTCCCTCGCAGGGTGAATTTTGAACTCTGAATAGCATTAAGTTTTTACGGGGAAGAAAGAATAATCGTATATTGAATGTGGCCTTTTGAACTGTGACCTCCCATATTTCACAGCCACCTCTTCTCTACTCATATTAACCTCATCTTTTCATGGTTCTATTTGATCGCTGATGATGCTTTGATAAAGCGAAACGACCGATTCTTCTCCTGTCTCCTCCAACGCATAACTAGGCAAGACACAGAACACAAGTGTAGAATAATCATAGTTCTAAAGTAGAGAGGCTTTGTTGTTAGAGTTTATAAGTAAAATGGTATGCCTTGATTTTGAGCTTTCACAGAGAATTGATTGAGGTTTTTGAGTGAGCTTATACCTAACCTACCATTTGATACTCTTGAATGTTGGAAAGGGCATTATACTCAATAACAGTGTTTGCTTGCAGCGAGTACTCAGTGATGCAGTGCTCCCCCTCCTGCGTCTCTCCTTGTGCGAGAGCATGTAATGTTCCTTCCATTCCTGCCGTCACTCCCCCAGTCTACATCTTAGTGCAGTTCGCGAATGTCTCTAGCTCCACCCCGCCAACGACCACGCAGCCGCCTTTGGAAACGCCTCCGCCCGAGATCCTCCGTGACCAGCCAAGCTTGAACCAGTGTCTGGCTTCATGCCAGTCAGCCTGCGTACCCGCCTGCCCTCCGACCCTGAGCCCTTTCGAGTGCCGAATGGGCTGTGCGGAAACTTGTCCGTATCCATGTCAATTAGCTCCTTCCACAACGAAAGCCACAACCATTACCACACCTGCACCAACTACAACTACTACACAGGCTCAAACAACAACCGCGCTACCACCGGTTTTGCTAGATCAGCCGCGTCAGCAGTGCCTCTACGCATGTGCATCTAATTGCATGAACGCGTGCTTGATGCAAGTGACGCCGGTGACCGTCACGAACTGCCAGGTTCATTTCAGAAGTTGCAGATGAATTGAGATATGAGACAGTTAAGTTGCAAAATAATTGTTCGATTCGAAGCGTATTCTCTAAAAAAACCTCTACATTTTAAACTAACTGACTCGCAGTATTTTTCGAAACATGAAAATATATGTTTACTGTTATGGAAAGTTTGAGCTTTGATCGTTTCAAAGCTAGCAATAAATCCATTTTTTTATCGGTTGCTGCAGATTCAATGCGCCGTGCGCTGCAACAATGTATGTCCGGTGGTACAGGACCCACCCACCACCACGACCACCACTACGACTACCACCACCACCACCCCTGCGCCGACGACAACTACGCCCTCGCCAGCGCTAATGTGTATCCCGCAGTGCGTCAATGTCTGCATGATGGCGTGCCTTTCGATCCCCTCTTACTCTTGCCAGCAAGCGTGTCCCTCGCAGTGTCAGCGAGCCTGTCTCGTGCAGTTCCCCGCTATTCTCCTGCAGCCTTTCCCGGTAACGACAACAACCACGGCCTCTACCACATTACCTCCAATCACTTCCACGACGCCAGCTCGCATTTCCATCTACTACATAGCGCCTTTCACGGCAAAGGATCTGCCGCAGCCAATCTGTCCCCCAAGCTGCCAGCCGCTCTGCTTGCCCTCTTGTGGTACTGCTTTGGATGGGACGGGAACGACAGTTGCGCCGTCGGCACCCTCCATCACCCTCTCAGCGCCCTCTTGCAGCTATCACTGTAGGAACGCCTGCATTGCCCAGTGCAGGGCTAAGGACTCCTGTATCCCACCCTGCCGGAGACTCTGCCATTCCCAGATGTGTCCTGCAGCCAACTTGACCGTGTCTAGGTAGATGCTGGGGAGAAAGCGGTTTCATAATAATAATTTTCATATATTTATGAACAATAACTGTGTTTTAATAAGAATAATTAGATTTACCTGCAAAGAATAACGTTTTCACTTAAATAAAGAGGTTTTTATATAGAAATGTGACTAGTTAAAATTCGTCTTTTCAACTCTAGGCCCTTTCACATGACTTTAAAAACTTTGTTAAATGATTTTCGAGAAAGATCATTCGAGAAGCAACAGCCCGAAAAAGAAGCAAGCTGATGCTAACTTCGAAGACTATTCAAACCATCCGATTCAATGTAGATTTTTTGACTCGGAAAAACTCTGGCTAATGAAATGTGCTCTAGCATGAATCCCCTGAAAAAAAGGTCTTTGATATTCAAATGTGGACGGAATTTACAGAGTTTGAGTTAGTATTGGCATTTTCTAAAATAAAAAAGCTTCAATAACCATTAATAATTATTCCAAACTGATAGGAACATTCGTGTAAGTCTTTTTTCAAATCTCAGTAAATTGTCCAATTTTAGTTGATGAGTTGTAGAAGAGTTCTCAAAAAAACCATTTCACAAATTTTCCAGACTATCCATAAAAAACTGGAGGTCCATTCTCTTCAAATAACACTTGCAGTCAAACTATACTTTCAGTATGCTCAATGATACTTTAAAGTACAATTTTGGTATCCAAGATTTTGATCTTTTCAACTGGGTTTTTGTTGTTGTTGCCGAGTAATTGCTTTTTTTAAATCGAGTTTTTTAAAGTATAAATGTACACTATGTATAATAAACTTTGAATTTTTCTTATGTTCATAGCGATTTAGAAAAGTACATATAAGGGTTGATTGTATTTTCCCCGGCTAATCTTTTTACTCAGACATTGAGCTTCCATATAGGAAGAAATTTTTATCTCTTAACGTTTGACTTATTGATATTGATATTCTTTATCGCCAAAGGACAACTGGTTCAGGGTCATCGCTAACATGGTTGACAATGAGAAAATGAAAAAGTAGAAAATCTTCGGAAGAGGAATAAGCAACTGTGGCGTTGCACTGAAGAGTCTTGGTAGACCACTTAGCGTTTCAACCTCATACCGAAGAGATTCACGAAGTCTTGAGTCCCAAGAAGACAGAAGAGAAATCTTGTAATTCAATGAAGTAGAGACGAGTAGAAGTCAGTGTGAAGAGGAAATGATAGACCCGACCATCTCAGGGGTTTGAAAAAGAAAAGAATGAAAAAGAAAAGAAAAAGACTTACCTTGCTGATCAATAACAAACGTTTGTATTTATAGTGTTATTGAACAAACACCCTTTGCTTTTTCCATTTCTATGGAATGGACATTAAAAACGGCTTTCCTAAAAGACTAGTGCTGAAAAAAGATAATTTTATCGAGTTTAAATGCTGATTATTTGTATGTCTTTGAAACAATGTCACTTCATATTAAAACTTGATGTCTGTATTTCGATTAGTACGTACAAATAAAAGTACTCTTACGGATTTTATTAATCTAAAACAAATAAATGATGTCAATGAGTTTTCAATAAACTTGAAACAAAGTAACTTAATTTCAGTGTCAGCCTAATCGAACAACGAAAGGATAATAATTATCTCTGATGCAATTCAGAACAATGAGGCTTCAATTTTTTAAATATAATTTAAAATAGTAACTTAGTAAACAAATAAGTCATTTATTAACTTAAAAGTCATCAAGTGGACGCAAGGAATGAATGATAAGAGCAATCCCCGTTGCTGGATAAACGTTATGAAATTTTTTTCTGAAGTTATGAAATTTTTGTTCGGATATTGATTGGTAATTATAAATATTGATTTAAAAATGTGTTCACTTGCTGATAAACTAATGAGCACAATGATTAGAGAAGTTTTCACAACTCTGTAGTGTTAACATGAAACAATTCTTTACATGAACTTTCGAGAGTGCTATTTTCATATTCTTACTTGAAACTGGCTTAAAGGAACCGGTAATACATAGGTATACCTTTCAATCCTGGTTTCACAAATTTACATATAAAAACACTTTTTAATTGTTCTCGAAAAGTCGATGGTTACGAGAAGAGAACTGGGAAGTTGATGTTAATACTAGAAAAAATTTAATAAGTCGATGAGTTTCTATCAAAAAGTTTATCATTTTACACCTGCAACGAAGGCATCAGGTTCCTATACGTCGTTGACCAGCCGAGATCAGAAGGTATTCGGCCCACAGATGCGCTCACGTAGTCAGCGTTCTATGCCGTCGGTTGTGGTTGAAGAGCTTTTCGATTCCTGAATTGTGAGAAGCATAATCAAAGGGGTCTGAATATTTTTTATTTATTTATTTATTCATACATTATTTAAAATGTGACCACACATGGAAATGAGAGAAAAACAAAGAGAAGAATGAAAACAAAACAGAGAAACTCGTAATTATGGTTATTTATTGAATACATTTATCAAAATGTGACAACACTCGGAGTGTAGTAAACGTAAACATTGGAGTAATGAAGTTTACAGACTAGTCACCACCTGTAACTCAAGCAAATTTACGAGATCAACGGACCTTAATGTATTTTTCAGAATGCTAACATTGGGGGCCATAACAACATTGTCAGGAAGTTTACAATAGAATCTAGCTGAACGGAAGGCAAAGGAATGAAAGAGTGGCTTTCTACGGGTGCGTGGAATATGGAAGGCATATCTAGATTTTCGGCCATTGCATTGCAATACTAGTACTGCGTTTCTTATTGAGCTTCGAGAGTTTTGCAATGTTATGAATAGGTTTTTGTTTTCGGAAGAATTCTCGGGTTGTTTCAGATTATAAAGTTGCGCTCATATTGAAACTATTGACATATCGACACTATTGACACGAGCGGTTTCTTCACACTGAGCGGTCGAGTTTCGTTTTCTCTCTCTGTGAACAAAGTTTCCCAAGCGAATAAAGTCATTTCCCCCTTCGTCTTCTTCTCAACGCGGCATAAGTGATGAATGATTAACAACTGCGAGCTCCTCATCGACTGAATCTTCGAAGCTGGACTAACGGAACGAATGGTGCCAAGGCTATTCTCTAAACTTGGCACCTCATAAAGTTAGTAAGACTCGTTGCATTTGGGATCTTCAGTATGTCTTCTTCTGCAGAAAATATTCAATCATTCCCGCTTGGTTCTCTCTTTAACAGATTACGATCGACGAGAAGAAGGGCCGATGTGGGAACATCCGACTCATTCGAAGAACTCTACCAGATGATGAAAGCAGTTCTACATCGCAAAGAAGCATTGGAGCAGAGGTGTATTGAGTACCAGTCTATAATTGAAGAACAGACCAAATCCATTTCTTCACTCAAAGATACTCTTGACACTCTTATTCTTACCGTCGAGAAGATTACTTCTCAAAACAATGTCATATCTTCGGATGTCCAGAATTCTTCTCCTATGATTCATTTTCCTCCTGCTCCTAAGCCCCCTCCAATCTCTGACCCATCGTTCCGATACTTCGAATCCCCATCTGAAATAGCTGATCGCCGAGAACGCTATCGCTCTCTTGTCCTCTTCCGCCTCCCGGAATCTCCTTCGCCTTCTGCTGCTACACGTGCCGACCAAGACCTCCTGAATGTTCGCAGAATCCTCAATGACCTGGATGTCCAGGCCATTCCCGAGAAAGTTTATCGCATGCCATCTCATATCCCCTTCAACCCCCGTAACTCCAATCCCAGACCCCTGAAAATCGTTATGCCAACTGTGGATTTTCAACAGGCAGTACTCTCAAAGAGTTTTCTGCTCAGAAACCACAACCTTTTTGTAAGACATTCCCAGACCAGATGCGAGCGCGCATATGAAAGAGCCATCCTCACCTGGCGAAAAGACAATTCCAAACCCAAACCTTTCATCCCTAACTTCATTTTCCCTCGTCTCCCATCTTCTCCTCAACCACTTATGGCCCAAACTATCCGCCACCCACCTAGACGTTATGTCCAACTCAATTCTCAATCTAACTTTCGTCATTCTCATGTTAACCGATCTCCATTTCAATCAAACTGAGTAATGATCTCCGGTCGCTTGCTCATAATTTCAAATGTTATTTTGCCAACGTTCGTTCTTTAGTTAACAAGATAGGAGACTTGCAACTTCTACTCTCTGAGAAATTCTCTGTTATTGCGATGTGTGAAACGTGGCTTTCCAACTCATTTCCCGACTCTTTCCTCCTCTCATCGTTCTCCTCTCAATACTCCATTTTTAGATGTGATAGAGAGGGACAAACTAGTGGTGGGGGAGTTTTGTTCTTCATAGCCTCAACCCTTTCCCATGAAGTCATTCTATCCCAGACAATTAAAAACTCCTATGAAGTATTAGCGATTGACATCGATATCAAGTCCCACATAATCAGATTCATCGTTGTTTATTGTGTTCCTCATATTGATGCACAAGGCAGCAATAACTTGATCAAACTCCTAAGTGACCTTGTGACTTGTAATCATCCGTGTGTTATTATAGGTGATTTCAATCTTCCAGATATTAACTGGACTTCTACTCCAATTACTTCTCTAACAGACTACTCCAAAAATTTCCTTGATTTCTGTGCGACTACTAAAATGACCCAGTACATAAAAAGACCTACAAGAGGTATAAATATTCTTGATCATCTCCTGTCTAATAGTCCCAAAGTGGTCAAAAACTCACTTGTAACCCCATCTTTTAGTTCTTCTGACCACGAGTCAATAACATTTGAGTTGTCCTTATTCTAAGAGTTTCCCTTATATTCTTATAGACTCAATTTCAATAAAATAAAATACGAAGTTTTACTCTGTTTCTTATCTAACTCAGATTGGACTTCCATTTTAAGTCTAAGCGATGATACCAATAGCAATTATGAATTGCTATTATTGGTATTAGACAGTTGTGTGACAGAATTTGCTCCTCTAGAGAAGGTGAGTCTATCAACTCACACTCCTCTTCCCTCTCATATAGAAAGAGCTAAGCGTAAACGCTTTCACTTGTGGAACAAATACCTCTCTAGTGAACTTGTTGCCGATTATGAGTTATATGTTAGAGCTAGTAAAAAGTGCAAGAAGTATGTAGATAAATTTAATGGTAGCCTTGAAAAATTTATTGTGAATAGCAAGAACAAAAACTTGTTTTTCAAATTCATTAGAACAAACACCACAGAGAAGCAGAATGGTGTTGATATATTACTAGATGAGCTTGGTATTACTATGACTAAAGATTTAGAAAAAGCTAATCTTCTTGCTAGAACATTTCAGAAATGTTTTACTAAAGATAATGGAATACTTCCTCCTTTTGAACCCTCTCCTATCACAACAATATTGGATCCAGAAACACCATTATTTAAACGTCATGAAATCTGTGATCTAATTGAAAAGTTTCCAATCTCCTCTTGTAGTACTCCAGATAATTTAAACATGCTCTTTATAAAAAAGATTGCCGTACCTTTATCCATCCCTCTTGAAATCATATATAACGACTCCTATCAGAAGGCTCAGATCCCCCAAAGATGGAAACACTCTATAGTGACTCCAGTCAAAAAGAAGCCCCCTTTCAACAGCCCATCTAATTATCGCCCAATTAGTATAACTTCTCTCTTCTGTCGTATATTCGAAAAAATTTTATCTAAAGAAATTGATAATCACTGTAAAAGAAATGATATTCTTCATGATGACCAGTATGGCTTCCGTCGCAAGAGATCCATAGAACAACTTATGCTCTTATTTCTAGACGAATGTACATCAGAGATTGATAAGAAGAAATTTACAGGTGTAATTTACTTCGATTTTGAAAAGGCTTTTGATAAACTTATCCATAAACTCAAAGAATATCAATTTCCAATTAAGATAGTTTCTTGGATAGAAGAATACTTAAGTAACAGAACCTATCAAGTTAGGGTTAGAGACGCACTTTCCGATAGCTTCACTGTGAGCAGTGGAGTTCCCCAGGGCAGTGTTCTCGGCCCATTACTTTTCATCATTTTCACTTCAGATATTGTTTCTAAAATTTCCTCTTCTTCTTGTAAAATAAAGGTCTTTGCCGACGATATGAAAGTATATAAGCACTTGTCTTCTAATGACTCTCATACTCCTTTGCAAAACGCTATAGATTCTGTTCTTGATTGGTCAAAAGCTTGGAAATTACCGTTATCTCTTCCCAAATGTAAAGTTTTAAGAATAGGTCCACAACAACCCCCTCGTTATCCTTACTCATTGAACGGCTCCAACCTTGAATATTGTCATGAGATCCGTGATTTAGGTTTCATTGTAGATAATAGATTAACCTTCTCTTCTCATTGCTCTATAATCGCATCGAAAGCCAAACGTAAATGCTATCTCATTCTAAAAGTTCTCAAAAGTAAGAGCACGAAAGTGCTCATTGATGCCTATAACATTTATGTTAAGTCTATTCTTCAACATTGTACCACTGTCTATTCCCCCCATTTCGTTAAAGATATTAGAGAATTGGAAAACGTCCAAAACTTTTTCACTCGCCGAGTTTTCTATCGCTGCTTTGGTACTGATTACATAAACATGCCAAACAGTCAAATTAGAAACAAAAATTTAGGCCTTCTTTCATTGGAAAGCATAAGAGAATCGAACGATTTGAGTTTACTTTTAAAACTAATAGGGGGAAAAACAACTCTTTCAGACAGAAAACCCCATTTCTATAATTTAAGACAATCCGCGACACGTGGATCTAACTTCAAATTACATTTTCGTGCCCCGAAAACAATTTGTCGTATAAATTCATTCGCAATAAGATCTGCTCGTCTGTTTACTGAATTAAATTCAAGTGTTTAGTATTTTTAATATTGTTCCCCTCAATGTGTTCAAGTGTTCAGTTGTAATGTTTATGATCTAATGTTTGGTTTGTTCCTTTAATGCTTATTATCTTCCAACTTGTTGGAATCACTATAACCCACATGATGTTTGTGTACTATCATTGTATATTATATGAACAACATGTAATAAATAAATAAATAAATAAAGAAATATCTTAGAGTTTTAAGTTTTTTATTACGCGTAGTGCTTTAAAACATTGCATAGCCTTGAAAAGGTCAAAGAATTGACAAAAGAGGAAGGAGATATGAAGGGGTTTTGAGGTAAGATTTGATAGGACTTCTCCAGAAAAATTCGAGAACTGAAACGAAGAGTGGAGATGTTACTCACACATAGGAATGATCGAAGAGTGGAGATGTTAATCACACATAGGATCACACATGTTAATCACACATTCTCGGATTCTTATTCGAGTGCGATTTTTCGGTTTAATAGTTCTGTGCAGAGAACCAACCTTGGAAATCGAATTTGTATGCGTATCTCTTCCCGTGCACTTTACACATTATGTTCTTGTCGTAGTAGTACCGGAGAGCGCGGGAAATCTTGTCGTAGTTCATGTTGGGCTTCGATTTGCGCTCACCCCATTTCCTGCCAATGTAAAAGTCACTATAAGTCATCTCACAAGTTAATCGAAGTCAGAAAATAATTCGTTCAAGCTCATCTGGCTTTTCTTCTCTAATTCGATGACTTTTTTGCATTAATGAGCTTCTTCATTTCTTTGTGATCGAATTAGAATTTAGCTTGCTAGCAAGTAATTTAGCTTGCTAGCAAGTAAGTAATTCGTTTCTTCCTATTATCTCAACAATATGAATTATGTAGTATCACTGGAAATCAAAAATAATGGGAAGAATATAATTAATTCATGTTTGAAGTGTCATAGATGAATAACATAGCCTCAACGTTTTTGCACTGAACGACTGTTTCTCAACTACATGACTCAGTTCTTTGCATGGTGACTACATGACTCTGTGGAGAATATACTACTGCGATATCAATTCATTGTTGTTACTTCACAATTGTTTGAGAATACAAGAAAACGCAGTCGCATTTGTCGAGACAAAATTATCGTGTTGGGACAGTTAACTGTCTCGTGAATAGTCTAATCACGTTACTAAAAACAAGACTTAAGGGAAATGAATACCTGACTAGACTCGAGTAGTAAACTTTTATAACTACCAGACTAGACTCTAGTATTCAATTAGCATGACTACTAGACCATTCTTGACTTGGCGACTGACTTGGCGACTTCATCGGGTTCGACCAATTTGAACTCGCCCTGTGTTCCTTCCCATGTGATTACTTCCTGGTTGCGGTTGTCGGAGAGTAGCTCCAAGAGGTACTGCCACAGTTGCGTCTGACCGCTTTCTGAACGTACAGAAATGACTGAGCAAACCAACGAGTGATTCTCTGTTTAGTTGCGTCAGACTTGCCGAAGATTCATTGGACTTGGTTCGTTTAAACAAGGTCACCTAAACGTTAACGAGATTAGTAAGCGTGAGCCTATAGATGGCTCAAAGTCTAATCAAAATTCAGAAGATTTTGAGAATAGTTAGGACTAGCTGAAAATGTTTTTTGAGAGTAGCTTATTTCGAATACTTGTGAAGTGCTTTTAAAGTGCTTTGAAATTTTAAAGAACTTTTTTTCGAAGAATTTTTCGCTTAGGAATTCACCCAATACTTTTCTCTTCAAAATCATTCGAAGATGAAAATGAATCGATATTATATTCTATTGTGTTCTTGTAATCGATCGCGATGTTAATTAACTGACCTGAGTGAGCAAATCTGCTACTTACCGGCCCGAGTATTTGATATGGATCTGTAAGTACATCCGATTGGCTTCTCTTTCTTCTTCTCTATGCTTTTTCCTCTTTTTCTCTCTTTCCCTCTCATTCAATCTCTCTCTCTTTCTTTCTCTCCCTCTTTCTCTCTCTAACTGTTCATTTCTGATTCTCGATCTTTCTCTGCTTGTCTGATTTTCGCTTGAAAGTCTTTCCATTCTTCTGCTTTTACTGAGTTGGCAGTGTTAATATCTCAATTACCTTCTGCCTTTAGGGCGTCAAAGGAGCTGCGACACTTTAACCATGCATCTCCTGGCAGGAGATCCTATGGAGATACCCTTTAACCATGCATCTCCTGGCAGGAGATGGAGATACCCTTTATCCTCTCCCTCACTCTTCATATATAAATCTCTTTCTACGTAAATATCTCTTACTCTCTCTCTCTCTGCTTCTCTATCCCTTCTGTCTCTCTCTCTCTTTCTTTCTCTCCCTCTTTCTCTCTCTAACTGTTCATTTCTGATTCTCGATCTTTCTCTGCTTGTCTAATTTTCGCTTGAAAGTCTTTCCATTCTCTCTACAGTGATCTTCTGCTTTTACTGAGTTGGCAGTGTTAATATCTCAATTACCTTCTGCCTTTAAGGCGTCAAAGGAGCTGCGACACTTTAACCATGCATCTCCTGGCAGGAGATCCTATGGAGATACCCTTTAACCATGCATCTCCTGGCAGGAGATGGAGATACCCTTTATCCTCTCCCTCACTCTTCATATATAAATCTCTTTCTACGTAAATATCTCTTACTCTCTCTCTCTCTCTCTGCTTCTCTATCCCTTCTCTCTCTCTCTTTCTCTCTCTCTCTTTTCTCTGTTTTTTTTCAAGCTTCACAACCGAAAAACATATAATTCCATATTTTAACTCTATTTCTCATTACTTAATACTCTAATTTATGGTAAGAGTGTAAATGATTTTTAAGGCCAATAAAAGCACCGGAGTAATTCCTTCTCCAACATCTGTTACCTTCTTCTTCCTCGCGCTTGTTCCCGCCTCGCGGCCGGGTACGCGCTCCCCTCCAACATCTGTTACCGACGCGTCGAAATGGAATTTCTGAAGAATTTCTCACCTGTTATGAAAAGCCTCAAAGCTGTAAGCTTCAAATAACTGGTAAAAAGTTTTGTACTGGTTGCCTTGAATTCTTAAGCGGAAAATATACAAGAAGCCGTCACTACAAACTCAGTTCAATTTATTAGAGGTACCGTAAAACTGTTACGCCTTGGCGAGCGAAGACAAAAACAAAAATCTATAAGCAGTTAGATGAGTGATGGTCAACATAAAAATAAACACAGAGCGCCAAGAGTGGGAAATACGTAGGAAGAGAGAGATGGAGAGAAATGGCGAAAGAGAGAGGGAAAGAAATGAAAAGATAGAGGAATAGAGAGCAAGAGAGAGAAAGAGAGAGAGAGAAAGAGAGAGAGAGGAACGACGAGTTTACAAAGACAAATTATCAAGAGCTTTTGTCCTTTTATGACTGATTGTGCTGAATGAATAGACAAAGTGAGCCATGGCATCTTTTCCCTTCATTCCATCATATGTAGATACATTGACTCTTTCTTTTGTTGGATGTCGTCAACTCAGTTTTCAAATAACGGATTCCTCTCCAACCCTTCCTCTTTCTCTTCTAGTTTTTCCTCTCTTTTTTCATCTTCATTTCTCTCCATCGTTCTCTCTGTCTTTCTCTGTATGCTTCTCTCTATCACTCTCCTTCTATGTCTGTCTTTCTTTCTCTCTCTTTAACTCTCTATCATTCTGATTTATTTTTCACTCTGATTTCTTCAAGTTGCTTCTTTCTCTGTGGTTTCTTATCTCATATCCTATGAATGTCTTCTTCAGTATCTTCGTCCCCTTTTCTTGCTCGATTCTCAGATTTGAATATAAACAAGCATTCATTGAAATGTGATGATGAGATCACAGATATGGTCTTCTTCTTACAAAGTCTCTTCTATGCTTCTCAATATTTCTGTTTCTCCATCCCTTTCTGTTTATCATTTTGTTCCGTCTTGGCAAGTTTGCACCTTGAATGCACTATTTCTTCCCGCATCTTACACTCCCTCCTACTTTCCAATATTTGCCTACCAGCTAGCGATCTCTCTTTGGCAGTTGCCGCATAATTGGAGAAGTGGTTGCTCAGTACAGAAAGGAGGAATACAAAGAGGAAGAAAGAGCAAAATAGAAGGAAAACAGAAGAGACTTCGGGATAAATTAACTTTAAGGAACCACTTGAAAGCAATTGCACTGTAAGAAAACATGTAGTAGAATAAGGACCCACCTCTGCTATTTCTCCCTCTGTACTGCTGTCTGCTGCCTCTACTAAATATCTGCTCTTACTCTCTCCACCGTTGTGCTTTGAAAAAGGATCGATAGCCGATAGCCGATAGTACAGCACTCCGTACTGCTGTCTTCTGCCTCTACTAACTATCTGCTCTTTCTCTTTTCCCCTATTGCTGTCTGCTGCCTCTACTAACTATCCTCTCTCTCTCTCTACTGTTGTGCGTATTGCTGTCTGCTGCCTCTACTAACTATCCTCTCTCTCTCTCTCTCTCTCTCTCTCTCTCTCTCTCTCTCTCTCTCTCTCTCTCTCTCTCTCTCTCTCTCTCTCTCTCTCTCTCTCTCTCTCTCTCTCTCTCTCTACTGTTGTACGTTCTTTTTCAGCTCTCTGAGATAGAGTTTGAAAAGTTTTTGAGAGATAACGAATTACCGACACTTTGTACCGCGTCACTTTGTATACGACACTTTGTACCCGACACTTTGTACCCCGTCACTTTGTACCGCGACACTTTGTACCGCGACACTTTGTACCGCGTACGGCCTCGTTAGCTAAGCCGTACGGCCTCGTTAGCTAAGCCGTACGGCCTCGTTATCGTAAACTTTTACTAAGCCTAAGCGTTTTTTAATGTAAAAATATGTTTTAATGTAAAAATAAAACGCGCGGCCTCACTCAAGTCGCGGTACAAAGTGTCGCGGTACAAAGTGTCGCGGTACAAAGTGACGGGGTACAAAGTGTCGGGTACAAAGTGTCGTATACAAAGTGACGCGGTACAAAGTGTCGTGATACGAGAGATAACACGCATGAGAAAGAGGGAAAAGTTGAG
>OZ057404.1:21345863-21385131 GCA_964056735.1 Allodiplogaster pararmata
GTAAAATAAACTTTACATATTTCGCAAAAAAACTGTAATCTGAAGCAGTTTGTAGGCCAACTCAATATTCATCCTGCCTAGGGCTCATTGTGCATAACATACTCTCTTCATGACTCATAATCTAGATACTTTCTCACCGGAACCTTGACTTTAGTTTCATCTCCAGCGAGACTCATCGTCAGCAAGATAACATTATCCTACAACCCTTCGTAATATCATCAAATCGTCTCAAAGAGATAAGAAATGCTGACAAACTTTCTGAAAATCAGCGAAGAAAGCGGATTTGTCTATCATTTTTGAGTGGCTCAGAAAAAAATTCTCAAAAAAACTCAAAAACGACCGTTCATATAGCGGAAGGAGGGCATAAATGAGGAATATTAGGTTTTTCTGCCCTTGACTTGTTGACAACTCTTCGCTTATATGGGGTGATGCATCCTCTGCACAAACTGACTGTGCATCTCCTCGGGCGAAAATGCTGGCGATGTCAATCTTAGCGGGCGTTTCGGGGTCCTCGATGAGGTCTTCTTCTCGCTCCTCATCCGGTGACCCCGAAGGAGAGGCGCCACCGTTCATTCCTTGCGCCGAAAGCAGTTGCAGCAGCGGATTATAATCACTTAAACTCCAAAAAATAGGGTTTTAAGTTTTCTCTTGAAAAAACCCTCTCTATCTCAGAGCCCGGAATGAATTTAGTGAGCGCATACTACCATTATGTCCAGCGGGCACAAAAAGATGAACAAGACTCGAAGCGAGGCAGAAATATCAGAACTTACTCAATCAGAATTTTGAATTTATTATAAATGCCTCTCTCGGGAAGCGCAGATTAACGCCCGAATCTCGCTCAGATTGCTGGTGAGAAGAAGTTTCGTTATTCTACGTCGAACCCCTAGTTTCACCTCATAACAAGAACCTCATAACATAAGATTTTTTCCAGAACCTCAATCAAAAAACCTCAACTTTTCTCTAGAGCGAAAAAATGTACTCTCTGTACACCTCGTTTCTCCATTTTTTCTCAGTTTCTCTATGAAAAAAAAACATTACATCGTTTTCCAAACACTCTGTGAAAAATCACTGACGTCTCATCGCACTCCATCTCAAGATTCGGATCGAAATGAGTTGATGAAACATGGATAATCTCCATGTCTTCCTTCTTGATGTTCGAGAATAAATTTGACGGCGGGGGCGAGGAGTGCATTGGACTGCAAATGAGTCTTGAGGAGTGAATTGGACTGCAAATGAGTCTTGAGGAATGAATTGGACTGCAAATGAGTCTTGAGGAGTGAATTGGACTGCAAATGAGTCTTGAGGAGTGAATTGGACTGCAAATGAGTCTTGAGGAATGAATTGGACTGCAAATGAGTCTTGAGGAGTGAATTGGACTGCAAATGAGTCTTGAGGAGTGAATTGGACTGGAAATGAGTCTTGAGGAATGAATTGGACTGCAAATGAGTCTTGAGGAGTGAATTGGACTGCAAATGAGTCTTGAGGAGTGAATTGGACTGCAAATGAGTCTTGAGGAATGAATTGGACTGCAAATGAGTCTTGAGGAGTGAATTGGACTGCAAATGAGTCTTGAGGAATGAATTGGACTGCAAATGAGTCTTGAGGAGTGAATTGGACTGCAAATGAGTCTTGAGGAATGAATTGGACTGCAAATGAGTCTTGAGGAGTGAATTGGACTGCAAATGAGTCTTGAGGAATGAATTGGACTGCAAATGAGTCTTGAGGAGTGAATTGGACTGCAAATGAGTCTTGAGGAGTGAATTGGACTGCAAATGAGTCTTGAGGAATGAATTGGACTGCAAATGAGTCTTGAGGAGTGAATTGGACTGCAAATGAGTCTTGAGGAATGAATTGGACTGCAAATGAGTCTTGAGGACTGAATTGGACTGCAAATGAGTCTTGAGGAGTGAATTGGACTGCAAATGAGTCTTGAGGAATGAATTGGACTGCAAATGAGTCTTGAGGAGTGAATTGGACTGCAAATGAGTCTTGAGGAATGAATTGGACTGCAAATGAGTCTTGAGGAGTGAATTGGACTGCAAATGAGTCTTGAGGAGTGAATTGGACTGCAAATGAGTCTTGAGGAATGAATTGGACTGCAAATGAGTCTTGAGGAGTGAATTGGACTGCAAATGAGTCTTGAGGAATGAATTGGACTGCAAATGAGTCTTGAGGACTGAATTGGACTGCAAATGAGTCTTGAGGAATGAATTGGACTGCAAATGAGTCTTGAGGAGTGAATTGGACTGCAAATGAGTCTTGAGGAGTGAATTGGACTGCAAATGAGTCTTGAGGAGTGAATTGGACTGCAAATGAGTCTTGAGGAGTGAATTGGACTGCAAATGAGTCTTGAGGAATGAATTGGACTGCAAATGAGTCTTGAGGAGTGAATTGGACTGCAAATGAGTCTTGAGGAATGAATTGGACTGCAAATGAGTCTTGAGGAGTGAATTGGACTGCAAATGAGTCTTGAGGAGTGAATTGGACTGCAAATGAGTCTTGAGGAGTGAATTGGACTGCAAATGAATCTTGAGGAATGAATTGGACTGCAAATGAGTCTTGAGGAGTGAATTGGACTGCAAATGAGTCTTGAGAAATGAATTGGACTGCAAATGAGTCTTGAGGAGTGAATTGGACTGCAAATGAGTCTTGAGGAGTGAATTGGACTGCAAATGAGTCTTGAGGAATGAATTGGACTGCAAATGAGTCTTGAGGAGTGAATTGGACTGCAAATGAGTCTTGAGGAGTGAATTGGACTGCAAATGAGTCTTGAGGAGTGAATTGGACTGCAAATGAGTCTTGAGGAATGAATTGGACTGCAAATGAGTCTTGAGGAGTGAATTGGACTGCAAATGAGTCTTGAGGAATGAATTGGACTGCAAATGAGTCTTGAGGAGTGAATTGGACTGCAAATGAGTCTTGAGGAGTGAATTGGACTGCAAATGAGTCTTGAGGAGTGAATTGGACTGCAAATGAGTCTTGAGGAATGAATTGGACTGCAAATGAGTCTTGAGGAGTGAATTGGACTGCAAATGAGTCTTGAGGAATGAATTGGACTGCAAATGAGTCTTGAGGAGTGAATTGGACTGCAAATGAGTCTTGAGGAGTGAATTGGACTGCAAATGAGTCTTGAGGAGTGAATTGGACTGCAAATGAGTCTTGAGGAATGAATTGGACTGCAAATGAGTCTTGAGGAGTGAATTGGACTGCAAATGAGTCTTGCATTTCTGATAAGCTAAAATGGAAACAAAAAAATAGAGAAATCAGCTAGTTTTTGGTATTTCTGCTGTTTTCTGGATAACCTTTTGTTCTTCGCTAACATCATCGGCTTGAAGTTAATGGACGAAACATGTCTCAAAATCTATATGTATCAACTGAAAAAAACGAGAGGTAACGTGTTTTTCAAAGTTAAAAAAAAAACTATGGCTCTTTACTTCAACCGTATTGCCCATTTACAGATTTGTCTCTATTTCCATGTCTCTCTCTCTTTCCATGTCTCTCTCTCTCTTTCCATGTCTCTCTCTCTCTTTTCATGTCTCTCTCTCTCTTTCCATGTCTCTCTCTCTCTTTCCATGTCTCTCTCTCTTTCCATGTCTCTCTCTCTCTTTCCATGTCTCTCTCTCTCTTTCCATGTCTCTCTCTCTCTTTACATGTCTCTCTCTCTCTTTCCATGTCTCTCTCTCTTAATCTCTATTCCCGTGTCTCTCTCACTTTTCTCTTTCTCTAGAAGAAAGAAGAAAAAAACGGAAACATACTAGCTATTGCTCCTCGGCGACTCATTTGTTGCAGCTGCATTGGCCGCTGCTGCATTGGCTGAGGCTGTGGCTGCGAGCGTTACGTTCGCCTTGCGCTTTTTCGCCCCAACCAGCGGCGCCGGCGCAGAGGAAGCAGAAGCGCCGGTGGCTCTTGACTGTTGCCGCTTGCGATGCTTGGTTCCGTGACGTCGAGTAGGTGGTCGTGGACGAGGGCGACGTGTACGCGTTGAGTACGCGGAGTAGCTGTTCGCCGCCACAGCTGCGGAAGTTGAGGCGGAAGAGAATGCGACGCAACTCGTGACCAGCGCCGTCACATGGATGAGGAAGGCGTCCGCGACGAGGGAGATCAGGCGGTCCGTGTCGCATTCCCGCCGCGGCCGCTCACGGATGAGCTGCTTCAGATTTTGGACTGCGTCGAGGGCGTTCGCGGAGTTCTGGAACAAAAAAAGAGATGAGGAGTGGGAAGCAGTCTCTAACCATACTGTTCAAGAAAAAACATAGGAGAGAGTGACTTTCGACGATATTCTTCGCCTGCAGTTTTGTAGCAACAAATCAATATGCTCATCTTCCTCCCCTTTGTCTTCTTTTTAGACCTCCTATCTCTCAAAACTATCCCCATATCTTGACACCGATCATTACTTTCCGCACCTTTAATGAAGAATCAAAGGTCAGTTTGAGCACTTTGCAGTCTGCGGAAATTTGATAAAAATGGGAGATACTATTTTCTAATGGACATGTTTAACTTAGAGATATGGAGAGGAAAACAGGATGCAATTCGACAACGAAATGGAGTCTAGAAATCACAATGGGCCAATGACAGTGTATTTCCAATTCGTTCACAGTTCGCTAACCAAAAAATCGAAAAGCTTGGTCGTTGAAACAATGAAAAAGTATGACCAAGAGCATAAATGACCCCAACTTGTCTAATTACAGGGTGGCGCGAAAGTACGCAGTCCGAAAGTCAAACGCTTTTGTATCGTAATCAATAATCCAATTCCTCTCAATTCAACACATTTTATTCTCAACATATATATGTACAACTGGGTGAAGTCAGTTTTCAATGCGGCCGCCCTTGGCGCGGATGACTTGGCAGAGACGCTTGGGGAAAGCATCAGTCGTGGCACGCAGGTAATCAACGTCGAGTTCCTCCCAAGCTTTGAGCAGGGCCTTCTTCAGAGACGCCAAATTGGGGTGGGGACGAGCCGAGGCTTTCGCCTCGAGGACCGACCATACGGAATAGTCGAGCGGATTGAGATCCGGCGAGTAGGCGGACCACTCGTTATGAAGGTGGGCAAGTTGTTCGCACACCACTCTTGCGTCACAACGTCCTTGTGAGCGGGCGCGGAGTCCTGTTAAAAGCAGAACGGGCGGAAAGCGAAGTGCGTACGGGTCCAGGGAAGCAAGGCGCCTTCGAGAATGTCTTTGATATAGTTCTGCTTGTTGATCTTCACGCCCTGATCAACGAAGACGAGCGGAGACTTGCCCGAAGCGCAGACAGCCGCACAGACCATCAACTGAGCTGGATCGGAGATGCGGTTGACGACTCTTCCGTTGCGATCGGCTTCCTCAGGATCTCTGGCGATAACCCACACGTTTTGGGAGTTGTAGGCCTCCTCGATCGTGAACAACTTCTCGTCTGAGAAGACTATCTCTTCGGCACCAGGTGCGGCCGTGTCGCGAAGCAAGGCCCGACTTCTCTTCACGCGCTCTGCCGTGTTCTTGGCAGACAACAAGGCACCCTTGCGAGTACGATAAGGGCGCATGCCGAGGTCAACCCTGACGATGGTCTGAGCCGACCAGCGGGATATTTCGAGCTGCTGGGACATCTTGTTAATGCTCCGCTTGGAGTTTTGGCGTATTCGCTTCCTCACTGCTTTTATCTTCGCCGGCGTCCGAGCAGATCGAGGTCGGCCATTTTTTGGACGGTCCTCAAGATTTCCAAGCTCGCGGTAACATTTGATGGTATTCCAGACAAGATCTCGACGGACGACGAGGCGTTTCGCGATGTCGGAGTTGGAGTACCCGCGCTGGTGCAAATCGACGATAGCGGCACGCTGGAGGTGGGGACCCGTCATTACCTTCAAATTTAAACAATCGTTGTCAAACTTCAACACGATGTTTAAAACACAATAAATTTCGAAAATCAAAAAAAAGGAATCGGTGCGTGCACGAAATAGTGCGTAGCACGCTCCTAAACCTCGGACTGTGTACTTTCGCGCCACCCTGTATATCATCGAGAGAAGACAGAAAGAGAGCGAAAGAATAGAAGATGAAATGGAAACGGAAAAGGAAAAAAGGGCGATCAAGGTAAAGTTTCTAAGTTCGATTATTATTCCAGAGAAATATCCAACTTTATAAGAAACCAGAACTTTATAAGAAACCAGGGCAAAAAACAAGCGTCGAAAATTCGAAAATAGACTAGGTTTGAATCTCTTAAAAATCATCATCTCAATGCTAGTATTTTGATAATTGAAACGCCACCGATGAACCTGTGAATTCCAGTAACTTCAAAGTGAGTAAAATGAATTCACACAGATCCCGCCTACCGTTTCTTCTCCATTCAGCATCCACAACAGATTCACGCAGACCTGTCGGAGAATCGGCACCATGGGCTCTTTTGAGTGGAGAAAGTGTTTGGATGTGACTGCCTGAACAGTTCGAATTAGCAGTTGAAAAGGATAGGAATGAAGGCAGGCGCTCAATTTCGGATGTCAAGTCGCAATCGATGAGTCTGCTTTGCCTACTGACAGCTTTTAATGTGACCCATTTTTTTGGGTATCACGCCCAGGGGTTAAATAGTGACCAAATCGGTCCCGTCGGCGGATACATCTACATACACTATTGAGAAAAACTCCTTTTCTTTTCTTACCATTTTCCTTCAGCCCCTCTTCTTTTTTCCTCCAAACTTAGAGCGGCGGATAGATGTAAACCCAAACTGGGTGGCTCCATTCAACCCCTGATCACGCCCGTAGCCCCTTATTCAAACTTGTCTTCATAACTAATACAGCTTTGCTTTTTCTCCAGTACTGCCTCAAATGGACTCAGCATTCAGCGTGAAATTTTTAGCACATAAAATCTCATCTTAAGAAACTTTTATAAAAAAAATTACGTTACGACCTTCGCTACAATTTCGAGAAATTCTCTTGCAGTGGGTGTTTTTTTCTGTTTTCATTGCAGTGATTTATTAACGACGATTTATAAAATTTTGGCTCTTTGTTACTTGAGGCAGGGCGTGTTTCACTATGGGTTGGTCGTACTTTACTTGTGGGGTCATACTTTACTCGGGGGATTAGTTTACTTTCAACTGATTTTCTCGCTTAGGTTCAGTTAAAATGTAAGCTAACCAGGCCGTACGGCTTAGGAACGAGCCCTTATAGAATAATTAACAACAATATTGTAGTTTTACCCAGTATTATTTTTGTTTAAATGGGGCACTTCTTGCGCTTAAGTTCCCCCTACCAGAGGTTCAATGGGTCAGATGAGAGTGGCATTTTTTGACACGGTCTCGTTGGCCTAAGCCGTACGGCCTCGTTAGCGTAAACTTTTTCTAAGCCTAAGTGTTTTTTTAATGTAAAAATTAATGTGAAATATTTTTTATAAATGTAAATAAGTCAGATGTATGACCCATTAAACCTCTGGTAGGAGGTGGTGGTTAAACGCAAGAAGGGCCTAAATTGGCTTAGCTGTTTTCAGCTATTATTCATTGTGTTTTTCGCTTAGGCTTAGGTAAAAGTTAAGCTGACGAGGCCGTAAGGCTTAGGAAAGAGACCGCAGGGAAGAATTACTAACATTATTAATTTTTTGTTGATTCAATGACTAAATTTGTAAAATAGTAAAAATGGTGTTATCAATACAGTAGTTTGTACACACTAAAAACAAAAGCCCCTTTAAGTAAAGCACGCCCCCAACTAAATCACGGCCTCCTTTTAATGAAATTTTGCCAAAATTTTTGAGAAAACCTCATCTAGACGGTCGACGACCATTTCTTTCAGACGGGACGAATAATCATCGTCCATTCTCAGCCTGTAATTTTTTAAAAAATGAAAACACAACTCGATTTGATCGAATGAATCAATATTTAACCGCTTGGAAACGAATTAATCAATTTTTACGAAAAGAAAAGTTTAAAGGAAAGACGACATGGAGAAATAAATTTCAAGAATCATGAGAACGAGCGTGAAAACCGCGATACATACAGAGAACATTGAAAAATTGTTTAAAATCTATTTGTTGAGAAATCTATATCTACTCGTTCTCGTTGTATTTTTTTCTATTTTTTCAGTTTTTTTAAAAAAATTATCTTTAGTTTTGTCAGCAGAGTCTTCCTCGTGTTGTTACATTGCAAAATGTATTTCAATAAATAACTAAATAAAAAACTCTGAGAACATCGGAGCAGGCTTTTGGTTAATAAAACACAAAACAATTTCGTTGTTAACGTTAACAAAGTGGCCAAATTATTACAGTTCAATTGTGGCGGTTTCTTCCGAGTTTTAGTGGGATGCGTAAACGTCGTCTGATAATATGCACTACACTAGGATCCTGTTTTCGCTTGTTTACACATAAGGCTGCGCACTGTTTTGCTCACCGACCGTTTTTTACCGTCAAAAAGTAAAACTAATTTGCTCACCTACAGTCAGAAACATACGAGTTTTTTGAATTTTTTTTTGCAGGAGCTCCCTTATGACCAATTTTTATGAACGCTGTGACTGTCCAAATGGAGCAACTTTTGCATTTTGAAAGAGGATGATGCATTTTTTTTTACAATTTTCAGATAAAAAGTATTATTTTAAGTGTTTTATTGAGAATTTATTTATTTTATTTGAGTGATTTGGAAAAAAAAGGATTTTACTAGTTATTCTAGCTAGCAATGTTCATGATAAATGATTTTTAGAGTTTGCAAAGACTTTTTAGTCCGCCAATCCGCGTGTAGTCGGGGACTACCCTTTTACTCAAGGTTGCTTTCAATTCTCGCTCCCTTTATTCTTTGACTGCCTAGCATGCGCGCTCACACAGTCTAGCTACACAGCTAAGTTATCTCTGCGTCTCTACTCTCTTGCTAGAAATGATTACTAGCATTTTGTGTTTTTGTTTGTTTGTTTTTATAATTAAACAAACTTGGTTTAATGACCCAAGTTTAAGGCGTTGCGGTGTGAGTCTAGAGCGCGTAGCTGTTAGCCGAGCAAGCAGTTCCCTCCCAAAAGTCCCCGGATCTCCAGAATGTCAGGCAGTTTTGTTGAGTAGATAGGGTAATTTGAAGTTTGCCTTCCTTGAAACGTCGACGAATGAAGTTGGTGGAGGCCGAACGCTGTCAATACTGCCTCCGTACTCTTCACGAAGGAAAGCCGTGCCACATCCGTCCCTGCGTACTCTGCCAAGGAGCTCACCACAAGTCGACTTGCCCCTCAAACCCGCTACTCCAGTGATCTGCCCTTCAAACCCGCTACTCCAGTAATCTTGCCCCTCAAACCCGCTACTCCAGTGATCTGCTCTTCAAACCCGCTACTCCAGTGAACTTGCTCTTCAACCCCGCTACTCCAGTGATCCTGCCCTTCAAACCCGCTACTCCAGTAATCTTGCCCTCAAACCCGCTACTCCAGTGATCTGCTCTTCAATCCCGCTACTCCAGTGAACTTGCTCTTCAAACCCGCTACTCCAGTGATCCTGCCCTTCAATCCCGCTACTCCAGTGATCGTGCTCTTCAACCCGCTGTTCGAGTGATCTACAAGGAAATTCGGAGCGGCGATTGTTATTGTTGTTTGGTTTTGCAATGAATGTTGATTCACCCTCGGGGTGTCCTCCTCGCCCCGGCCCCAATGTAGTCGGGGACTACCCTTTTACTCAAGGTTGCTTTCAATTCTCGTTCTTTGACTGCCTAGCATGCACGCTCACACAGTCTAGCTACGCAGCTAAGTTATCTCTGCGTCTCTACTCTCTTGCTAGAAATGATTACTAGCATTTTGTGTTTTTGTTTTTATAATTAAACAAACTTGGTTTAATTACCCAAGTTTGAGGCGTTGCTGTGTGAGTCTAGAGCGCGTAGCTGTTAGCCGAGCAAGCAGTTCCCTCCCAAAAGTCCCCGGATCTCCAGAATGTCAGGCAGTTTTGTTGAGTAGATAGGGTAATTTGAAGTTTGAATTTTGTGTTTAGCACAGAGTTAAACTTAATTTAACTCTCTATTAAACTATTTATTTGAAGTAAACAAGGCCACAAATTTAATTTAACTCAATCTCGTTATTTAATTTATCTTTCTCAAGGCCGAATTCACAACTAGTTCTAAGCTTCACGTGCACTCAAGTTAATTTTCTCTAATAAATTTCTGTCATGTTTGCCTTGACTTTCTTGTGACTAGTTGTCGTTGCTGAGTTAACTGTTGGCCATCAAAGAATTTGCTGAATAAATTTATTTATTCATCGGAGGCAAAGAGTTTCAAATACCAAGTCGTGGCAGGCGAGTAAAGAGTACCGAACGAGTAGTTGGTCACTTTACCGCGTATTGCTTGTAAGCTTTCATATTGTTAGTGTGTAATAAACATCATAGAGAAGAATTGTGGTAAATTTATTTGTTAAACAACCACAGGTCAGCAGATTCGGCCTTAGCAGTGCTACGGGAATCCGAAGACCTTCCAGGTGGAACTGCATTCACGGTTAATAACCATTCCCGTTTAAATCCAGTATTTTTTAATAGTCAAACTTCTATTATGAGAATTTAAAGAAGTCTCTGCAATTCATGTGTTTTTCTTAAACTAAGGAAAAGTAAAAGCCTAAAATTTTTGGTTCTAATCTACTTTAGCTGTCCAATGAGAGTTTATTTGTCCAATTAAAATTTAGCCGTTAAAAAGAATTGGTTTTAGATGAAAACGGCGACGGGTAACTGGAGGGGATCACCGACACTTCGTATTATCGACACTTCGTACCCGACACTTCGTACCTCGACATTTCGTACCCGCGACACTTCGTACCCGACACTTCGTACCGCGACACTTCTTACCATCGACACTTCGTATGAGCGACTTTTTGTACCCAAAACTTCGTACCACTAACAATATCAAAGCTTACAAGCAATACGCGGTAAAGTGACCAACTACTCGTTCGGTACTCTTTACTCGCCTGCCACGACTTGGTATTTGAAACTCTTTGCCTCCGATGAATAAATAAATTTATTCAGCAAATTCTTTGATGGCCAACAGTTAACTCAGCAACGACAACTAGTCACAAGAAAGTCAAGGCAAACCTGACAGAAATTTATTAGAGAAAATTAACTTGAGTGCACGTGAAGCTTAGAACTAGTTGTGAATTCGGCCTTGAGAAAGATGAATTAAATAACGAGATTGAGCAAAATTAAATTTGTGGCCTTGTTTACTTTAAATAAATAGTTTAAAAAGGGTAGTCCCCGACTACAATGGGGCCGGGGCGAGGAGGACACCCCGAGGGTGAATCAACATTCATTGCTCAGACATTGAGCTTCCATATAGAAAGAAATTTTTATCTCTTAACGTTTGACTTACCTTGCTGATCAATAACAAACGTTTGTATTTATAGTGTTATTGAACAAACACCCTTTGCTTTTTCCATTTCTATGGAATGGACATTAAAAACGGCTTTCCTAAAAGACTAGTGCTGAAAAAAGATAATTTTATCGAGTTTAAATGCTGATTATTTGTATGTCTTTGAAACAATGTCACTTCATATTAAAACTTGATGTCTGTATTTCGATTAGTACGTACAAATAAAAGTACTCTTACGGATTTTATTAATCTAAAACAAATAAATGATGTCAATGAGTTTTCATTAAACTTGAAACAAAGTAACTTAATTTCAGTGCCAGCCTAATCGAACAACGAAAGGATAATAATTATCTCTGATGCAATTCAGAACAATGAGGCTTCAATTTTTTTATATAATTTAAAATAGTAACTTAGTAAACAAATAAGTCATTTATTAACTTAAAAGTCATCAAGTGGACGCAAGGAATGAATGATAAGAGCAATCCCCGTTGCTGGATAAACGTACTTAACTGAAGTTATGAAATTTTTGTCCGGATATTGATTGGTAATTATAAATATTGATTTAAAAATGTGTTCACTTGCTGATAAACTAATGAGCACAATGATTAGAGAAGTTTTCACAACTCTGCAGTGTGTTATCATGAAACAACTAATTTTGCGAGTTCGTGAGAATCAAGAGCAACTCTTAGAAACAATAACCAAAAAGATTTCTCATGGCACTTTCATAGTTAGACATACAAGATCATCGTTTTCAAACCAAGTTATTGTTCTTTTTCATGGATCTTTCAAAAAAGTGTTGAGACCAATAAGTCCAGGAGAGGCATTATGAGATCGTTAGTAATAGAGGAATTTTTTCGAAGAGAAAGACTTGGCTGATATCTCAAAATAAAGCTGGAACTAAGACCTTACGAATGCAAGTAAGATAAATCTCCAAACGAAACTGAGTTATCGCGAGAAAAAAAAGAACATCAGCTAGCCGTGGGTCAGATCAAGGTCCGAGGAGAAATTCACTCAATCGTCTTAGACAAAGAATACGACGCAGGCGCGTACAGGGGAAAGGCTCTCGACTGCAGGGCATTCCCGCCTGTTCCCGCGAAGCTACCGTAACCAGTGTGGTGAAAGAACGAACCTGTTGCCTGGATATAAACGAATTGGAAATAGTCAAACGACATCAACAAATACCCTTTCTTTACATGAACTTTCGAGATTGCTATTTTCATATTCTTACTTGAAACTGGCTTAAAGGAATCGGTAATACATAGGTATACCTTTCAATCCTGGTTTCACAAATTTACATATAAAAACACTTTTTTTAATTGTTCTCGAAAAGTCGATGGTTACGAGAAGAGAACTGGGAAGTTGATGTTAATACTAGAAAAAAATTAATAAGTCGATGAGTTTCTATCAAAAAGTTTATCATTTTACACCTGCAACGAAGGCATCAGGTTCCTATATGTCGTTGACCAGCCGAGATCAGAAGGTATTCGGCCCACAGATGCGCTCACGTAGTCAGCGTTCTGTGCCGTCGGTTGTGGTTGAAGAGCTTGTGCGATTCCTGAATTGTGATAAGCATAATCAAAGGGGTCTGAATATTATTTATTTTTTTAAATTTATTCATTTATTCATACATTATTTAAAATGTGACCACACATGGAAATGAGAGAAAAACAAGGAGAAGAATGAAAACAAAACAGAGAAACTCGTAATTATGGTTATTTATTGAATACATTTATCAAAATGTGACAACACTCGGAGTGTAGTAAACGCAAACATTGGAGTAATGAAGTTTACAGACTGGTCACCTGTAACTCAAGCAAATTTACGAGATCAACGGACCTTAATGTATTTTTCAGAACGCTAACATTGGGGGCCATAACAACATTGTCAGGAAGTTTACAATAGAATCTAGCTGAACGGAAGGCAAAGGAATGAAAGAGTGGCTTTCTACGGGTGCGTGGAATATGGAAGGCATATCTAGATTTTCGGCCATTGCATTGCAATACTAGTACTGTGTTTCTTATTGAGCTTCGAGAGTTTTGCAATGTTATGAATAGGTTTTTGTTTTCGGAAGAATTTTCGGGTTGTTTCAGATCATAAAGTTGCGCTCATATCTTAGAGTTTTAAGCTTTCTATTACGCGTAGTGCTTTAAAACATTGCATAGCCTTGAAAAGGTCAAAGAATTGACAAAAGAGGAAGGAGATATGAAGGGGTTTTGAGGTAAGATTTGATAGGACTTCTCCAGAAAAAATTGAGAACTGAAACGAAGAGTGAAGATGTTAATCACACATACGAATGATCGAAGAGTGGAGCTGTTAATCACACATAGGATCGCACATGTTAATCACACATTCTCGGATTCTTATTCGAGTGCGATTTTTCGGTTGTACTTATTCATTCTTTTTTGATGACTTTTGTATGTGAAATATTAATAAACTTCGGTTTAATAGTTCTGTGCAGAGAACCAACCTTGGAAATCGAATTTGTATGCGTATCTCTTCCCGTGCACTTTACACATTATGTTCTTGTCGTAGTAGTACCGGAGAGCGCGGGACATCTTGTCGTAGTTCATGTTGGGCTTCGACTTGCGCTCACCCCATTTCCTGCGAATGTAAAAGTCTCTATAAGTCATCTCACAAGTTACTCGAAGTCAGAAAATAATTCGTTCAAGCTCATCTGGCTTTTATTCTCTAATTCGATGACTTTTTTGCATTGATGAGCTTCTTCATTTCTTTGTGATCGAGTTAGAATTTAGCTTGCTAGCAAGTAATTTAGCTTGCTAGCAAGTAAGTAATTCGTTTCTTCCTATTATCTCAACAATATGAATTATGTAGTATCATTGGAAATCAAAAACAAAGGGGACTATTATTAATTCATGTTTGGAGTGTCATAGATGAATAACATAGCCTCAACGTTTTTGCACTGAACGACTGTTTCTTAACTACATGACTCAGTTCTTTGCATGGTGACTACATGACTCTGTGGATAATATACTACTGCGATATCAATTCATTGTTGTTACTTCACAATTGTTTGAGAATACAAGAAAACGCAGTCGCATTTGTCGAGACAAAATTATCGTGTTGGGACAGTTAACTGTCTCGTGAATAGTCTAACCACGTTACTAAAAATAAGACTTAAGGGAAATGAATACCTGACTAGACTCGAGCAGTAAACTTTTATAACTACCAGACTAGACTCTAGTATTCAATTAGCATGACTACTGGACCATTCTTGACTTGGCGACTGACTTGGCGACTTCATCGGGGTCGACCAATTTGAACTCGCCCTGTGTTCCTTCCCATGTGATTACTTCCTGGTTGCGGTTGTCGGAGAGTAGCTCCAAGAGGAACTGCCACAGTTGCGTCTGACCGCTTCCTGAACGTACAGAAATGACTGAGCAAACCAACGAGTGATTCTCTGTTTAGTTGCGTCAGACTTGCCAGTGATTCATTGGACTTGGTTCGTTTAAACAAGGTCACCTAAACGTTAACGAGATTAGTAAGCGTGAGCCTATAGATGGCTCAAAGTCTAATCAAAATTCAGAAGATTTTGAGAATAGTTAGGACTAGCTGAAAATGTTTTTTGAGAGTAGCTTATTTCGAAAACTTGTGAAGTGCTTTTAAAGTGCTTTGAAATTTTAAAGAACTTTTTTTCGAAGAAAATTTTCTACAGGCTATTTGGAAGCGATCAGTTCACTCAATACTTTTCTCTTCAAAATCATTCGAAGATGAAAATGAATCGATATTATATTCTATTGTGTTCTTGTAATCGATCGCGATGTTAATTAACTGACCTGAGTGAGCAAATCTGCTACTTACCGGCCCGAGTATTTGATATGGATCTGTAAGTACATCCGATTGGCTTCTCTTTCTTCTTCTTGTGCATTTAGTTTGATCTGTCTCTCTATCTATCTGGGATCATATCTAAGTGTCTATAAAAAAAACAATGGTTTTGAAACCACGAATATTCGAAAAAGTTCGAGTGTTTCCATCAATGACATTTTATGAACAACAATGAGTAACTGAGATACTAATAAAGCTCAAATTCAATTGTTTTATGCAGTTAGGCTTTTTTGCTCAAAAGGCATCAATTGGAAGCTACGATTTTTCTTCGAGCTGTATTTGTTTCTTTCGGATGAAGCATGTCTCAATGGTCTCATAAATTTCATAATTAGGCTACTGAAAACTGGGTCCAATTTAACTACGAAGAGCTTCAAGAGCAAGGCTCACAACAATTTCTCAAAAGGTTGGCCTAAAACATTGACTAGAAGGAAGACCTTTAAGCAAGTAGGGGTCTTCCTTCTAGCAGTTTGGAGAAAAAAAACGTTATTGTGTGACCCCTGAATAGAGTTCTACCACACGATTCTCTTTACCCGCAGCAGCACTTAATTGACTTTATTCAATTCCCTAACAGGCGAATGAAGCGTGTACATCACTGATTTCGGGAGGAACCCCCTCTTATTCTCTGCTTCTCTCTCTTTCTCTGTTTCTTCCTTTCTCTTTTTCTTTCTGAACACTCTTCCTCTACGTCTCTGGTTCTCTGCCTTGCTCTCTCTTCCTCTCTCTCTCTCTCTCTTTCTGTCTCTCTCTGTTTTTCTCTCTCTCACTCTAATTCTATATCTCTCTAGTTTCCTCTCTTAACTCTCGGTCTCCTCTACTGTCTTTCGTCCTCCTTCCTCATCGCAGCTCTATCCCCATTGCTGAGTAATTGACAGAAGAGTCAAGACAAGAGGGAGAAACACAATTTGTGACCCCTTATCTGCTCTCTTCTCTCCGCATTCCTACTGTAAGTGATGAAATGCTATTCATGATTCGAATTTAGTCTAGGATCCTTGTAAAACACCCGGCGACCGCTTACAGTATTCGAAAGGAATTGAGTAAGATGTCGTCGAACACTAAAAAAGCTTCAAGGTGAATGAGGTAGTTAGGTCCTAGAATTAGGAAAGAGATTTATGGAAGTTTAGAGTAGGAGGGGGTGAAAAGAAGAAAAAAAGACGACAGAAAGAAAATCAGAGAGCCTTTCAGAGAGTTTTGGAAGGAAATCAGAGAAAAGATAGATATGAAATACGAAGAAGAAAAAGGGAGACACTTATTCAAGGATGAAGAGAAGGCATAGAGAATACAAGCTAAGAAAAGAACATACAAATTACACCTGTGGGCAGTTTTGACAAATGTATAGATTAAGTGACAGAGCATGTGGTTGATGAGCTATAATAGAGATTGAGAGAGAAGGACAATAGAGAGTGTGGGAGAATGAAAAGAGAGAAAAAAGTAGAGGAAGAGAGAGTCAAAGCAAGAGAGAGAAGAAAAAGAGGTTCTGCTGAACTTAAATAATGAGAGAAAGCACGAAAAATGAAAGGCACGAAAAAAATGCGGGAACGCATTTTTTCGGGGAGAATTTTTTGATTCATGAAAGAAGTATAGATTTGTGACAAAGAAATATTTGAAAGTTGATAACACAATTTCGATTCATGAAAGCCTAATCTGAGTATAATAGTAATAGATTCTTACTTATTAAGAATTTTGAGAAATCTTGACTGACTTTGATTGTCTTCACTGAAACCTCTTTTTGTTTTCGATTCCACAAATTTGGAAAGTTAGTATTCAACTTTTAAAATAGTCAGAGAAGCTGAAACCAAAATTCAGGAATGAAACTGTCTCCTCTTGCTAATTGACACCTCTGTGCCTTATAGATAAGTGTTTGGCCATAGTGTAATTGTGCAGTGATTGCAAGGTATTGTTCCGATTTTTCCTTGTATGGAGGACAATAAAAGAAAGACGAGAATAATGAGCTGGTAATGAGAGGGTGGTGTGAGTAAAGACGGGAAGCGCAATTGAGATATAGGAGATTAAAAGAACGTACCGCTTACTGTCGAGAAGCTGTAGCGAGAGAGAGCGAGAGAGTGAGAGAGAGAGATAGAGAGAGCGAGAGAGAGAGAGAGAGAGAGAGGGGGGGGTAGAGAGAGAGACAGAGAGAGCGAGAGAGAGGGGTAGAGAGAGAGACAGAGAGAGCGAGAGAGAGAAAGCGAGATAGAAAGAAGAAAGCAAAAAAGAGCATGAAAGAAATAGCGAGAGGAAAATTAAGAGTGAGGACACTCTATCAAGAGCGCGACATCAAGACAGCTGCATAAAAGGAACAGCCACTTCCTACTCTGAGCACACTTGCACATTAAATCTGTTTCCCTGTTTTTCCGCCCATCTCGCTCTCTATCTCAATCTCTTTGCTTTTTCCTCTTTTTCTCTCTTTTTCCCTCTTTCCCTCTCATTCAATCTCTCTCTCTTTCTTTCTCTCCATCTTTCTCTCTCTAACTGTTCATTTCTGATTCTCGATCTTTCTCTGCTTGTCTGATTTTCGCTTGAAAGTCTTTCCATTCTCTCTACAGTGATCTTCTGCTTTTACTGAGTTGGCAGTGTTAATATCTCAATTACCTTCTGCCTTTAGGGCGTCAAAGGAGCTGCGACACTTTAACCATGCATCTCCTGGCAGGAGATCCTATTGAGATACCCTTTAACCATGCATCTCCTGGCAGGAGATGGAGATACCCTTTATCCTCTCCCTCACTCTTCATATATAAATCTCTTTCTACGTAAATATCTCTTACTCTCTCTCTCTCTCTCTCTGCTTCTCTATCCCTTCTCTCTCTCTCTTTCTCTCTCTCTCTTTTTTCTCTGTTTTTTTTCAAGCTTCACAACAGAATTCCATATTTTAACTCTATTTCTCATTACTTAATACCCTAATTTATGGTAAGAGTGTAAATGATTTTTAAGGCCAATAAAAGCACCGTAGTAATTCCTTCTCCAACATCTGTTACCGACGCGTCGAAATGGAATTCCTGAAGAATTTCTCACCTGTTATGAAAAGCCTCAAAGCTGTAAGCTTCAAATAACTGGTAAAAAGTTTTGTACTGGTTGCCTTGAATTCTTAAGCGGAAAATATACAAGAAGCCGTCACTACAAACTCAGTTCAATTTATTAGAGGTAACGTAAAACTGTTACGCCTTGGCGAGCGAAGACAAAAACAAAAATCTATAAGCAGTTAGATGAGTGATGGTCAACATAAAAATAAACACAGAGCGCCAAGAGTGGGAAATACGTAGGAAGAGAGAGATGGAGAGAAATGGCGAAAGAGAGAGGGAAAGAAATGAAAAGATAGAGGAATAGAGAGCAAGAGAGAGAAAGAGAGAGAGAGAGAGAGAAAGAGAGAGAGGAACGACGAGTTTACAAAGACAAATCATCAAGAGCTTTTGTCCTTTTATGACTGATTGTGCTGAATGAATAGACAAAGTGAGCCATGGTATCTTTTCCCTTCATTCCATCATATGTAGATACATTGACTCTTTCTTTTGTTGGATGTCGTCAACTCAGTTTTCAAATAACGGATTCCTCTCCAACCCTTCCTCTTTCTCTTCTAGTTATTCCTCTCTTTTTCATCTTCATTTCTCTCCATCGTTCTCTCTGTCTTTCTCTGTATGCTTCTCTCTATCACTCTCCTTCTATGTCTGTCTTTCTTTCTCTCTCTTTAACTCTCTATCATTCTGATTTATTTTTCACTCTGATTTCTTCAAGTTGCTTCTTTCTCTGTGGTTTCTTATCTCATATCCTATGAATGTCTTCTTCAGTATCTTCGTCCCCTTTTCTTGCTCGATTCTCAAATTTGAATATAAACAAGCATTCATTGAAATGTGATGATGAGATCACAGATATGGTCTTCTTCTTACAAAGTCTCTTCTATGCTTCTCAATATTTCTGTTTCTCCATCCCTTTCTGTTTATCATTTTGTTCCGTCTTGGCAAGCTTGCACCTTGAATGCACTATTTCTTCCCGCATCTTACACTCCCTCCTACTTTCCAATATTTGCCTACCAGCTAGCGATCTCTCTTTGGCAGTTGCCGCATAATTGGAGAAGTGGTTGCTCAGTACAGAAAGGAGGAATACAAAGAGGTAGAAAGAGCAAAATAGAAGGAAAAAAGAAGAGACTTCGATATTACGTATGAAATAGTAGGAAGATGAAGAATAGAGTGAGAAGGAGGATAATAGCTTGCGGCAGCTATTATAAATACGTATATGATGGAAGTAGAGAGAGAGAGAGAGAGAGAGAGAGAGAGAGAGAGAGAGAGAGAGATAGAGAGAGATATATATATAGAGAGAGATATAGAAAGAGAGAGAGAGATAGAGAGAAAAGGGTGAAAGTGGAACCTCTATATCAATCATCAAAGCAGGCTACGGTAAGCGATACTTGCGTATTATTTTCTTCTTTTTTTTCTTTCGCTGCTTTGTTTTACTTCCTTTTTTCTCTATCACAATAATCGCTTTTGCGTGAGTGTTTTTGTTATTAGAAGCTTACTCTCTCTTTCTCTATCTGTCTCTCTCTTTCCCTCCCTCTCTCCTCTCTGTTTTCTCTGTAATTTTCTCTCCAACACTCTTTCTCTTTCTCTTTTTTATATCTCCGTATATCTCTCTCTTTTACTTTCTCTGTAATTTTCTCTCCAACACTCTTTCTCTTTCTCTTTTTTATATCTCCGTATATCTCTCTCTTTTACTTTCTCTGTAATTTTCTCTCCAACACTCTTTCTCTTTCTCTTTTTTATATCTCCGTATATCTCTCTCTTTTACTTTCTCTGTAATTTTCTCTCCAACACTCTTTCTCTTTCTCTTTTTTATATCTCCGTATATCTCTCTCTTTTACTCTCCTTCTCTTCCTATTATTTGTTCTCAAACTACCCATAGACTACTTACCTGGTTCTCAAACTACCCATAGACTACTTACCTGGTTCTCAAACTACCCATAGACTACTTACCTGGTTCTCAAACTACCCATAGACTACTTACCTGGTTCTCAAACTACCCATAGACTACTTACCTGGTTCTCAAACTACCCATAGACTACTTACCTGGTTCTCAAACTACCCATAGACTACTTACCTGGTTCTCAAACTACCCATAGACTACTTACCTGGTTCTCAAACTACCCATAGACTACTTACCTGGTTCTCAAACTACCCATAGACTACTTACCTGGTTGATTGAAGGCGTTTGTGGGGCATACGCTCGTTGGGAGTCGGAACTGGGGACACGGGAAGCAGGTCATGTTGTTGAAGTGTGAAGAAGCCTGGAGTCAGTCATTCCAGGTTACACTGGGGTTCACAATAGCACTAGGATTCACGGTTAAACTGGGAGTGACGATAAAACTAGGATTCATGATCAAACTAAGAACAGGGGTTCAACCGATAAGCGAGCGAAGACACTAAAGTTTGTTTTTGATTAGCCATAGTTGAAGACTGAGACTAATTTTTTTAAACAGCCATGCTCAACACAGAAAAAGTAAGAAGAAGCCTAATTGAGGTAAACATACTAAGTATTTCGTCCAGAGAGCTAAATCCTATGTAATGTAAGTCAGTGCAAAAAAATTATATATATGAATTTGATAACTTTTTAGTATTTAAATTATAAGATATATTTATCCTTTTTCACAAGCATTTTTTTCATGAGGAATTTTTTCTTCTCGTATGAGCAGTACATTTTGTCTAAAAACATTTAGATGTTTACTTGCAATTGTTTTTGCTTCATATTAAACATCAAAACTCCGACTTATCGATCCTTCGATTGGCGAAATTGCAACACAAAAAAAACACCAGTGAACAGTGAAAACAGGTCTGAATAAGCTTTTGAGAATATGACGGAAAGGAAAGTTGGAGTTTTTCTCTAAATATCTCAAATTCCAACTCACAGGAAACCCTAGAAGTTATTAGGCACTGAAATTATCAACCACCATTCATGGCTTGCCTACATTCTTAGGTTTTCAGTTTTAAATTTAAAAAAAAACGCAAAAAGAGCATGTGCTGGAAATTGGGCTTGATAGGGCTTCAAAAAGCGGACTAATCAAGTCATCAAATATTTTTACACGTGAAACTTGACCATTTTTTTAAAACCAAGAACTTGTGTTTATACAAAGGGGTAAAAAAATGAGTTGAATTCATGAGAACCGTTCTGTGACTACGGTGCAAAGGACAAGGGAACAGGAAGACAAGGGAAACTTGGCATTAAGAGAAGCAAATGAGGAACCTGATCCCCTTCCTTAGCAGAAACAATCGGGAAAGCAGAGGTGGAGGAGGTGGAGTGCACGCTCAGATTCATTCCTGTCAACAGTATTCAATCGATATCAAATCAGCCTCAACTTTTTCGATATATGTTTTCAATTAGAAACTCTGTTGCCTATTTGATATTCGAGTAAGAATTTTGTTATTATTTGAACAATTTAAACGTTAGTTTTAACAAAATTTAAGTTAGAACTTTTCAAAATGGATTAAAAAAATCACACGCACCCTTAGAACTTATAATACAGACTATTGTGCAGTGTTTCCCAAGTTCTACCACATCTCGAGGAGATCGAACCAACCCGAGGGTTGAAGCAATCTCGGTAAAACCTGCACCGATCTCATTTTTCTATTTGCTACTAAACACACTAAAAGTTACCCAATAAGTATATACTGGTTCTACCAGATAAGATCCGTATCATATCTCAAAGTAGCGCGTATCATACTGGTAAGCGAGAATGAGCGCGAGAATGATTATTATAGCAACCAACTACCTTTTTTAAAGGCATTACTGCCTCTAGCGCCTCTAAATAGCGTTCAGTTCACGAAATAGTCCGTTTGTACCAAGTTTTAGATGACGTGATACAAAAAAGCTAAAGAGATAAGAGATAATCAGCTAGCTGAATAGATCATATAAAATTGAAATGAAACACATCCAACCACTAAAAAATAATTCCTGGTTCGATGAAAGAGCTGTGTCCAGAAAGGTAAAAAACTCAAACACAAGCAAATAAAACTTTGACTATGCGAAAAATCAGAAACGAACTGTGAATATAATATTTCAAAATCAAGCTTCTAGGCAAAAACGACTCTTACCCAGATTGATACTTGGCCTTCTTAGACGGGAAATTCTTCTGAGCAGGTAGAATAAAAAGAGAGCAAAGGACTTTTAGTCTTATCGACAACAAAAAATGGATAAGAAAGAAGATAGCTTGAGAAAAAATAGTTTAGAGAGTAATAAAGTACTTATGCACATATAGTATGGCAGAAAGAGAAACACAAAGAGAGAGATACATAAAGAGCCAAAGATGGAGAGGTTGACCGAGAGGAGAAAGAGAAGGACAGAGAGAGAGAGAGATAGAAAAAGAGATAGAAAAAGAGAGAGAGATAGAAAGAGAGAGAGAGAGAGAGAGAGAGAGAGAGAGAGAGAGAGAGAGGAGAAAGAGATAGTAAAGATGGGAGGAAAATGGAAAGAATGAGAGGGAGACAGAGAGTGAAACTTAGAAATGAGAAGAATGAGAAGAGTCAAAAGGTGACAAAACCCACGGAGAGAAGAGGAACTGAAACGGATTGATAAAAAGAATTCAATTGAATTTGCTCGCTCTTCTTCCTCTAAAATGTGACATAAGCGGAAAAAGCATATGAAGTTCAGAATTAATCGGGAAGAACCTTGTCGGATAGCGAACTATTGAAAGAACGCGATAAGCGATGAGAGTTACATCGACAGATTCAGGTTTTAAAAGATAGAGAAACCAGAACTTTGCGGATGAAGAGGGAAAAGTATAATAGGAATGTTCAGTGTATAAAGTGAGAGAGAGAGAGAGAGAGAGAAAGAGAGAGTGAGAGAGAGAGAGAAAGAAAGAAGAATAGAAACTGATGAAGGAGAGATGTAGAATTATCGAGACGGAAAACGAAAAAAACGGATTGTTTAAAAAGCCTAGAAGAAAGGTGTAGTAACACTATGACAAGTGTACAAGACTCGTGAAAGAATTTTTTTCAAACCTATACATATAAAAGAAATGATTGAGTTCTCGTCCACGCAAACCTAACAAATCACGTGATTGGCAATTACGAAAAAAAAATTTATCGGTTATCCTCCATGAAAATCTTTTCACGTAATAGATTTACCACTATAACAGTTTTACGAGTCCAAGCACTGATACCTCTTATCCAATCAACCGTTTTGGTTTTACCATGGCAGAGCAAGAAGGTTAAATCGTTCTGGTCAGATTTCAGAATCATTTCTGGTCCTCAATGAGTAAAAAAGTTTCAATTTGAAACAGGTTTTAATTTTCGCACTTGCTCACCTGGTTTTCCTCAAACACTAGTAAACTCCTTCTAGTTATTGCATGCTCCAAACCAATCTAAACTCGCGCTTTTTTGGAAGTTTTCACAACCAATGTTGAGAAGGGATGAGCATGTGGACTTTGTAAGCTCCTTAGAAAGTAGCGAAACGCCAGTATATCAAACTACTGGTGTAATCAAGAAAGAAATGAACTGTAGGGTCTATAGCTTCATAACACTCCGCCCTGGTACTTTCGAATTCCCATCGCCCGAACCCAAAACATATCACCCGAAACTGTTACCGTGATGAGCGATGCTCTGGGGCACGAGGAGCGTGCCTCCCGAATGCTTCGGAGATGCTGCCGACGGCAACTCGTACGAGGACGGTGGCACACGAGAAGACACATTCTGGAGCACATCAACATTTCGCCTGTTTCGATTGCAGTTGGACAGTGAAAGAGGAAGAGAGAGAGATAGAGTGAGAGAGAGAGAGAGAGCACAATTAGAAAGACAAAAAAGAAGGAGATGGATGTGGGAATGTGAATTAGGCGAGATGAAACTCCAGAAACAAAGGGAGAAAAAAAGTAGAAAGAAGAAGTTGAAGAAAAATAAAGAAGGATTAAGAGGGATGAAGAGAGGGATATAGGGAGAGCAAGACGGACAGTCAACTTACCTCCGGTTGCAAATCGAGCAGAGAGAAAGGCAAGTCATTCTTGAGGGAAGAAAGTGATTCCACTTTAACAGAGCAGTCCATACCGGATTTTGACTTCCTTCCCTTTCACTTCCAGGGGGAAAACAGGCGAACCCAGGCGGAGGGAATCCGTCCATGCGAGGGGCGGAGCTTGTTGACTATTAGATGGGCGGAGTCAGCCAATAGTAGGGCTGCTTCGTTCTCTTCGCATCACAAAGACGAAGGTTGAGCAAATTGCGAAGGGATAATTTAACTCTGTTTTGTCAACAAGTTCGCAAGCATCTTCAGAGTTCTCGAGAAGCTTCTTCGTTGTCTCCAATACATACTCACAATGATTAGAGGAGGGGTGGTTAAGAGGGACTCGTAGGGGTGGTTAAGAGGGACTCGTGAGGGTGGTTAAGAGGGACTCGTAGGGGTGGTTAAGAGGGACTCGTAGGGGTGGTTAAGAGGGACTCGTAGGGGTGGTTAAGAGGGACTCGTAGGGAAGGTTGAGAGGGACTCATAGGGATGGTTAAGAGGGACTCGTAGAGGATGTTTCCTTGCTGAACATAACTTGGTTGGTGAGGACTTACGGAAGAACTCTTGATGTAATAGTCACAGGAATCTGGCTTGAGAAAGATTCTACTCTAAAAAAGCTATCTCATAAATGACCTTGCTATGTAGCTTTAATTTGTTTTGAAGAAGTTATGGTTTTGAAGAAACTGAATCCTTGCGAGAATGAAAACTTTGATGTTAAGATACAATCAGTTATATTCTCTTGACGTAAGCTTTATGTTAATACTTTTATTCGGAACCCTATTGGTGCCGGATGTATAATAAAATACAAGAACCGTTATTTGGTACAGTAATGATTCGAGCTGACGGTATGGTTATGGGCTTAAGATGCTCTGCTTGCCAAGTCTGCAGTTTCAAATGAGTGCCTCATTATTGAATATAATAGATTTCGGAGAACTAAATACTAAAAAACTTAGGAAACATTCTGTTTTTTCCAGGAAAACCTCTCATGTTTACTAGAAAATGCTTTAGAACAATACTAATACTCGCAGTGTCATCAGAGCTATTTACCATTCACTTTTATTCCATTTAATTGCAGCTATAAACCAATTTTTCCTTTTCATTGTGGCTTGGTCCTATTCTTGATGTATCTCAGATAGAGGGCTTTGTTTAATGAAATTTCTATTCGACTACGATTTAATGTAACATAGCACAATTGGTTGAAATGAACTACTCACTCGTGTATACCTGTGAAATGAACTACTCACTCGTGTATACCTGTGAAATGAACTACTCACTCGTGTATACCTGTGAAAATATCTTTTTTAAACCACCCCTCAGTGCTTCTGATGCTTAGAAGTTAGTCTAAACCGACCAGCATCACTTGGTTTGTTGAAAAGTTCTAAATTGGAAAATGTGGACTTTGAGCCAAAAAAACCTACTCATAATAGCTAGCGGAATACCGTAACTTCAATGATTATTCTCAAGAGTAAATTACTTTTGCCATGGATTTTTCCCCTTTCATCTTCACTTTATCTCTTTCTATCTTTTTTTCTCGATTCTTCCTGTTTCTCCTACTCTTACTCTCTCTCTGTTTCTCCTACTCTTACTCTCTCCTACTCTTACTCTCTCTCTGTTTCTCCTACTCTTACTCTCTCTCTGTTTCTCCTACTCTTACTCTCTCTCTCTGTTTCTCCTACTCTTACTCTCTCTCTGTTTCTCCTACTCTTACTCTCTCTCTGTTTCTCCTACTCTTACTCTCTCTCTGTTTCTCCTACTCTTACTCTCTCTCTGTTTCTCCTACTCTTACTCTCTCTCTGTTTCTCATACTCTTACTCTCTCTCTGTTTCTCCTACTCTTACTCTCTCTCTCTCTCCATTTTTCAATCTTCATACACAATTCAATTTAATTACTTTTGTAGTGGAAATTTCCAGCTTCAGAAGTTCGTTGAGGAAAAAACCAATTTCCCTCTTTTTCCTGTCATCAGATTCTGAGTGATAAATTTAGTTGCCATTGAACTCTTCACATTTTTGCTTGAGAATGATACTGAAAAAAATAGATGGAAGGTTTTAATTTTAGAAGAAAAAACAAAACAAGTTAAAATTACAAGTAGCAATCGTAAACATTTCCTACAGTATGATTCGTAGTATGTATTTTTTTAAAACAATTCTTTGTTCATACATTTTATGTACATTATAGAAAAACAGTCCCTGATCAAAGTAACCTACCGTATACATATGAGCTGTCTATGTTTACATAATGCGGTAAGATCCGGCCTTCTCCATATTTAGGAACTTTGAGTGAGATATAGTTGCGAGAATGTGATTAAAAGACTCCGTTCTCCAGAGATTTATTGGAATAAGAAGTCTATAATCGTGAACACGAAGCTGTTAGTCTGTGTTTTTTCTATGCTCTTCTCTCTCTTGTTCTCTCTCTTGCTCTCTCTCTTGCTCTCTCTCTTTCTCCTCTCTCTCTCTCTCTCTCTCTCTCTCTCTCTCTCTCTCTCTCTCTCTCTCTCTCTCTCTCTCTCTCTCTCTCCCCTTTCTCCTTTCACTTTTTTTCTCTTCGCCTCGCCATTTCTCTTACTCTTCTTGCTCTTTCAGCTTTCATTCTTTCTATCTGTCCCTTCTGTCTTTTTTCTCCTTTTTTCTCCTCTTTCTTGCTTTCTATTCTATTCTCACTCTTTCAACTCTCCAATTTCTTTTTTATACTCTTTCTTTTTTTATACTCTTTCTTGCTATCACTCGCTCTCTCTCTATCCCAACCCACAGCCGTTCTCAATCGCATCACTTTCTGTGTGAATGGAGCAAGGAATGATTGACCCTGAGGTCATCAGGAATCATCCATGTAATCCACTGAGCACAACAAAAGGAGAACAGAGAATGAAGGTAGGGAGGGCGAGGCAACTCAGTCTGGACAAGACGCTCAATTAGAACAGATGCTGAAGCAGTGCAGGAAAAGGCTGCTCGAGCGAGAAGAACAGAATAAGATGCTGAGGACGATCAGGTGATTTTGAGAAAAAAAGGAGAAAGAGAGAGAGAGTGTAACAGAAAGAGAAAAAAAGGTTGAGAGAAAGAGAGAGTGAGAGAGGAAGAGAAAGAGAGCGAAAAATAGAGAGAGAAACAGAGAGAGAAAGAGAGAGAGAAAGACAGAGAGAAAGAGAGAGAACAAAATATAATGAAATCATGGGAACGAACGTTGATTTTGAGTGAAAGTGAGAGAGAAAAGGAGAGAGTGTGTGTGTGTGTGAGAGAGAGAGAGAGAGAGAGAGAGAGAAAGAGATAGCTGATTGAGAGAGAAAGTAGATCTCAATTCATATTTACCATTTCTGAATGGAGTAAAACAGCTGCCTCTCACCTGATGTGTGTTACCCCTTCCTTCTTTGTCCTAGAGTTTAACCCTGAGGGCTTCTTCCGGCAGACTGTAGTATGTTTTTCTTGCCATCGTCACAACCATCTTTTTTGCTCTCTCTTTCTTTTTTTCTCTATTTTTCTTTTTTTTTGTTGCTTTTTTCCCTCTCTCTTTCACATCTTTAATGCACATGTACCTCTCTCCTGATTACCTTAAGTTTTCCCTCGCTTACGAACTCTCTCTTTTTGAATTCCATTCTCTCTTCCACTTCCTAACTCGCAAACTCTCTTTCTCTCTCTAATTTTCTTTCTACTTTCCTCTCGCTCTCTCCTCTTTCTTTCTTTCTCTCTTTTCTGTTATCATGACGTCATGCTGAGTTACCGGAAACAGTACCGAAAAAGCCTAAGACGAAGGGACAAGTCTTTCATATTCCGCTCCTACAGTCAACACGATCATCGTACTCTCGACCTTTTATGAATGGATCTCCTTTACCTAGCGAGTCTTACCAGATCTCTCTTTCTCTCCTTGTTTTCTTCTCTCTCTATCTATACCTTTTTCTTGTCTCTCTCTCTTTTTCTAAATCTTTATCTATCGTTCTCTTTCTCTCTTTTCCTTTCGCTCTCTTTCTATGTTGTGCCCTCTCTTTACCTCTTCGTCCCAACCACCTTTTCCAACACATTTCCTGCTCATCTTTTAGCAGTTGCGGCATACCCTTTTCCGTTACCTTGCGGATGATTGTCAATCGGAACATCTCCGCTGATGGCAAACAAAACCATCACAATACACAATCCATGTTGATGTGTTCCTATTCTCCTGAGAGTGAAGGGCAAGTTATTTATCATGATGGGCATAAATTGTTTTGATTTTTATCGATTATACACATAATAAGGAGGCTGAGACTCAGGACAAAGTTAACAATATACAGCGAGACATTCATCAGATTTATACATACATTCGTTTAAACGTACGGGGGGAGGGTTCAGTTTTATATGAGAACAATTGTGAGATGAAGCTTTTCTCTCGAGAAAGAGAAAAGAGAAGCGAGAGAGGGACAGAAGGGAAGAATCACATTTCCACTCTTTCATCCTCTTCTTTCAGGCAACTACAACAGATTGTGCAAACATATTCTTCTTCTGGGAAATCTTGGACTTGGATTAATGCAGACCGAGAAATAACAAAAAGAAAAAGACATGGGAAAGAAAAAGAAGCTGATAAGAGATAGAAGAGATAGAGAAAGAGAGTGAAAGATAGACGCTGATAAGAGATAGAAGAGATAGAGAAAGAAAGTGAAAGATAGATTAAAAAAGAGAGAAACGGAAAATTAAAAGATAGAAATGGAGAAGACAAATGGAAAAAATGGAAAATTTACAAAAAATGGAGATTTACTGAGAGAAGAGAGAGGGAAAATATATGAATCTGAAGAAAAAGAGTAGCAGAGAGGGAGAAAGAAAAAAAGAGGAATCAAAAAAGACAAAATAAGAAAAGAAACGAGAAGAGAGATGTGGAAGAATATGCTGGAGAATAGGAAGACAACAACAAATCAGCGAAGATCTACATAATGAGCTGGATTTGGTGAATAGAGTAACTAACTAATGGAAGATCAAAAAACACAAAGAAATGATTAGGAGAGAAAAATAACAAGTTATTCAATGAAAAATAACAAGTTATTCAATGAAAAATAACAACTTTTACAAGAAAAATAACAAGTTATACACTGAAATATAAATATGTAAGCATGTAATCACCAGGGATAAAGGAATATGAAAAACGAGGTATTCGAACTTTAGAAGAATTTTTTAAAAACTATTATCATTAGCAGGAGAACTACAAATTTTAAAAATTGAATTTACTTTAATTTGAAAAAGTTCTTCTTAGATGTGATAACCGACAAGTAATAAATAGCTTAATGGAATGGAACTGCCACTTTTTTCTCGTAAAAATCTAAAACCTCGAGAAAGTCTGAATGACAAGTTGTGTTCAAAACGGAAAAAGGTTAATATGAGAGTAAAAGAAAGACTAATCGAAGAAGTGAATGAGTAATATGAAAATACACAAATGAAAACGTAATCAGAGTTCCGGTCCTTCCACATTAACATGGTATTGATAATATCAAGTACCTTTGCTGCATTGAAGATTTTGGCACACCTTTCAATCTTACCAACGAGGAAAAAATTCTCAATTTAATGGTTCGCCAGCACATTTGACTTGGATTGGTATTGAGTGAATGAAGGAGAATAATACTACATGAACGAGGGACGTAAATCTAGTGAATTGGCCGAGCGGCTTCCACCGTAGAAGAGCATTGCTGGCGGTGCTTTCGAGATGAGCGGACGTCTTCGTGTATTATAGATGAGAAGCTAAGAGTGAAGGAGGAAGTAAGAGAGAGATAAAAGAGAGAAAATAATGGGAGGAAAGAGACGAGAGAGTGTGAGAATAAGATAAAGAAAGAGGTAGATAGAAGATGAAGAAATAAAGTATGAGGAAAAGAGAGGACGAGAAAGGAAAAAGAAAAGTGATGAAGCGTGAGAAATTTAGAGAAAAGGGGCAGTTACATTCTCGGCTTTTACTGATCACAAATTGCTCCCCATCACAGAATTTTGTAGTATGCCTAGAATAAGAGAGTGGAAGAGAGAGAAAGAAAAGATAGAGTGATAAAAAGAGAAAGAGAGTTAGAGATAGTGAAAGTGAGATATGTAACTAGATGTTTCTTTTCGGCAGACAAAGCAACATGTCTGATTCTTCTGCATGACATTCAATCCACTGCTTTGCTTATTTGCAAAACTGGTATTCATTCTTCCGAATTGCCAGTGCTTTTAGCTCTTGCTTGTCTTTCTTGATTCTCTCCAATATCTTTCTTGATTCTCTCCTAGATCTTTCTTGATTCTTTCCTAGATCTTTCTTGATTCTCTCCTAGATCTTTCTTGATTCTCTCCTATATCTTTCTTGATTCTCTCCTAGATCTTTCTTGATTCTCTCCTATATCTTTCTTGATTCTCTCCTAGATCTTTCTTGATTCTCTCCTAGATCTTTCTTGATTCTCTCCTAGATCTTTCTTGATTCTCTCCTAGATCTTTCTTGATTCTCTCCTAGATCTTTCTTGATTCTCTCCTAGATCTTTCTTGATTCTCTCCTAGATCTTTCTTGATTCTCTCCTAGATTATTGTCACCGAATCATTTCGATCCTGTTTGTTTCACAAATGTGACACCTTTGAGCCTTTTTACAGTAAACTTTTTTTGGCAAGTTCCCGCATGGAATAGATCCTTAATTCTCATATAGAATAAATGATGGGATGTAGTGTTCTGACTATTTATTGTTCATCTCATTAAATGAACTTTCTTTCCACCGCTCATCTATCAACTCTCTGTATCAACATGCGTGAATCAATTGCATGACGGAAAGCTGAAGGAAAATCTAGAAGAGATGAGCGAATCACGTTAACAAAAAAGAAAATCAGATATGAAAGGATGTTTTGAGAGAGAGAGAGAGAGAGAGAGAGAGAGAGAGAGAGAGAGAGAGAGAGAGAGAGAGAGAGAGAGAGAGAGAGGAAGAAGAAGAAAGAGAATGAGAGGAAGAGAGAAGCGCCAAAGCTGGTAGTAGGAAGATAATAAGAGTGAATGACTGATGAGTTGGTAATCCACTTGAAAAGAGTAAGAACTATTACCAGTTGTTATGCAAACGGGAAAGGGCAAGAGGGCGCTAATGATGACTGTTCTCGGAGAAAGAAGAGAAGATAGATAGATAGATAGAGAGAGAGGGAGAGAGAGAGAGTAAGAGAAAGAGAGAGACAGATTTAGAGGTATAAAGAAAAAGCGAGGAAGACAGTAGGAGAGTTAAAGCTAGAACGAGAGATAGAAATTAAAAGAGAAATAGGAAAAGAGCGAGAGAGAGAGAGAGAGAGAGAGAGAGAGAGAGAAAGAGAGAGGACAGCATACCCTTTAAAAAGATGAGAGGATCTGAAAGTGAAAGAAAGATAGATACATTGCGAGACGAAGTAGAGAGATACTAGACAGAAACTGTTAAGAGCGGAGGAGAAAATTTAACAGAAAGGCCAAGGAGAAATCCAATTGAAAATGAAGAATACAGAGTGGGTGAAGAGCAAGTAAAAAGAAGTGTTTGAAAGCAATACGGAAAGAAAGAGGGAGACGAAAACAGAATGAAGAGAAGTAAAGAGGAGACCGCCTCAGGGGCGGAAACATAGTAAATGAGAGCAGTCGTCGGTGAGGGAAAGATGGCAAAAAAGGAGGAAGAGAATTTATGCGGTAAGCAGATCAGGCCCGCAGTAGACTGCGGCGGGAGACATATGGTAAGCCGAAGTGGAGACAGACAGGGAACACACATTGAGGGGCAAAGGGGAAAGTGATGCAAGCGGATCGTATATACATGCAAATATCTCATGAAAAGGGAATGTGTCAAAGAGAGAGATAGGGAGAGAGACATAAAACGACGAACGAGAGGACCCAAGAACCTGGGTAGTGTGATATACAGACTGGCAGGAGCAATGCTGAGAGAAGGATGTTAGGGACTGGAAGAGGAAAGAGAGCCGCTAATTATAGCGGAGGTCAGAATCACGATTGGCGAGTGGTTCATGATATTTATGGTTTTTAAAATGAATATAGGAACCATGTAGAATCACAGTGTCAATCTTGTAAGGTTAAATAACTTTTGGAAATTTGAAGGTACAAGATAAAGTTGAAGCAAACCAGAAGATGCACAGAGAGAAAAAAGAAAGAGATAGAGATAGAGAGAGAGAGAGAGAGAGAGAGATAGAGAGAGAGAGAGAGGAAGAGAGAGAGAAAGAGAAAGGGGGAGAAAGAGTGTGAGATAAAAATACTGGGAGGTAAATTAGAATCAAGATACGAGGTCAGTTATGTGATATATACTATGCAAGCTTTATACAGTTAAAGTCTTTGTCGTGCCAGTGAAGAGATGCGGTTTGGTTTCGTGCAGAGAGTTCGGACGTTTCGCTTTATTTAAAGCATCATCAGCGATACCGCATCTCTTCACTGGCACGACAAAGACTTTAACTGTCTAACGCGTCACTCCACGATGCGCGTCACTCAGTACTCAAAATGCAAGCTTTATAAACAGGTTTTTATTTACCATGTTAACATTAAAATCAATTCCCTTTTGTCGTGGTCAAAAGAGAAATTCTCACTCTTCATTTTTACCGCCCAAAATGGAGGAAAACGGTCTCCAGCAGGACACTTGAGGTCGTAAATTCAAAACCATGACCGACCTTCGAATCTACATTCTACGTTTTCCACCAAATATCAAGAACCGGGTAATCAAATGGAGTCGTTCGATTCAATAGCACTTCATGTCCCCCCAATGAAGGCTTGAACATGAACATGAACTTCGACATGTGATTCTTTTAGCACGATGTGATGAAAAACGTTAATGAAAATTAAGTTGAGATATGTGTAGGACACCACTTCTTCCTAGACAGCAAAAGAGACATAGTCCCTCTTGAGCAAACGAGTTCGCTCGGTGAACTTCTCCTCCTCAGACTTGCAGATCGAGTCCATCTTCTCGATTGTTCGCGATTGACCAACGCCTGAAAAGAAAACTCGTAACTAAGATACAAAATGTTTTTTAACATACTTAGTTATCGGAAGCTTACTTTTAAAAAGTAATACTGTAAGAACAATAATGGTATTTTGTGTTTTATATTATATTTCTCTACAGTCCTCAAACCATTCTTTTTCTGTTAAAACTCAAAATACGGCTTACATGAAGGGTGGAACTCCAATTTGTCTGTTTTGATGAAAAGAGCTCGTGAGAGTGGCGAGCGAGTGCCATCTTTGAAGACGGCGGAGGAAGAGAACATGTAAAACCAGTCGTACCGGAGATCGGGGAAAACCACCTGAAGAGGAGAAAATTTAAAGCCCTCCTAGCTGTTAGGCTTTTATCAGAGTAGCTCAAATTTTAATATTAATTCATGAACACCTCATTGATACATCAAAATAGAGTACGGAAAAAATGGAGAGTTAAATTTTGAAGGCTTAGAAAAGTAAAAAAATACAAAAAGGCGAGGAGATTGTAACTAATCCCCAGTTTATATTGCGGAAGTTCGTAAGAAGGTTCTGAATGCAGGAAGAAATACAGAATATACATATAGGGCCTGATTTGAAAATAATACACTTCGCTGAACTATAAAACGATTGTTTTGATATTTAAAACAAATGGACTTTTATTCAAACATGTTTGAGATTGTTTCTGATAATACCCCAAACGATGAAAAGATGGCTCAGCGGTTCGCGATGTATTACCAACCCCTTCATTTCCTTATCGCACCCAATTCTTTCTACTTCAAAGTTTTTCCACCAAAGTTGAGAAATGTTCGATTGAGAGAGGTAAACCGACCTTTTGGCCATTCACATTCACTTTCTGCCATTCGTTGAGACAGGCATTTGGGTTCTCAGTGAAGTACACGACGTAACTCTTTACTTGACGAGTTCGCTTGAATGGAGGCTCCCAAGAGAGTTGGATCGTGTTGGCGTTGATCTTTGTAGCCATTATGTGCTGAGGACTCAACTGGGGCTCTGGAACCTTCTATATTAGAATTTAGGCATCAGAAAAAACTTGATTTGGTCAGGACTTGTTTGCGAGACTCAAATTGTGAAGTTCTGATATAACCAAGATCTTGGAAAGATGAAGCGACCAGATACCCAACTCCCTTTTAAGTTCTCTGAATAATTGTATGGCTATCCAAACGAGTGAGCCTTACTCTGTTTTAATAATTAAAAATTACACTCAACGAAATGATCTGATGTCACATCGAATACATATTTGGTCGAATACAAGAAATCCTTTATGAAAGTGAAGTATGGATACTGTATAGTTGTTATGAACTAAACAGTGTACTGAAATTCTCGATATTACTACTGTGATGATGAACTGACCAGTGTACTGTACTTCTAGACATGGATACTGTGATTATGAACTAACCGGTGTACTGTACCAGAGTGACAGGTTTGCTCTCGCCATACTTGCTGATGGCGGTGATTTTGAACTCATACAAAGAGCACGAGTCCACGCTCATGATCTCCGCCGTGTTCCCTCGGATTCCGGTCAATTCACGCACTTTTGAGTTCTCGATGTGTCTGAAATTAGATGCAGTCTTACTGTGAAAAATGATGAATTTGACATACAGTAGTTAGTTACTGTGAATTTGCATGCCAGCTGATTTTCGTTCTTATTTATTCGCAATTTCAAATAGATCTGATCTATTTTTCGGATATTATAGAAACGTCTACCTAATTCAATGAATCGTCTACACATTATAAGAAACACGTTTACCTGATAAAAAAAATTAAAAATCAATCTAGCGATACGTTTACCTATTTTAGGAAAACTCCTACCTTTTTGCAGTAAGATTTCTACCTTTTTTGAGCAAAATGTCTAACTATTTTAATTAAAACTCTACCAAAAAATAAATAAATAAAACGTCTACCTTTTCTATGACAACTCAATCTAATTTCCAAAACACTTGCAAAGTAAATAAAATACAAAAAGTGTTTATTTTACTGAGAACTGTAGGTGCTTACATTTCTCATCCTTGTAAGCGTGAAAAAATTGAATGAGAAAAGGTATTTTTTATCTCTTCTTTTTTTCTTCTTAGCTATTCGGATATTTTCTCTTTCTCAGTTCACTCTTAATTGTTGAAATGCGAAACATGTAAGCCTAACTAGTTCCAAAGGTCCATTACAAATATACGTCTTTATTGTGACTCTGATTTGTCTTATCATTTTTGAGGATTAAAATTCTACGAAGATTGATTATAACGGTCACAAGTTAGAAATTTTTGGGGCACATCTTCGATTCTTTTTCCATTTGCCCGATCTTATTAGAATGGTCAGTGAACCGAGAAGAGGTTTGATCTATTTGCTTTCTACAAAGTACTGCTGCATATATGGTTTCTTTATCGTTAGGCGTGTAGTTCCGATTTGGAAATCGTCACAAAGGACTTTATGAAAATAAAAATTCAGCTTTGCTTCCCAAAATTAGAGAGCGCTTGCCAGACTCTCGCACCTTATTTTCTACTCTTTTTTTCGCGCGAATTTGATTTCATATTGAATATCCGTAGAGTGTATTCAGTTTTAAAGGATTTTGAAATAATTTTTATAATAGAAAATAGTAAAAGAGGTGATAATTTAAAATTATGATATCACTGCTAACACTGTAATGTAGCAGAAGTCTGTTTCGCCCCAACTCAGACAAACTTCTGCTCTCTCTCTGGGTGGGACTTATTATTGAGTGAGAGAGGAAACGAGTATAATTAAAATTTTAACTTAAAATTAAACAAAACTCAAACAATAAAAATAAATAAACAAATAAATAAATAAATGAAAAAATAAATAAATCAAAATGAGAATAAAACCTAAAAGGAAAACAGAAAATAATATAAGTTGAAAGATCTTCAACTTCAAAAAATTGCTCCAAGCTCTAGTTTTTTAGGAGATTAGATCCGAAGAGAGCTATCAGAGACAATCATCTGCGAGAGGGCATAGAGAAAACAGCATATTAGTAACAAAGGCTCTCTTCCAAATTCATAACAGCGCTTCTGAATGAGTATTTCTTTTTAAAAGTTCTTTCCTCCCTTCTCCTTAGGGCCTCCCTAACCCCCTGTAATACCCTCTTCTTCCTTCAGTGCCCCTCACTCTATCCCCTCCCTCGTTCGCTCACGTAGGGTCTCCCTTTTCCTTCAGGGTCTCATTCTCCTCGCTGCACAGGCAAAACGCCCTTTCCCCACCCCATTCCTGAATCGTTGCCTATTGAATTATATTTTATAGGTGAATAATTTTTTTATTGAGATTCCGTCTTAAACAAAACCATACCTTGAATTAAATTATTCATTCTAAAACGATAAGAAAAAGCAAATGTTTTGGACTAGGTTGTGTCTTTGTTTTTTGATAGAATTTTGATAAAATTAGGTAGAAGTTTTGCTCAAAAAGGTAGACGTTCTGATCAAAAAAGGTAGAAGTTTCAGTAAAATAGGTAGAAGTTGCACTAAACTAGGAAGACGTGTCACTGATTCAGGTAGACGTTTTTCTCGAGAAAGGTAGAAGTTTCACTGAAATAGGTAGACGTTTCACTAAAATACGGAGGCATGTCACTGATTTAGGTAGAGGTTTTTTTAAATAGGTAAAAAAAGTATTTTTCGAAAAAGGTAGACGTGTCACTAAATTAGTTGGACGTTTCATTTAAATAGGTAGATGTGTAAGTGGCGTCCTGTCTTTTTTGAACCATTTCAATTTAACCTGAACCCTGAAATCGAATACCTTCAGTAAAAGCCGTACCGTCTAAACCATTTAACACCGGTTTCTACTAAATAACAACACCTTAAAAGCTCGATTATTATATCCTTACCTTTAAAAAAAAGCCTTTCAAACTTCTAATTTGTGAAAAATGCTTATGCGATTCCCACTTGAAAGCATCGGTTGTAGAGCAATCTTAAGATTTGCTTCTTCTCAATTCCAACGACCTGCTTTTTCATGTTCATGTAATATCTTCCTGTGATAAACTCATAGTTAGCAGATGAGTCTTGGTAACTTATTTTTTGGTGTATAAAGTAAATTCAATCATTTTTTGACAATAAGAAACATCCTTGACAATAAGACGTGAATACTATTCCCTAAACTCTCCATAATTAAAATTTCAGTCGACACTCTATATTCGCGCACGACCCTCCTAAAGCGGAATAGTTTGAATCGATGACTCTTAAAGTTCCATGTCCCCGATAATAAAAACAGTTAAAGTTTCTTTTTTTTTGGTTACCAAGATGAACTGTTAATTCCGGACATGCACCATGTCGCTTGTTTTCAACTTACTTGAGTCTGTATCTGATGGTGTATGTGAGATCGGAGTCACTCGAGAAGGCCGGCGACCACGCAATGCGGACGGAGTAAGCGGAGGTGGAGACAACCTGGCACTCAGATGGAGGGTCCGGAGGCAGCCGGGCGAACATGAACTTATCGTTCGGCACTCAATTTGTTAGTTAATAATTACGTTAATGAATGTATGAATGAATGAATGAAAGATGAATGGGTGGTATAATGAATGAATGAATTAATGAATAAATATACAAATGAATGAATGTGTTAGAGAAATAATGAATGCATGAACAATTAAAGTATAAATGGATTGATTGATTAGGTTTTAGAAAAAAATAATGAGTTAACTGGTTCATGAACGAAGGATTCAATGATCAAAAGCTCGTGATTTGAGAGCAAACTGACAAACTCTAGAGCCTCTCCTTCGCTTCTGCTCCTTCTTCTTGCTCAGCTTTCTGCCCAACTCGGAGAAGTCTCGATGTGCAAAGATGATGCCCCTCGCCAACTGCGCCAGCAGAGAGGCCATCGCTGCTCTTCTTCTCCTTGCCTCAATGCAATAAATGCATGCGGTTAATTATACTTTTTTTGTACCTTCCGTTCTCTTGAACCATAATGAATAGATTGTGATTGAGGAACTGAGCGGACCGAAAAAGATTTATTTCAACAATCAGTTAGACCACGGACGTTGCCAAATAACTTCCTGAGGTTTTTGAGCGGTCTGAGGAAGCCATTGATTGATCCATCAAAGCTTTCAATCGTTCAATGAAAGCTGTTGATCGATAATCAGGTTAGTTATCGGTATACATTGGTTATCACATGATCTACTGAGATATCGGTTCTTTCAGCATAAGGGAGTGAAATCCCTTTTTTCAATCGTTAAGCATATATTTGATGGGTATAATCATAGGGAGTTCCAACTTTCGCTTCTCTGATGAGGTAGAAGGGGTTGTTGCTCTTGAGCTTCCTGCCCAAGTAGTGGATCTCCTTCAAATACATCCGCCCCACCACGTCCATACACATCGTCGTCAGAACGATGCCACCCACTATAACCACCAGCGTCGTCAGCAGATTCTGCGGCGATGGACGATAATCACCGAAACCTGCAATGTATAGAGGAGCCTTTCATTTTTTAAAGAACCGTGCAAGAAAAACAAAAACAGATTATTTGAAAGTTTTTCCTGACTAAATTTGCGTGACTCAAGGTATGTAAACTCATTGTATTTCAATTCTTCTCCTTAACTTTTTCGAATCCAATCTCTACCACATACATTACAATTATTTCAGAGAAAGATTATGAGTAATCGTTCTTGCAATCTTTTCTGAAATGGGATGACTATAATAACTTTCACAATGAATTTCGTGACTTGAAGTCACAAAATTCTCACCCACGGTGAGAATAGAGATGAAGGTGAAATAGAGACTCTCCACATAGGTCCACTCTTCTTTCTGCTTAATGATCACAGCTGCACACAGGCCGTAGAGGAAGACAAACGTGAAGACGACTATGGGTGGGAAGCGGACGAGCTTCACGCGGTCCAGGATCTCCTGCGAAATGACTTGGTTAGTGACTATTATGACTACCTTATCACATATAATGTATTTCAAAGACTTAATGACTTTCTTATCACATATTATGTATTTTAGTGACTATAATGACTTACTTATCGCGAGTCATGTCTTTTAATGACTTTGATGACTTGCTTAATCAATATAACGATCAACATAGGTACTTCGAAGAAGATGTACCTGTTCATCTTCGTCCTCGCCAAACATGGGAAGATTGTCATTCTGTCCCCGTGACTTCCATCTCATCCAAGATTTCCACACGTCGTAGTGGACAAGGAAGGCTGTTTCCGAAATGAACTTGGCCACATTGGCAACTGTGACCAGAGTCAGCGGAATACCTGGAAGTTTGAGAAATAGAGAGAGGGAGAGAGATAGAAAGAGACAGATAAAAATAATTAAAGAGAGAGAGAGAGTTTTGATGAGAATTTGAGAAATAAAGAGGGAGAGAGAAAGAGGATGCGAAAAATGTAAATTC
>OZ057404.1:21385331-21473941 GCA_964056735.1 Allodiplogaster pararmata
CATCTTGCAATTGTTACAAGTTCAAGGAATAAAATTAGATGTTTGTTTGATGTTTCTCATTTTATTCCTTGAACTTGTCACCAAAAAAAACGGAGATTCTATGCTTAAAATAATCACCCTGTTATTCAATTCGTACGCTGATCCTTCTATTCAAACATTCAATTCGTACGCTGATCCTTCTATTCAAACATTCAATTCGTACGCTGATCCTTCTATTCAAACATTCAATTCGTACGCTGATCCTTCTATTCAAACATTCAATTCGTACGCTGATCCTTCTATTCAAACATTCAATTCGTACGCTGATCCTTCTATTCAAACATTCAATTCGTACGCTGATCCTTCTATTCAAACATTCAATTCGTACGCTGATCCTTCTATTCAAACATTCAATTCGTACGCTGATCCTTCTATTCAAACATTCAATTCGTACGCTGATCCTTCTATTCAAACATTCAATTCGTACGCTGATCCTTCTATTCAAACATTCAATTCGTACGCTGATCCTTCTATTCAAACATAAAATATCCCCTTTCCCTATAATTGTGTTTTAAAGAAACTTTTAGTGAATTTTTCATCTATGTAATGACAGAGTAATGGTAACATGAGCTCCCGGTTTGAGTTGAGATGGTCTGGGTTCGATCCCGCCCGGCGGACTAGCTTTTTTCTGTGCGATAGTTCAATCATTTGTCATCTTAACCAGGCGTCACTGCCTTTAAACTGTGTAAGTTAGAATTTAAAGATTTATCATCTATGTAATAAAAGGAGGTGGAAGGGCTTTCTGATAGTGACACATATAAGGAGGTGGAAGGGCTTTCTGATAGTGACACATATAAGGAGGTGGAAGGGCTTTCTGATAGTGACACATATAAGGAGGTGGAAGGGCTTTCTGATAGTGACACAAAAATTATTTTTAAATTTACCAACCTTTTACCCTTTGGCTTGGTTTTCTTCTTCTTTCTCTTCTATTGAATTTATTTTCTTGTACAGGACAGATAGAAACTCGAAGAGATAGAAACTCGAACAGATAGAAACTCGAACAGATAGAAACTCGAACAGATAGAAACTCGAACAGATAGAAACTCGAACAGATAGAAACTCGAACAGATAGAAACTCGAACAGATAGAAACTCGAACAGATAGAAACTCGAACAGATAGAAACTCGAACAGATAGAAACTCGAACAGATAGAAACTCGCCTGAGTGGGAAGAGAAAAGCAGATGCGAATGCGATGGCTGATTGGAATGTGCGAGATAAGGTCGAGGAGACGATGCTCGCATTGACTCGCGCCTCGAGGGAGAAAAGCGAGGTCTTCGAGTAGCGGCTGCGGAAGAAGTGGCCCAGCTGCGAGAGCTGCAGGGCGCCCTCTGCTGTCATGTTGCCAGTCGAGCATTCCCATCTAAACTATACAGTCTACTTTTGAACTTACAGTAATCTTTTAGACTGAACGGAATTTTCAACATTGACAGTATTATAAGTTTTCAGATTGGCAGATATCTTTGAAACTAACAATAATCTTTCAGACTGACAGTAATATTTTGGACTGACAGTACTCGCGATCACATACTTAGAGTGAACTACAGAAAGTCTCTCTTTCTTTCTCTCTTTATCGCAATCTATCTTTCTCTATTTTCTCTCTCTTCCTCTTTACCAACCTCTCGGGATATCTTCGGTAGTCACTGAAGGCCTCGTCAACGTGGAGGAAGTCGCTGAAGCCCTCCGAGTCAACGAGTTTGCGGTATAACTGGTAGGTTTCCCTGTCGGAGGGTCGGTGAGGGGCGCAAGAGAGCGAGGAGGGCCCCGTCAAAAGTGGCGAACTACAAATTCAACAATCCATTTCTCTCTTACTTCTCTGAAATTCGATTCTAAAGACTTTTTTGTCGGTTAAACCTAGCACCAAGTCTTGTTGAGTGATAAGAAATAAATCAAATGCCAAATTTAGCTTTAAATTTGATTGTGATACTAAATTGGAAGCCTGATTAACAATTTCATCTCCTTCAAATGCTAAGTTACACAGTTTAAAGGCAGTAACGCCTGGTTAAGATGACAAGACATATGAGCCTTTCATATAATACTATCGCCCGGAATAGCAATGTGTCCCCGTGGTGTAATGGTAACACGCGCTCCCGGTTTGAGTCGAGATGGTCTGGGTTCGATCCCACCCGGTGGACTAGCTTTTTTCTGTGCGTTAGTTCAATCATTTGTCATTTCACCTTCTTTTTTACACTCGATGTTTCCGAGTGAAGCTACAATAATTTCATTCCGAAAAAAGTGGTTACTCAAAAGTTTTACGCATGAGTTTGAAGTCGTCCATAATTTTAAAATTAATATCAATGTAGCAGAAACGAAAACAATCACTCTACTACAGTCTCATTTATGACTCACTTTCTCCCCTGTTCTTTTTTTACTGTTTTTTGCTTTCACCTCACCGCTCATCATTCCAGACTCCCCCGCTCAAAAGAAGTAGTTTTTTAGGAGAAAAAACACTTTCTCGAATTGCAAGTGATTGTTGTTGAACTTTGACCACTACTCACCGCTCGCCATGCCTGAAGACGACAGCGAGTCCAATTAGCTGCAGTTCCTCATCGGCCACTCCTCTCCCCTCATCTCCGCCCACTCCGTTCTCTAAGAAGACGCACAATCGAGACAGAAGGCCTTCCTTCTTCAATTCATCTTCAGCCTCGTACGATGAGCTGACTGTAGAATTTCGACTTTGAATGAGAAAATTGCATGACTCCTGTCTGCCTAAATGAAGACTTAGAATACAGTTTTCGATAGCCGAAAGGGAGACTCAAGAGTTAGTTGTGACTATTTTAAATTCTCAGGAGAAAGACTTATTAACGGTCATAATAATTTTCGACACTCCTAATAAAGACTCGAGAGACAGTCATAAATACTCTCGGTAGATTTTCATTTGGAGAACCGCTATGGATATTTATAGCTGTTTTTACCACGAAACTGAAGAAAGTGAAATTATGAATGGAACTGTTAGCTTTTGTATTTCTCAAAGCGCAAAAGGCTATCGAACGTCTTTCTTTGTTGAAAGGGAAACAAGTAACAGAAAATGGCCAATGGGAAAATTTAGGGCAAAAACAAAGCCACAAAAAATTACAATGCTTCTTCAGTTGCGGGACTATTAGAAGGATGAAATATCAATTAAATAGTAGGGAAGGGTTATCCTCAAACGTGGCATCAAAAAGGTCGTTATTTGACTAGATGCTCTCCAACTGACACGTAAGTATAATCTGGAGAGTGAGGATGAAGGCCACCGCCCACAGCAAACATCGCATCATGCAGAGACCGTTCACATGTCGCATCGGCCCGCCCTCCCAGGAGGAGGGTGGTGCGAGATCTCTGCTGGGAGATCTGCTAAGGAATAGATTACACAAACAGACAAGGATAGTGGGTTACCTTCAAACGTGGAGAGGTTCTAGATTTTAAAAAATAGGTAAGAGTTTGCGCGTTGTATAGGTTAAAAAGAAGTGTAGGATAAAGAGAATTGTTTTCCCAGTAGTAAGTTTGAAAAAGGATGCAGCAACCAGTTATTGTCCGAGGAAAGGTTAAAGAAGGAGAGCAGGGAAACAGTTCGTCTCGAATGAGGAATTGTGAAAGAAGCAGATAATTAAACTATTGGCTTGAAATGATGAGAGGTCTGAAGAGAACTCGTAACACTTTTTTGTACCTGGCGAGAAGACCAACAGGGGGGGGGGGTGAAAGACGGAGAGAGTGAGAAAATTATGAAAAGAGAGATTGAACGATCTAGAGAGAAAAAGATAGAGGGAAAGAGAGAGAAATAAAGAGATAGACGGAAAGAGAGAGAAAGAAAGAGATAGAGAGAAAGAGAGAGGGACTACGATAACTCATGGCAAAGCAACAAAAACGTAAATGTGTGAGATAATGAGCAAAGCGTGGCTGGCGTTTTACCATCAGTATAAACTATCGCAGTTCTAGAGCCTCAATGGAATCCAGCTTTATTCACATAACAAAAACCAGTTAGCTCAATCAAAATCATTAACCCAAAAAAGTTGGATTCCAGGGGGAGTGTTGTAGTAGAACTCCCACTCTAATCCTTATGATTTTTTATGATAAATAGAAAAGATCAGATTATGAGATCATTCAGAGACAGACTAGATGCACTGTTAGAGATCAATAAAAGTAGATTAAAATTATCTTTTAAGAGCACTCGAGAAGATAAAAGAGTGAAAACTCAGAGAGATCTTAAAGGTCGGAAAGAATTTGAGACCCTGCTGATGAGCGCAGAAATAGCTAAATGCTCCAATTAGTACAACAACAAAAAAAGTTCTCTATAAATGGACTGAACATAAACTTACAGCCTTTACAACAGAATAAAATACGAAGTTAAGGAAATCAGCCTTTTCTTTAAAATAAAAACTGAAGACATCAACTAAAAGCTTCGCTATCAAAAAAGTAGAATAATATGCAAGTTCTTTTGAACGCAATTTGATCACACGGAATTAATGTATCGGGTTTATAAATCTGTAGATCATATGAGGAAAAAGGGTTTTAAAACGAAAATGTAACAAAACTGGCAGAAACAAAAATGACTAGTGGTTTCCAAGAAAAATACCATTTAAACCACTTGAAACTACAACTAAAACGAGCTCTAAGCTCTTCAGTTTTCCTTGCGTAGTGATTTAATAGAATGAGGTACAAAATATAATAGCTACGGATTCAAATGCAAGGGTAGCTTTTGGTTCGCGTCGCAGTCAGAAAAGCGGACGGTCGCGGGTTCGACTCCCCGAGATCCAAACAAAAAGTTGCCAAGCGATGAGAGATATCAGCAATCACCATTCAAAGCCATCATCTCCATTGACATCTTCTCCTCCTGTCTCTGGCTTCCAATCTTCCTCTGCTTCCTCCTCACTCTTTTTGCTCCCTTCTGGCCGTTTATCCGAGTTTTTAGAAGCCTGCAGACAGAAGCCTCTTACAGAATGTAACTCAGAAAGTGTTCAACTACTGTAGCACTAAAACACAATGACTACTAAACACTTTATATTTAGCCAAGTCAATAAGCATTCCATACAGGGGTTTTTTAATTGGTCCGAAAATCCTAAAAACGCCCGCCGGAGGCGAAAATTTTTGTATACAGACACTTGCCTTACATCTGGAATTTTTTTCAAGTTTCAATTTTGAAATTTTTTTCAAGTTTACAAGATAAAAAGTTTTTTGAAAAATTTTCACCCTTATAAGATTCCTTATGAGTTAAAAGACAGACGCCCGCCGACAGGCGACCGGGAATGACTAAATAACCCCTGATTCCATACGGATAATTTTCCTTCACCAGTTTGCTACCGAGAAATTACCCCAGTTAACGGCTCATTTCCCCTTTTCCTCTAATTCTGAATAAAACCCATTTTGATCTCTAACTCACATACAGGCTTTCTTTCTCTCTCTCTCTCTCTCTCTCTCTCTCTCTTTGCTCGATTCTTTGCATGCAAGTTTTCGGCTTCAAACCTCTCAAAGTTTTGGTTCTCGAGTCTATAAAACAGTAGAGAGGATTGGAAACGAACAAGTATTTTCCTTCACCAGTTTGCTACCGAGAAATTACCCCAGTTAACGGCTCATTTCCCCTTTTCCTCTAATTCTGAATAAAACCCATTTTGATCTCTAACTCACATACAGGCTTTCTTTATCTCTCTCTCTCTCTCTCTCTCTTTGCTCGATTCTTTGCATGCAAGTTTTCGGCTTCAAACCTCTCAAAGTTTTGGTTCTCGAGTCTATAAAACAGTAGAGAGGATTGGAAACGAACAAGTGGCTGGGTTCTCTGTCGAGAGAGTAGTGCCATGTACTCTGCCATCACCGGGTCAACTCCGGCTGGAATCGGAGTAGCCGCCACTAGATCAGGTTGTACTGGAGTCGGATCAGGTCGGATCGGAATCTGATCTACTCCGACAGGCATTGGATTTGATGGAATCGGATCGGAAACAGGCTTGGTCGAAACCGCTTCGTCAAGTAATAAATCCTTTCGGTTTGAAGTCTCTCCGAGCTTCTCTCTCTGGTTCCAGCTTGGTACCTCATCTTTTGAAGAAGGAGCTTCTTTCACTAGAAATAACAATTGGCTCATTTTAATCCCTAAAACTAATTTGATTTTTCATCTTCAACAATCATTGTGAATTTTTTCAGTTCTAATGAACCATAACTTGAGAAAAGATTGCTTTAGAACAATATCTAAATAAAGCACTAAATTAAATGGCTCCACTGATTTCCAACTTACGAACTTATTTGATTCCGCGAACTCTTCTCTTCCAGACTGTCCTCTATTCCGTATAAATCGACTGTTTCTTTTCTCTCCTGTGCCGCCTCCTTTTTTCTCCTCTCTGTTTCCCTCCTCGCCTCCTCTTTATCCTTGAACTCTCTCTCCCTCATCGCTCTCTGCTCCTCTAGCCTTACTCTCTCTTCTTCCACCCTTCGCCTCCGACTTTCTTCCGCTTGCAATACAACCTGTAAATTAAAAATAAATATCTATTAGTTCGTATGTTCCTGAATTTCTTTTCTTAAACTGCATGATTTCTCTGCACAGCTTGTTATGCTAAAGCAAAAAGGATTTGCCTTAGGAAAAACCAATTTTGAGAAGAAAAACTTATTATTTCTTGTATTAACTATAATTAACTATAACTATAACCAGGTCGCGACGGAGGTCACCTACACGCGGTGCGACTGTGGACGACGCTACATGGCGTCGGACCCAATGGACCTCCAAAACAAAACTTCCCAATGGAATCTCCCGCAAGGGACAACGAGGACGGCTTCCCCCGAAACCTCATTTTTTCTAACACGGATCAGAAAGACCCAGCGTCTCTGATCCGAATACTCCTCCAAATCGCTGGTATCGAGACTAACCCAGGCCCAAGATGGCCTTGTTCTGTATGCTCTCTTAACGCGCCTTCGAATTGTGTTAATTGTAGCAAATGTAAGAAATGGGTACATTTCCGCTGTTCCAACCTTAACAATCTTAATGATTGGAACCCCCAATGGAGATGTAGAATTTGTGAGAGAGCCCCGATCCAGCAGACTGCCTCCCAGACGGTAGCTAACCTGAGGATAATCCAATGGAACGCTAATGGACTGAGAGCCCGACTAACCGAGCTAGAGGACCTTTTACATGAGTTGAATATTCACGTAGCACTCATCCAAGAAACCAAAATGGATGCTAGTATTCCATCTCCGAATATCGTAGGTTACACGATCATAAGAAAAGACCGCTCCAACTTTGGAGGCGGACTTGCGATACTAGTCAAAGAGAATATTCGCTATGCTAACGTGACCTCCCCAACAACGGACCAGACAGCCGAAACACTCAGCGTGGACGTGCCAACCGACCAAGGAACCATAAGAATCTGCAACATTTACATCCCACCTCGATCGTCCTGCCCCAACACATACGCGCCGAACTTCAACCGACTCCTAACACAGAAGAAACCATTCATTGTCGGTGGAGACTTCAACGCACACAATAAAGTTTGGAGTGAAGGTACGGAGGATAGCAGAGGAGATGAACTATGCGACTTCATTGACGACAGCGATCTTGTATGTCTCAACAACTCAAAGATGCCCACAAGACAAAAAGCATCACCAGACATCACTCTCGCCTCGAACGACATAGCCATCGACTGCAACTGGTCAACAATCAACAGAATGAACTCTGACCACCTCCCATGCCTGATTGACGTCGAAACACAGCCATCCAACATCTCAAACGCACGTTGTTATACAAATTACAACAAAGCGAATTGGGAAGGCTTCGAAAGGGACATCAACAAGATTCTCATGGATTTCCCATTCGCCGGCAACTCAGTTCAGATGCACAAATTCCTGACCACCACCTTGACCAAAGCGGCTAAGAACAACATTCCCCGTGGAAAGGTGCCAAAATACACGCCTCACTTGAGCGAAGATGTGAAGAAGCTGATTACAGAACGGGACCAAATGAGGAGGGACAATCCTACGGACCCCTCACTCCCCTCAATAATGGCCGAAATCTCCTTCCGCATCAACCTCGAAAAGAGGAAGGCTTGGGAAAAGTACATATCTGAAATTAGCCACAACGAACCGGGCAACAAACTCTGGAAAACGATAAAGGCTATCGACGGCAAATCAATAAAACCGACGCACTTGACCATCACCCATACTGAGACTGTTAGAAATTTCATTAGATCTTGCTCCCCTAACCCAGTTCTAGGTAAGAAACCTCCCAGAATCCATAAATCAACGAATCAACTTCCCAGGGAACAACAAATAACATTATCGCAACTACGTAGTGGCTATGCAAGTTCCCTTAACAGCTACCTACACAGAATAGGAGCTGCCCAATCCCCTCTTTGCCCAAAATGTTTAGAAGAGCCACATACAACTAGTCATTTATTCTCGTGTCGCTGTGACCACACACTTTTAAGAAGTATAGATTTGTGGAATAGCCCGACGTCTGTTGTTAAGTTCTTATACCAGTGATTCCTTTCTCTCTCAAAAAAAAAATAATAAAAAAAATAATAAAATAAAAAAAATAAAAAAATAAAATAAAAATAAATAAATAAACCCCGAGAGAGAAAGAGAAATAATGTAATTAGATAAATGATGTAAGTAAGGTTATTGTTTTCTGAGCCATGTCAAAGAAGACCTCGTCTACCCAGCCGGAGACCTACGGCGGGCAATCTACAACAACATAACTATAACCATAACTATAACTATAACTCTCCCAACAAATGATCACTCTTTAAAAAAAGACTTCGAGTTCACAAACATTCAACTTTCCGGAAAATTTTTCATTTCAAAAGGCGGGGAAACACATTTTCGAGTTCAATAGAATTGTAAATTGAATTTCAATTTTTTTTTTCTCGATAGGTGCCTACTAAAATTAAGATTTTTTTATTGAAATACATTTAGCAATGTAACAACACGAGGAAGACTCTGCTGACAAAACTAAAGATAATTCAAAGAACTGAAAAAAGAGAAGAAAAAATTTTTTCGCCAGGATTGGCTACATTTAGAAAATTCTCTTGATTGCTTCAACTTCCCTTGAGATAACCTCTCTTAACCGATCAGAATTGCACATTTTTCTTCTTTTTTTGTTGGTTTTTTCGACATTTTTCGAAAAAAAATTACGAATTAGTCGAAAAAAGTTATTTCATTTTTTTCGACTTTTTTGCTCAAAAAATTTTCGACTTTTTTGTCGAGCAAGCCTGTAACCGATGCAAAAAAAATCAACAGCTCCTCGCTCATTTCACGGACTCTTTTGATGTTTTGTGGAACTTTCTCTGCTATCATTCGATCGTCTTCTTATCTTTTTAATTTACCCCTTTATCTTACTCCGCATCTTCTTAATAGTAAAGACCAATGGAGCTTCAGAGAGAGAAAGAAGAGAAGGAGAGAAAAAGATTAGCGATACAAAAAAGAGATCAGAGAGGAGCGGAAGGCCATTAAATTGAATTCAGGGTACTCAAGTTGATTTTCACCGACGCATTCTAACCGTTTTTAACGACAGGAAATCAATAGAGAATTAACATAAGAAGACACTTCGAATATTTGAATGAGCTTATTTTCTGATAAATGTTGAAGAGTAGAGCACAAAATGGTAAAGAAAAATTTCATCTTCCGTTTTTGGTGGCCGAGAAGGTGACCCAACTCCAAACAAAATCCAAGGCAACTCGAAACACACTAGCAACAGTGGCCATTCATGACTCTACAGCCTCAAGAGCCTGTCATGGATGGAGCCGGATCATCCAGTCCGGAATCGAGCGCGACCCCAGGTGGCGGATAGAGGGATGCCTCCCTACGAAGAATTCGTGCTGGGAGGTAGCGGGAGAAATCCCGCCGCGGACCAAAACTGGGTAGTATAGCTCGTCAAAGGAGGGCGATGCCGGACCGGCCTGGGCATGCCACCGGACAAAACATCAGCCGATACTCCGCTATACTTTTCAATGGCGAGTCGAGGCGCCAGTCAAATAGCCTCTTGCCTATCTCCGGTCAACGACAGGCGAGACGTCTCTACTCCCACCCAAAACGATGCCAGGCCGGCTTGACCACCCACTCACAAGGCCTATAGCATGAACAGGTTGCTACAACGATGTCCGCCTTCACAAGGTGCAGCATGACAGTCTCAGGACTGCAAAGGACATCAAAACCATTCTCCGGACGCATCTCGTCCGAAGAACAACACGAGAACCTTTCTCATTAAATAAAGTGTTCATAATCAAAAGTCTTCAATGCTGGCTGTTTGCCGGCAACAACAACAAAAAATCCAAGGCAACTCTGATTTGGAATCATAAGTGTGGGTTTGCTTCGGTGTTTTGAAAACAACAGAAATCTTCTTCTCGCTCTTCCCGAAAGTTCCTTCGTTTTCACTTTCTCAAAAAAAATTTTTGAGCAACTGAGCTCAATTTCAATGAAGAAAAAACTCACCTGTTTTGTTTTCAAAAATTTTTGCTAAACTATTACCTTATATCAGTAATTCCATGTCCCTTGCGATGCCCAAACAAGCAGTTACTAGATACTAGACTTATTCATAGCGTTAAGATCCTTCATGACAACCCTATTGTGTCTTCAGTGGCTTCTTGACAACTTTTATCATCTTTCAGCTGATACAATCAAAAGTTTATTTTCAGTTTAGACAGAATATTTGAAAACTTGCATTAGATGTACCTCCTCTTCTTCCATGTTCATAGGTCTCCTTGATGTATCGTTCCTGAAGTCTTCTGTATCTCTCCACACCTTTCTATCCTCTTCCCGGATAAACTGGTCTGCTTCCAGACGGCTCGGAACAATCGCCAACACATTCTGCATTGACTCGTCCACGTTCTGCAGAGAGTGCTTCTGGTTTGACTCGAGTCCTTCACATTTCCCATTCTACCTCCTTCGGCAATCAATAAGGTCCTAGTCTATTTTGTTTAAATGCACCGTTCAGAATAAGATCGATAACTCCTCAAGACCTTTCCGTATATGAATCAATCTTCGAATAGGTCCTGAACTAGATGTTGTTAAGAGTACACACTTTAAAACACTTTGACTTTTTCATTTTTTTCTTTGCTGACTGAATACTGAGTATATATCAGTTAAAGCTCTTCTGTTCTTACAAATTATACCCTCCCTTGAGCACCGAAAAATTGGTGGTGAACTTGTTTATACTGTAGATTACCATTAACTATAAAAGTAGTAATACCATAGCTACCAGGGAAATATGGTGGAGATTCCTGATTCTCTGGCGGATTTCTCTGATGTCCACGGCAGAGTCGGATGAGAAGGAAGCCTCGCTCATGCTGCTCGGTCTTCTGCTTTCTTTCTTCTCTCTTTCCCTGAAGATATCCTAGTCTCATCTCTTTCTCTTTACTTCTCTATTTCTCTCTGTTTACTTCTCTATTTCTCTCTGTGTCCATCTCTTTTTTCATTTGAGTTCTGAAATCTCTCTTAATTTTCATCTTTCTTCTTCATAATTGACGGAAATACCGATTCCGTCTCGTTCTCTTTCTCTTTTTTCCGTAGTTTTTTCTCCAGCTTTCCAGTTCAAATCTCTTTTTCCCTCACACTTTGAAACTCAATTTTCAAGGATTCAAATAAACTTTTCTAAAACTGGAAAAAAATTTCGTACATGATCTTCTTAGTTTTTCCGAGGAAAATGTGCTCGGAAGGATCCCTCTGGTTCTCTTTCTGTTTCGTCCGCAGTTCCGCCCTCAGAAAGTCCCGCTCGCTCTTGAGGGAATTCACCTTGTCAGCCTGCAATATCTTCTTCTCTCCCTATAGCACTGTGCCATTGGTACCGTTGTCGTAACCCACTTGCTCTCGGTGATAAAGATACCGTTCGCTTCGACGCCACAACGCGAAATAATTTTTGCCGATACGATAGTTTAAACATATTCCGTCTATTACTCTTCTTGAAGCCGCGGCACAGTATATTTGCCTGATGTAAAAAATTGAAAAATTCTAATTGAAGGGAATTCAACAACGTCATATTGGAAGTCAATCGCTCATAATAACGCGTACATCGAATGATGAAAAGGCAAGCGAGAGGCCTAAGGACTGAGAGGAGCTAGTCATAAGGACTGAGAGGAGCAAGTCATAAGGACTGAGAGGAGCTAGTCATAAGGACTGAGAGGAGCAAGTCATAAGGACTGAGAGGAGCAAGTCATAAGGACTGAGAGGAGCAAGTCATAAGGACTGAGAGGAGCAAGTCATAAGGACTGGTAGGAGCAAGTCATAAGGACTGAGAGGAGCAAGTCATAAGGACTGAGAGGAGCAAGTCATAAGGACTGAGAGGAGCAAGTCATAAGGACTGAGAGGAGCAAGTCATAAGGACTGAGAGGAGCAAGTCATAAGGATTGAGAGGAGCAATTCATAAGGACTGAGAGGAGCAAGTCATAAGGACTGGTAGGAGCAAGTCATAAAGACTGAGAGGAGCAAGTCATAAGGACTGAGAGGAGCAAGTCATAAGGACTGGTAGGAGCAAGTCATAAGGATGGAGAGAAGCAAGTCATAAGGACTGAGAGGAGCAAGTCATAAGGACTGAGAGGAGCAAGTCATAAGGACTGAGAGGAGCAAGTCATAAGGACTGGTAGGAGCAAGTCATAAGGACTGGTAGGAGCAAGTCATAAGGACTGAGAGGAGCAAGTCATAAGGACTGGTAGGAGCAAGTCATAAGGACTGAGAGGAGCAAGTCATAAGGACTGAGAGGAGCAAGTCATAAGGACTGAGAGGAGCAAGTTATAAGGACTGGTAGGAGCAAGTCATAAGGACTGAGAGGAGCAAGTCATAAGGACTGGTAGGAGCAAGTCATAAGGACTGGTAGGAGCAAGTCATAAGGACTGAGAGGAGCAAGTCATAAGGACTGGTAGGAGCAAGTCATAAGGACTGGTAGGAGCAAGTCATAAGGACTGAGAGGAGCAAGTCATAAGGACTGAGAGGAGCAAGTTATAAGGACTGGTAGGAGCAAGTCATAAGGACTGAGAGGAGCAAGTCATAAGGACTGAGAGGAGCAAGTCATAAGGACTGAGAGGAGCAAGTCATAAGGACTGAGAGGAGCAAGTCATAAGGACTGAGAGGAGCAAGTCATAAGGACTGAGAGGAGCAAGTCATAAGGACTGAGAGGAGCAAGTCATAAGGACTGTGAGGAGCAAGTCATAAGGACTGAGAGGAGCAAGTCATAAGGACTGGTAGGAGCAAGTCATAAGGACTGAGAGGAGCAAGTCATAAGGACTGGTAGGAGCAAGTCATAAGGACTGAGAGGAGCAAGTCATACTGAGAGGAGCAAGTCATAAGAGAAAGGCCTCAGCAAGAAAAGTATAGGAAGTGTGAGACGAGGTCCGGAAGGATTTCGTGACCTTTTTTTCACAACGAGCATCCTAATGGCCGAGAATATTCAGGAAGATTTTACAGTCCCAAATCACTTGTTATGAAGCTACTGCCTTTGTTATGATTTAGTCATATACTGAACAGGTAAACAAATAATAACACCAATAATAATGTAATAAGATCTAGTAAATAATCAATAGTAACCATCATGGAAATGACTATCTTCAGCTCTCGAATCTTCATTGAGTCCCTCTCCTTCTCTAAATCTCTCTCCAGCTCCACTCTTTTTCGCTCCTCCTCTTTCACCTGAAAAAAATTTATAAAATAACTCCGTTTCCCCAAAGACTTTTTAAAAGTTCATCGTTGAACATTCAATTTATCATTAACACAGTTTATCAATAAACATTCAAAAAACCAAAGTTTGTTTTTTGAATGGTTAAGAAAAAGGTCAATTACTCTGGACAGAAACCAATGTATAAAACAGATCTAGAAAACTCACATGCATTGCTTTCCAGGCAAGCGCCTTGTCCAATCCTAAAAGTGCCCATTCCAACCAATCGGTTTCTACCAACTCGCAGAAAGAGTGTGTATATCAAGATGACTAATCAACAGGGAACAGCAGAACAGCAGAGAGCATGAAAGCTTGTGATCAGGGGTTTTTTAGTGGGTCCGAAAATCCTACAGACGCCGGCCGGGGGCGAAAATTTTTGTATACAGAACCTTGTCTTCAGTGTGGAAAATTTTTTTCAAGTTTCAATTTTATGAGACAAAAAGTTTTTGAAAAATTTCCTCTCATGAGATAAAAAATTTCACATAAGGATCCCCCCTTATGAGTTGAAAGACAGACGCTTGATTAAGGTCTAAAACAGACGCCCGCCGACAGCCGACAGGACATGACTAAATAACCCCTGCTTGTGATGTGAAAGAGAGGATGCAGACTACCAGGGCATTTGCATCACTAGCTCTCTTGGATAGCGCATAGATTTGACACTCACTTTGAGTTAGAGAAACACACAGATTTGAGCTGACCAGAAGCCTTAATAGATAGGCATTTACTGACTACGATGATTTTTATGATTACGGCTTTTTTCAATTATTATTCAAAAACTCTCAATGAATGCACACTGACTCCAAGCTCATTAATAACATCAAAACCAAGTAAATACTTTGAAAGATCAATTCAAAAACAAATTTTAGCGCCAAAAAACCTGACTAAAAGTTAAGAACTAACTTGTTCGATGTTCCTCTTCAATCGATTGAGCTCCTCCTGTAGATGTTCTTTCTCGAGTTTGATTCTCTCGTATTCCTCTGTTTCTCTGACTCTCTCACTGAGCCTCCTGCTCTCGTCCAGTTGTCTTCTATAGTTTTCTTTGGCGATCACCAACTCTGCCTGCCACAAAAATACAAGAAATTGTATTTTTTGAATTCAATTACTATTCGAAACCTCAAATGTATGTTCATCGAATTCAACAATTAGTTAAAACTACCTGTACAGCCTGCGTATCAAGAAGTTGTTCCTTGAGCGAGTAGTTTTCTTCTTGCAGCCTATTTAATCATAGAGTTAGAGAATATTGTATCAAACATGAACAATCTCAACAAAAAACCCAATATTCCATTGAAACATTCGAAACCAAAATGTTTTTTTGCTTCCCTAACTTTTTTACATTTAAAAGAGGCTATCGAATCACGCTGTAAAACTTCGAAGAATATTTTAATGGTTGGAATTGGTTGTGTAACTACTCTCAAAAAACCTTTTAAAAACTAGTATTTCGTTTAATTTTTATCGTGATACACGTTTGACTTCAACGTGCATATATATTTCCATGACTATATACTAACCAAGAGAAGTATATATTTCCATGACTATATTGTAACCAAGAGAAGTATATATTTCTATGACTATGTAACCAAGAGAAGTATATATTTCCATAACTATATTTTAACCAAGAGACGTATATATTTCCATGACTATATTGTAACCAAGAGAAGTATATATTTCCATGACTATATTGTAACCAAGAGAAGTATATATTTCCATGACTATATTGTAACCGAGAGAAGTATATATTTCTATGACTATATTGTAACCAAGAGAAGTATATATTTCCATGACTATATTGTAACCAAGAGAAGTATATATTTCCATGACTATATTGTAACCAAGAGAAGTATATATTTCCATGACTATATTGTAACCGAGAGAAGTATATATTTCTATGACTATATTGTAACCAAGAGAAGTATATATTTCCATGACTATATTGTAACCAAGAGAAGTATATATTTCCATGACTATATTGTAACCAAGAGAAGTATATATTTCCATGACTATATTGTAACCGAGAGAAGTATATATTTCTATGACTATATTGTAACCAAGAGAAGTATATATTTCCATGACTATATTGTAACCAAGAGAAGTATATATTTCCATGACTATATTGTAACCAAGAGAAGTATATATTTCCATGACTATATTGTAACCGAGAGAAGTATATATTTCTATGACTATATTGTAACCAAGAGAAGTATATATTTCCATGACTATATTGTAACCAAGAGAAGTATATATTTCCATGACTATATTGTAACCAAGAGAAGTATATATTTCCATGACTATATTGTAACCAAGAGAAGTATATATTTCTATGACTATATTGTAACCAAGAGAAGTATATATTTCCATGACTATATTGTAACCGAGAGAAGTATATATTTCTATGACTATATTGTAACCAAGAGAAGTATATATTTCCATAACTATATTTTAACCAAGAGACGTATATATTTCCATAACTATATTGTAACCAAGAGAAGTATATATTTCCATGACTATATTGTAACCAAGAGAAGTATATATTTCTATGACTATATTGTAACCAAGAGAAGTATATATTTCCATGACTATATTGTAACCAAGAGAAGTATATATTTCCATGACTATATTGTAACCGAGAGAAGTATATATTTCTATGACTATATTGTAACCAAGAGAAGTATATATTTCTATGACTATATTGTAACCAAGAGAAGTATATATTTCCATGACTATATTGTAACCAAGAGAAGTATATATTTCTATGACTATATTGTAACCAAGAGAAGTATATATTTCCATGACTATATTGTAACCAAGAGAAGTATATATTTCCATGACTATATTGTAACCAAGAGAAGTATACATTTCTATGACTATATTGTAACCAAGAGAAGTATATATTTCTATGACTATATTGTAACCAAGACAAGTATATATTTCCATGACTATATTGTAACCAAGAGAAGTATATATTTCCATAACTATATTGTAACCAAGAGAAGTATATATTTCCATGACTATATTGTAACCAAGAGAAGTATATATTTCCATGACTATATTGTAACCGAGAGAAGTATATATTTCTATGACTATATTGTAACCAAGAGAAGTATACAGGGTGGTCCATAAATAGTGTTACAAATTGGAATTGTTATACCTTTTTTCAAAACAGAGAAAATCTTCTCAAATTAACATATTTTATCAACAACATAAATGTCAACATTCACGCAAAAGTTCAGCTCAAACGATCTCCTTTTGCCCGAACTACAGCTCGAAGTCTCTTTGGGAACGCCTCCACCACTGTACGAAGGTATTCGACTCCGATGTTGTCCCATTCTGCCTGAAGGGCATTCTTCAGGGAATCAATATTTGGGTGGGAGCGAGAGTTTACCTTGGACTCCAAGTAGGCCCAAACGGAATAATCGAGCGGGTTCAGGTCGGGTGATGAGGCCGGCCATTCTGCTGTTGTGATGAAGCCGGGAAAATTTTCCTTGCACCACGTTTGAACCTTTTTAGCTTTGTGGGCTGGTGCTGAGTCTTGTTGAAAGGTCCATGTCCTCTGATTGAAATGCGATTGAGACCATGGATGGAGCACGTCTTGCAGAACATGTTTCAGATAGTATTCCGTGTCGATCTTGACGCCTTTCTCGACGAAAACAAGCGGTGTTTTTCCTGTTGCGCAGATCCCCGCCCAGACCATGACCTGAGTTGGATGTGCACTGCGTTGGACCGTTCTACCCTTGCTATCGGCTTGCTCTGCGTCCTTCGCAAGCACTCTGACGTTTTGGGAGTTGTGGACTTCTTCCACGGTGAACAGCTTTTCGTCAGAGAACACCATATTGAAATGTTCGCCTTGTTGCGTACGACGAAGAAGGTCGCGACATCTTTTGACTCTTTCCGACTTGTTGCGAGCCGACAGAAAAGCGGCCTTCCGTGTACGATACGACCTGAGTCCCAGCTCCTCCGTGACTATTCGTCCCAATGAAGTTCGGCTCATCGGGAGCTGCTGCGCCATCTGTCTGATGCTTCGTCGTGCATTTCGGTTGATCCGACTCCGAACGGTTTCGATGAGTTGTGTCGTGCGAGCAGTGCGAGGACGACCTCGCCTTGGACGGTCCAAAGATGTGCCAAGCTCCTCGAATCGTTTGATCGCTCGATACACTGTCATGCGAGGCAGGCGAAGCGTTTCAGCAATGCGAGCAGGGGCGTGGCCAAGAGTGTGTAGGCGAATGATCGCAGTTCGCAAGCGATTCGACGCTGTCATTACCCTAAACATCGATGGATTCAATCGAAACTCACTTGACACGTATAAAAAATTACGGGGAATCGGAAAAAACAAGAAAAGTGACCGCTACGTGCGGTCACTTCCTCAGGAAATGTTCTCAAACATTTGTAACACTATTTATGAACCACCCTGTATATTTCCATAACTATATTTTAACCAAGAGACGTATATATTTCCATGACTATATTGTAACCAAGACAAGTATATATTTCCATGACTATATTGTAACCGAGAGAAGTATATATTTCTATGACTATATTGTAACCAAGACAAGTATATATTTCCATGACTATATTGTAACCAAGAGAAGTATATATTTCCATGACTATATTGTAACAAAGAGAAGTATATTTTTCCAAGACTATATTGTAACCAAGAGAAGTATATATTTCCATGACTATATTGTAACCGAGAGAAGTATATATTTCTATGACTATATTGTAACCAAGACAAGTATATATTTCCATGACTATATTGTAACCAAGAGAAGTATATATTTCCATGACTATATTGTAACAAAGAGAAGTATATATTTCCATGACTATATTGTAACCAAGAGAAGTATATATTTCTATGACTATATTGTAACCAAGAGAAGTATATATTTCCATAACTATATTTTAACCAAGAGACGTATATATTTCCATGACTATATTGTAACCAAGACAAGTATATATTTCCATGACTATATTGTAACCGAGAGAAGTATATATTTCTATGACTATATTGTAACCAAGACAAGTATATATTTCCATGACTATATTGTAACCAAGAGAAGTATATATTTCCATGACTATATTGTAACAAAGAGAAGTATATTTTTCCAAGACTATATTGTAACCAAGAGAAGTATATATTTCCATGACTATATTGTAACCGAGAGAAGTATATATTTCTATGACTATATTGTAACCAAGACAAGTATATATTTCCATGACTATATTGTAACCAAGAGAAGTATATATTTCCATGACTATATTGTAACAAAGAGAAGTATATATTTCCATGACTATATTGTAACCAAGAGAAGTATATATTTCTATGACTATATTGTAACCAAGAGAAGTATATATTTCCATAACTATATTTTAACCAAGAGAAGTATATATTTCCATGACTATATTGTAACAAAGAGAAGTATATATTTCCATGACTATATTGTAACCAAGAGAAGTATATATTTCTATGACTATATTGTAACCAAGAGAAGTATATATTTCCATAACTATATTTTAACCAAGAGACGTATATATTTCCATGACTATATTGTAACCAAGACAAGTATATATTTCCATGACTATATTGTAACCAAGAGAAGCATATATTTCCAAGACTATATTGTAACCAAGAGAAGTATATATTTCCATGACTATATTGTAACCAAGAGAAGTATATATTTCCATGACTATATTGTAACCAAGAGACGTATATATTTCCATGACTATATTGTAACCAAGAGAAGTATATATTTCCATGACTATATTGTAACCAAGACAAGTATATATTTCCATGACTATATTGTAACCAAGAGAAGCATATATTTCCAAGACTATATTGTAACCAAGAGAAGTATATATTTCCATGACTATATTGTAACCAAGAGAAGTATATATTTCCATAACTATATTTTAACCAAGAGACGTATATATTTCCATGACTATATTGTAACCAAGACAAGTATATATTTCCATGACTATATTGTAACCAAGAGAAGCATATATTTCCAAGACTATATTGTAACCAAGAGAAGTATATATTTCCATGACTATATTGTAACCAAGAGAAGTATATATTTCCATGACTATATTGTAACCAAGAGAAGTATATATTTCCATGACTATATTGTAACCAAGAGAAGTATATATTTCCATAACTATATTTTAACCAAGAGACGTATATATTTCCATGACTATATTGTAACCAAGACAAGTATATATTTCCATGACTATATTGTAACCAAGAGAAGTATATATTTCTATGACTATATTGTAACCAAGAGAAGTATATATTTCCATGACTATATTGTAACCGAGAGAAGTATATATTTCCATGACTATATTGTAACCGAGAGAAGTATATATTTCTATGACTATATTGTAACCAAGAGAAGTATATATTTCCATGACTATATTGTAACCGAGAGAAGTATATATTTCCATGACTATATTGTAACCAAGAGAAGTATATTTTCCAAGACTATATTGTAACCAAGAGAAGTATATATTTCCATGACTATATTGTAACCGAGAGAAGTATATATTTCTATGACTATATTGTAACCAAGACAAGTATATATTTCCATGACTATATTGTAACCAAGAGAAGTATATTTTTCCATGACTATATTGTAACAAAGAGAAGTATATATTTCCATGACTATATTGTAACCAAGAGAAGTATATATTTCTATGACTATATTGTAACCAAGACAAGTATATATTTCCATGACTATATTGTAACCAAGAGAAGTATATATTTCCATGACTATATTGTAACAAAGAGAAGTATATATTTCCATGACTATATTGTAACCAAGAGAAGTATATATTTCTATGACTATATTGTAACCAAGAGAAGTATATATTTCCATAACTATATTTTAACAAAGAGAAGTATATATTTCCATGACTATATTGTAACCGAGAGAAGTATATATTTCTATGACTATATTGTAACCAAGAGAAGTATATATTTCTATGACTATATTGTAACCGAGAGAAGTATATATTTCCATGACTATATTGTAACCAAGAGAAGTATATATTTCCATGACTATATTGTAACCGAGAGAAGTATATATTTCCATGACTATATTGTAACCAAGAGAAGTATATATTTCCATGACTATATTGTAACAAAGAGAAGTATATATTTCCATGACTATATTGTAACCAAGAGAAGTATATATTTCTATGACTATATTGTAACCAAGAGAAGTATATATTTCCATAACTATATTTTAACCAAGAGACGTATATATTTCCATGACTATATTGTAACCAAGACAAGTATATATTTCCATGACTATATTGTAACCAAGAGAAGCATATATTTCCAAGACTATATTGTAACCAAGAGAAGTATATATTTCCATGACTATATTGTAACCGAGAGAAGTATATATTTCCATGACTATATTGTAACCAAGAGAAGTATATATTTCCATGACTATATTGTAACAAAGAGAAGTATATATTTCCATGACTATATTGTAACCAAGAGAAGTATATATTTCTATGACTATATTGTAACCAAGAGAAGTATATATTTCCATAACTATATTTTAACCAAGAGACGTATATATTTCCATGACTATATTGTAACCAAGACAAGTATATATTTCCATGACTATATTGTAACCAAGAGAAGCATATATTTCCAAGACTATATTGTAACCAAGAGAAGTATATATTTCCATGACTATATTGTAACCAAGAGAAGTATATATTTCCATGACTATATTGTAACCAAGAGAAGTATATATTTCCATAACTATATTTTAACCAAGAGACGTATATATTTCCATGACTATATTGTAACCAAGACAAGTATATATTTCCATGACTATATTGTAACCAAGAGAAGCATATATTTCCAAGACTATATTGTAACCAAGAGAAGTATATTTTTCCAAGACTATATTGTAACCAAGAGAAGTATATATTTCTATGACTATATTGTAACCAAGAGAAGTATATATTTCCATGACTATATTGTAACCGAGAGAAGTATATATTTCCATGACTATATTGTAACCGAGAGAAGTATATATTTCTATGACTATATTGTAACCAAGAGAAGTATATATTTCCATGACTATATTGTAACCGAGAGAAGTATATATTTCCATGACTATATTGTAACCAAGAGAAGTATATTTTCCAAGACTATATTGTAACCAAGAGAAGTATATATTTCCATGACTATATTGTAACCGAGAGAAGTATATATTTCTATGACTATATTGTAACCAAGACAAGTATATATTTCCATGACTATATTGTAACCAAGAGAAGTATATTTTTCCATGACTATATTGTAACAAAGAGAAGTATATATTTCCATGACTATATTGTAACCAAGAGAAGTATATATTTCTATGACTATATTGTAACCAAGACAAGTATATATTTCCATGACTATATTGTAACCAAGAGAAGTATATATTTCCATGACTATATTGTAACAAAGAGAAGTATATATTTCCATGACTATATTGTAACCAAGAGAAGTATATATTTCTATGACTATATTGTAACCAAGAGAAGTATATATTTCCATAACTATATTTTAACAAAGAGAAGTATATATTTCCATGACTATATTGTAACCGAGAGAAGTATATATTTCTATGACTATATTGTAACCAAGAGAAGTATATATTTCTATGACTATATTGTAACCGAGAGAAGTATATATTTCCATGACTATATTGTAACCAAGAGAAGTATATATTTCCATGACTATATTGTAACCGAGAGAAGTATATATTTCCATGACTATATTGTAACCAAGAGAAGTATATATTTCCATGACTATATTGTAACAAAGAGAAGTATATATTTCCATGACTATATTGTAACCAAGAGAAGTATATATTTCTATGACTATATTGTAACCAAGAGAAGTATATATTTCCATAACTATATTTTAACCAAGAGACGTATATATTTCCATGACTATATTGTAACCAAGACAAGTATATATTTCCATGACTATATTGTAACCAAGAGAAGCATATATTTCCAAGACTATATTGTAACCAAGAGAAGTATATATTTCCATGACTATATTGTAACCGAGAGAAGTATATATTTCCATGACTATATTGTAACCAAGAGAAGTATATATTTCCATGACTATATTGTAACAAAGAGAAGTATATATTTCCATGACTATATTGTAACCAAGAGAAGTATATATTTCTATGACTATATTGTAACCAAGAGAAGTATATATTTCCATAACTATATTTTAACCAAGAGACGTATATATTTCCATGACTATATTGTAACCAAGACAAGTATATATTTCCATGACTATATTGTAACCAAGAGAAGCATATATTTCCAAGACTATATTGTAACCAAGAGAAGTATATATTTCCATGACTATATTGTAACCAAGAGAAGTATATATTTCCATGACTATATTGTAACCAAGAGAAGTATATATTTCCATAACTATATTTTAACCAAGAGACGTATATATTTCCATGACTATATTGTAACCAAGACAAGTATATATTTCCATGACTATATTGTAACCAAGAGAAGCATATATTTCCAAGACTATATTGTAACCAAGAGAAGTATATTTTTCCAAGACTATATTGTAACCAAGAGAAGTATATATTTCCATGACTATATTGTAACCGAGAGAAGTATATATTTCTATGACTATATTGTAACCAAGACAAGTATATATTTCCATGACTATATTGTAACCAAGAGAAGTATATATTTCCATGACTATATTGTAACAAAGAGAAGTATATATTTCCATGACTATATTGTAACCAAGAGAAGTATATATTTCTATGACTATATTGTAACCAAGAGAAGTATATATTTCCATAACTATATTTTAACCAAGAGACGTATATATTTCCATGACTATATTGTAACCAAGACAAGTATATATTTCCATGACTATATTGTAACCAAGAGAAGCATATATTTCCAAGACTATATTGTAACCAAGAGAAGTATATATTTCCATGACTATATTGTAACCAAGAGAAGTATATATTTCCATGACTATATTGTAACCAAGAGAAGTATATATTTCCAGAACTATATTTTAACCAAGAGACGTATATATTTCCATGACTATATTGTAACCAAGACAAGTATATATTTCCATGACTATATTGTAACCAAGAGAAGCATATATTTCCAAGACTATATTGTAACCAAGAGAAGTATATATTTCCATGACTATATTGTAACCAAGAGAAGTATATATTTCCATGACTATATTGTAACCAAGAGAAGTATATATTTCCATGACTATATTGTAACCAAGAGAAGTATACATTTCTATGACTATATTTTAACCAAGAGACGTATATATTTCCATGACTATATTGTAACCAAGACAAGTATATATTTCCATGACTATATTGTAACCAAGAGAAGCATATATTTCCAAGACTATATTGTAACCAAGAGAAGTATATTTTTCCAAGACTATATTGTAACCAAGAGAAGTATATATTTCCATGACTATATTGTAACCAAGAGAAGTATATATTTCTATGACTATATTGTAACCAAGAGAAGTATATATTTCCATAACTATATTTTAACCAAGAGACGTATATATTTCCATGACTATATTGTAACCAAGACAAGTATATATTTCCATGACTATATTGTAACCAAGAGAAGCATATATTTCCAAGACTATATTGTAACCAAGAGAAGTATATATTTCCATGACTATATTGTAACCAAGAGAAGTATATATTTCCATGACTATATTGTAACCAAGAGAAGTATACATTTCTATGACTATATTTTAACCAAGAGACGTATATATTTCCATGACTATATTGTAACCAAGACAAGTATATATTTCCATGACTATATTGTAACCAAGACAAGTATATATTTCCATGACTATATTGTAACCAAGACAAGTATATATTTCCATGACTATATTGTAACCAAGAGAAGTATATATTTCCATAACTATATTTTAACCAAGAGAAGTATATATTTCCATAACTATATTTTAACCAAGAGAAGTATATATTTCCATGACTATATTGTAACCAAGAGAAGTATATATTTCCATAACTATATTTTAACCAAGAGAAGTATATATTTCCATAACTATATTTTAACCAAGAGAAGTATATATTTCCATGACTATATTGTAACCAAGAGAAGTATATATTTCCATGACTATATTGTAACCAAGAGAAGTATATATTTCCATAACTATATTGTAACCAAGAGAAGTATACATTTCTATGACTATATTGTAACCAAGAGAAGTATATATTTCCATGACTATATTGTAACCAAGAGAAGTATATATTTCCATGACTATATTGTAACCAAGAGAAGTATATATTTCCATGACTATATTGTAACCAAGACAAGTATATATTTCCATGACTATATTGTAACCAAGAGAAGTATATATTTCCATGACTATATTGTAACCAAGAGATTTACGACTATAGCCTACCTGCTGATTTTGTTTCTCATCTCCAAAACCGTTCCTTGTACATAATCAACCTTTCCCTTTCCTTTCTCCCTTTCTCTCTCCAATTCCTCTTCCATCGCCTGTTGTCTTTCTCTAACTTCTCTGTCAACATTATCTCATTCATTAATCCACCGAAGTCAATGAAAAAAATCGAAACCTGAAAAACGATTAAATGTTGAAGAGCAAAACATACGCATATTTGGAACTATCTTACAAAAGGTTCCATGACATTTCGCACCGCGACAACTCGAACCAGGATTTCGCGATATTTTTTCTCCAAAGCTCTGATTATGTGGTTGGTCGTTGTATACGGTATCTTTCTAAGCCATACGGCCTCGTTAGCGTCATCTTTACCTGAGCCTAAGCTCAAATTCCAATGAAAAAAATACATGGGAATCTCTCGATTGTGAAATTTAGGGTGTAAGTTGTTATGGTGCGGAATGTCGCAGTGCAAAATGTCGTTATATCCTTATGAACGCCCTGAGTTTCCTTGTATCTAGAAAATTTATCAATATTACTTTACACGGTGCATGACAGGATGAAATATCAAATGTAGTTTTTAAGATATTATATTAACGTTTTTCCGTTTTAGTTGGTCATATGAGCCGTAAAAAATGTAGTGTGCGTACTCATCCACCCTAATTAATAATGTAGTGTGCGTACTCATCCACCCTAATTAATAATGTAGTGTGCGTACTCATCCACCCTAATTAATAATGTAGTGTGCGTACTCATCCACCCTAATTAATAATGTAGTGTGCGTACTCATCCACCCTAATTAATAATGTAGTGTGCGTACTCATCCACCCTAATTAATAATGTAGTGTGCGTACTCATCCACCCTAATTAATAATGTAGTGTGCGTACTCATCCACCCTAATTAATAATGTAGTGTGCGTACTCATCCACTTTAATTAATAATGTAGTGTGCGTACTCATCCACCCTAATTAATAATGTAGTGTGCGTACTCATCCACCCTAATTAATAATGTAGTGTGCGTACTCATCCACCCTAATTAATAATGTAGTGTGCGTACTCATCCACCCTAATTAATAATGTAGTGTGCGTACTCATCCACCCTAATTAATAATGTAGTGTGCGTACTCATCCACCCTAATTAAATGTAGTGTGCGTACTCATCCACCCTAATTAATAATGAGCTAACAATTTGAAAAGAAAACTCGGATCAAAGGCATGAAATGAGTTCAAAATATAACTTCTGTAGGCCGGCAGCCGGCTTCAAGTTATGACCGTTGTTGTCATTCCGAAAAAATATCTTTACAAGAAAACCTCTCCCAAAGAAAAACATTTCTCTCGCGATCAACGAAAATCTTTGGTCATTAACACTCCTACTTCTTACGGTTTACAGTATATTTTACTGTATATTATATTTTACGGTTTACTGTATATTTTACTGTATATTATATTTTACGGTTTACTGTATATTTTACTGTATATTATATTTTACGGTTTACTGTATATTTTACTGTATATAATATTTTACGGTTTACTGTATATTTTACTGTACATTATATTTTACGGTTTACTGTATATTTTACTGTATATTATATTTTACGGTTTACTGTATATTTTACAGAACCACTATAAATTCCTTTGTACAAGTTAGTATTCATCGTTTCTTCTTTTGCACGTAATCAGCTGCCAGGACTCGCAAGTGTTTGACCGCTCATTACAGTAACCCTAAATCGAACTACAGTACCAACCTGGCAAGATATGCTTTCTGGTTGCTAATTTCCTCCCTCTCCGCCCTGAGGGCCTCTCTCTCCACTTCATTTCTCTCCCTGAGCTCTCTCTTCGCTCTCTCCAACTCCTCTGTCGCCCGTAGCAGCTCTTGCATTCTCGTGTCCAGTCTCTGTCTCTCCAGATCCAATCTCTGCTCCTTATCCTGGAAACTAACGATCAAAGTGATAGAGTTGGGTTCGATACCGCTCCGTCGGCTGGCTTTTTTTGTCTGTGCGTTACTTTTCAATACTCTGCAAACGAAGAGATTTTGCTGTTTTACTGTCGAATCAACAGCAGGGTGTTTCTTAGCATCAACAAACTTTTTTCAAGCGCATAGATTTTAAATTTTCAGATTGTTGACATAAAAATTTTCCAATAATTTGGATTTTTTTACTTTTATTTCCTTTTCTCGTCGTCCTGATCGGTTGCCATGTAATGACTCGCCACTCTTCACTTCCTCTTCCATTAGAAACCGCCTTTGATTTCTACAGTTTCTTCTTGCTTCTGCCTCTGAATCGCTCTGTCATACCCTAACCTTTCTATCAATTCATCGCGATGTTTCTTCTTGCTTCTGCCTCTCAATCGCTCTGTCATACCCTAACCTTTCTATCAATTCATCGCGATGTTTCTTCTTGCTTCTGCCTCTCAATCGCTCTGTCATACCCTAACCTTTCTATCAATTCATCGCGATGTTTCTTCTTGCTTCTGCCTCTCAATCGCTCTGTCATACCCTAACCTTCCTATCAATTCATCGCGATGTTTCTTCTTGCTTCTGCCTCTCAATCGCTCTGTCATACCCTAACCTTTCTATCAATTCATCGCGATTTTTTGAGAGACTCCGTGTAAAAAAACTCAAACTTAAAACTTAAACTTTCCCTACGAAAAATTCCGACAAAATTTTTTCCAAGCGCATAGATTTCAATGTTTTCCGGGTTTTGAAAAGCGCATAGATTTTTTCATCCGCAAAGCGGGTCAAAGAACTACCCTAATCAACAGCTGATTCCTTTGAATGTAATCTTTTCCTCAAGTGTGTCGTTTGATCTACAATTCTCATTGGTCGGTGTTAAAGGTTAGGAAAACGTCAATGAAGTAGTTGGTTATTTTCCCATACGCTCAAACAATGAGCAACAGCTTCGCTCTTGAAAAAAACCTTTTTGAAAGATTTGTTTTGTATTTATTTTTTTATTTATTAAAAACCCTAGAATTATTTTCATAGAAACTTAAGAAGAGTAGAGATGAGCGGAATAGGGAGAAAAAACATATTTAGACAACAATAACTCCAAGTTTTATAGCAAATTCTTACAGTAATGAGAATGTCGAGCTTTCTCCTCAGCTCCTTTTCTCGCTCCAGAAGATGCGCTTCGACACGGAGACGTTCTCGGTCCATCTGGAATTATTGCTTACTCTTTGAAACTATCAATGGGGCTCTGTCTTCGTAGATATCTTCAAACTTCTACAAATCATAACAAATCATGACAAAATGTAATAAGGGCGCACAAGAAATTACTCTCTAACGAACAGAAACGTGGACCTAGAAAGCGACCAATTGGTTTTACTCAGAGAGCGACCAATTGGTTTTACTCAGAGAGCGACCAATTGGTTTTACTCAGAGAGCGACCAATTGGTTTTACTCAGAGAGCGACCAATTGGTTTTACTCAGAGAGCGACCAATTGGTTTTACTCAGAGAGCGACCAATTGGTTTTACTCAGAGAGCGACCAATTAGTTTTACCAGTTCAGATCTAGATCTCATTTCAAGGAGGCGCGTGAGCTGCCGCGATGCTTAAGTGATAGCGGAAAAGACTTCTACGTATAAAAAGCAGTAGATATCTGTTAACTTTGCCTGGCCAAAAGGAAATCGAAGATTAAAAAACCCGCCCTGAGTTCATACACGGATTTTACCAAATCTGTATGAAATTTTTTTGGTCCTTGATTCTACTTGGCCCTCCCGATTCATTTGAACCAATCCTTCGCAGGAAATTTATAGTGCATCCGAAAAGGACACAGAGGCGCGCCGGAGTGGCAAAAAACGTCTCAATAGAAATCCGTCCATGGCAGTATGGAGTAATTTAATCGATAAATCGAGTTTTTCACGTGAGGAACTACTCTTGGAGTACAAACAGGGAACCGCAGAAGTTCTAATCAGAGTCTCGATAACATACTGTAGGACTCGATCAACTCTTGATCCTTCCCCCATCGGTCCGGTGCCTGTTTGGTTTTTCCAAGTTTCCAATCATCGACCCACCTGTTTGGCAAGCGTCTCTCTGTCTCTGGATGCCGCCCTATTGATCTGGGCGAGCCTTCTCTCTGTATCGTTTCTCTCCCTCTCCATCCTCTCTTCCCACACTCTCTCGTACTTGCTCTCAACTCTCCTGCACAGCTGCTCCGCCAAAAGTCTCAGCTGCGTTTCACTCTCTCCTCCGCCGAGTGCCTGAATCAGGGGTTTACCGTATTCTCTGAAGCGACCGAAGAAACATAAGAGCTCCAAATACTCCTTGAACCCCTCAGAATATTGAATTACTTACACAAAAATTATCATTTCCTTCCCACAAGGGTTCCGGCTTATACTTTCAAGAACTTGCTATTAGTTTTTGCTCCCTTCTCTGCACTAGCTTTTCTACCACGAATCTCATTTTTTAGTGGAATTTCAAAATAAGAGAACAGAAAAAGAACCTTTATACTGGCTTCCTGGACAGGCCGAGGGTCGCTCTTTGTCATGATTTTGTTGATTGAGTGCATCACTTTGGATTCTATATCTCCGAGCCCAATCATTGCCTTAAAGTAAGTTTTTTTGAAAAATAAAACAAAAAGTGAGATGAGTGATCAAATTTTTTTTAAAACTCATTGCGGTATGGAATCAAGCCTAGTGGTATCTTACCGTAAGTAAGCGCGTTACCAACAGTGGTTAAATAGTCATGTCATTCTTGTCTCAGTTCTCTCTACCGAGCGGTGAGTGTCCATAGTGCTCTGTGTATCGATTTCTTCCGTGCTCTTACTGCCTTTACTGCCCAAAATGCCTCCCAAAAGACGAGCCGAAAAAACTTCTTCCAACGATTGTGATCCTACTGGAGTTGCTGCTCTGACTTCAGCACTCGACAGCTGTATTTCTGCCGAATCAGAAGCAAAGAAGCCTTCCCTGCCTCCTCACGTCTTGCTACTCCTGAAGACGTGCGCTGTTGTCATCAAGAAACTATCAGATATACATTCCACTCAGTCCCCCACCGTCGACTTAATCCAGCACGAAATTGAAGAGGACAAAAGACTCTGATCTATTGTCATCGAAAAGGCTCCAGAACATCCGGATCCTACTGCTCTCCCTTCTTCACAAACAGCTCATGACAACGCTCTGGTTCTCTCGCTACTCGACGCAGCTGGCGTAGCTGTTCACGGACTGGCCCATTCTCGGATGGGTATCAATCACAACTCTAATGGGCGACCGGCCTCAAGACTGCTGAAGGTCATTCTTCCAGCGAAGTCACTTCAGCGGCAACTTCTCGCAAGTGCCTCTTCACTTCGGAATGACAACCGCTTCAGAAACATTTTCATTCGGCCAAGTCTGACCAAAGAAATGCGAGAGAAGGAGTTCTTGCTTCGGCAAGAGAAAAGAAGACTAGTGTCCGAGGGGAAAGACGTCGTTGTCTACAATGGAGAAGTGATACCAAGAGCAGAAGCCGACGCTATTCGTCGTTCGAGGCTGCAAACTGTTAGACCTTCATCTTCTTTCCCGTCAAACTAAGATCATGTCCGGGTAAGAATTCTCTCAAGTTCTTCTATTTTAACATGCGCTCTATATGTAATAATCTAGCAGCCTTCCGAATTTTTCTAGAAGCTGAGCAGCCAGATATTGTAGCGTTGTCCGAAACTTGGCTCCATGCTAGGATTAAGGATTGTGAAATTGTTGGAGATCTCCCTTATGTTGTTGTGAGAACGGACCGTGACTCTAGAGGCGGTGGTGTTTGCATTGTTATTCGGGATGTATACTCTTTTACTAAGCCAGCAATAGATTTCTCTCGTACAGAAGTCATAGCCATCGATGTTCTTATTTCAGTTTGTTTTCTACGAATTGTTGTGTGTTACCGTCCACCCAGTTATAGTTCCGATCAGACAAGAGTTTTTTGTGATTTTCTATCCGACCTTTTCTCAACATCTAATCATCCCTTCTTCCTGGTGGGCGATTTCAATTCTGATTCCCTGAGTCCTCCTGTGAGTCTTTCCGATAATATAATTCATTCTCTGATTTCCTCCTTCAACCTCTCGTTTCTGTGCCGCCTCCCAACGCGCCAAAACCAATCACTTGACTGGTTCGTTACATCTCATCCTTCTCTTTTCTCCGAGTCCCGTATTATTCCCTCATTTCCGTCTTGTGATCATTTAGGATTCGATACCAATATACATATATGCTTGGACCGTATCGACGTTGAACATGTTCCAGACTATTCTCGAACTGATTTTTCTGCTTTGAATGATTACTTGTCCTCTATAGATTGGGAAGCTGCTTTCGATATGTTCTTTTGTGTAGATGACCTTTACTCTCGCTTCCTATTATTCCTCCACCACGCTCTGTCCTTGTATGTTCCAATGAAGGCCCCTCGCTCGTCTTTCTCTGCCTATCCACCCCATATTCGTAGCTTGATCTCTTATCGAGATGTACTATTTCGCAATATTCGTTACCCACTTGTTCGAAAACTGTATGAAAAAGCTAGTTGTGATCTACTTAAACAAATCAACAAGTGGAATAAGCACTGCCTCAAGAAAAGGCTCACATCCTCTCGTAATTTGTACCGGCATATCTCTTCTCTCACACGTATCAAACCCAATCCTCCTCGTTTTCTCATTGATCGAAATGGTTCTGTTTTGACTGACTCTCAAAGTAAATGTGACTTACTAGCAGCTGAGTTTGCCTCTTCCTTTACCCATGATGACGGTTTGTTACCCCGCCCCGCTGGAGATCCCATTCTTCCACAAGCTAATCTAAGTATCTTTCTTCCGTATACTGTTTCACGTGCTTTGTCTAAATTGAAATACACGGGTATTACCGGTGCCGATGGAATTCCTCAGATTGTGTTCAAAATGTGTCATTCTTCGCTTTCGGTTCCTCTATCCCACATATACAACTTTTGTCTTATCACATCTTCGACTCCTGCTATTTGGAAGCATTCTTTTGTGACCGCAATTCCTAAACAAGGCAAAGAACCCTCGTCTCCTTCTTCCTATAGGCCCATATCGATATTGTCCCCTGCATCGAAGACAATAGAGCGCCTACTTCGTAAGACTATTATAGAGCATCTAGAAAGATTCGATGTTGTCAACAATTATGTTGTTTTTTATAAGAGGTCTGAACCTCACCCCGCGTTTTTAGACTTTAGTAATTATCCACGCACGTGGCACACTATAAATTTTATTTTTTGCAATTTTCAGCACTTCTGGCTTTTGCTGTTTTGTTTTTTACTTCTGTGAGTTGTTCCATTACATTTTGATGTAACTGTGTTTCTTGTTGATAAAGTTTTCTTTTATCACACTCCTGAGTCAAAAACATAGTCACTTACTCAGAAGAAATTTCTTCATAAATTACCTTGTGCTATAATTCTAAGTTGCAGTTTCTTCTCAGAAGTTTCAGGACTTTGTTTACATGGTGCATCGGCATCTCGGGTGAAAAGGCGTGGCAGGCAAGCAAAACCGCAACAGCAGCAGCTCCGGCAAAACGGTCACTTTACTTGAAATTTTTTACTTTGTTCAATTTTTTCTTGCGCTTCTTTTTCTGTTCACTCTACTCCCTTCTTAAGACTGCTGTTCTCTGTTGAAACCCTTCTCCCGCAGCGAGTTTCACTGCAAAGGGACACGGTTAAGAGACACGGTCGAAAGATTCGGGACACGGTACAGAAAATATAGAAGGGGAGAAAATTTGAGTGAGGAATATTTCAAGTCTGTTTTACGACAGTTTGTCGTCCGAGACTTCATTCCTCTTCCTTTCCGTATCAATTTTTTCTTGCGCTTCTCTTTCTGTTCACCCTTCTCCCTTCTTAAGACTGTTGTTCTCTGTTGAAACCCTTCTCCCGCAGCGAGTTTCACTGCAAAGGGACACGGTTAAGAGACACGGTCGAAAGATTCGGGACACGGTACAGAAAATATAGAAGGTGAGAAAATTTGAGTGAGGACTATTTCAAGTCTGTTTTACGACAGTTTGTCGTCCGAGTCTTCATTCTTCTTCCTTTTCGTATCTCTGACTCTATTCATAGAGTATTTTTACTTGTGTTACCTCTCCGGTCTATTGACCACTCTCTGTGAGTTCTACACAATTCCTCAAAATTCTTTACACCTTTCTCCCAAAGTGAAGTTCACGGAAAGGGACACGGTTAAAAATTCGAGGTTTGACGTGTGAAAGTACAGAACACGGTCAAGAACGACCAGGCAGCACCGAGTCTGATTTAAGACAACAAAAGTTGTCGGTTCGTCCGTAATTCTGACTCTATTCGTAGAGTATCTTCACTTGAATTGCTTCATCGTTCTACCATTCTATATCTGTTCAAGTCACTTTCTCTGATATCTCTATACCTTTCCCCCCGAAGTGAAGTTCACTGAAAAGGGACACGGTTGAGAGACTCGAAAAAATTGGCGGGAAAGTTGAGAACACGATTCAAAACTATTAAGCAGCACCGAGTCTGAGTTCAAATTTTTTGTGGAAAAAACTCTGAAAATTTTTCTTCCCGAGCCTTCAAATTTTCGCGTACGAAAATGGAAAATCAGTATTTGAACGAAAACGATACAGAAGAATCAATCAAGGGACAGCAATATATTAAAGCTGCAGAGTCCGATCCTAAAAAGAAGATAGCGGTTTCCTCATTTGTTCAGTGGAAAGAAGCAATTATACTGGCGAAAGAAAGTCTGACAAACACTCAAAAATTGTTGGAAACAGCTTCAGATCTTTCAATCGAGCAACTCGAGGACGGCAAGACAAATCTTGAAGCGGACATTGAGGGCCTGAACACGGCGGAAGAAGATCTTGAAGGTCATTTCAATCAATTAAAAGACAAAAATCTTCAACTAGAAATTCTTCAGTCTAAAGAAAAATGGATTGATCAACAAAATGAAGGCAAAAGTCTCTTTAGAATGAGAAGAGATTTGGGAAAAACCCTTCAGATCATGAGCAATAGAATCTCATCAAGACAAAGCACAAACAGTTTGGCTCACATCAACATGGGTAAACTACAACAAGAAAGTAGAGAGCTCCCGCAAACAGAACCGAGAATACAACTCATTGGTGACTCAAGTTCTCAGAGAGAAGATTTCCGTTACAGAGCAGATCATCAGATTTACCAGTCACACTATCAGCTGCCTAAAATAGAAATAAAACTCCCGGAGTTCAATGGAGATCCGACACAATACCCATCATTCGTTGAACACTTCGGCTTACTAGTCGATCGAAGGCAGGATATTTCCAATTTGGAAAAACTTCTACATCTGAAGGGATGTGTCAAGGGAGAAGCGGCGGAAACAATTCAGAACCTGCCGATTCAAGGTGATTACTATGAGGCAGCCAAGAACATGCTCGACTCTGCCTATAACAGGCAACAATCTGACCTCCCTATACTATTAGAGAAGCTGGAACACTTCCCAATGTCGGGAGAGACTGTGCGGCACCAGACGAAAACCCTGAATGAATTAAGATGCCTCATCATTAAACTCCAGCAACATACGAAAGTGGATGAGAATGTCGCATTCATCAGGACCATTGTCAGTAAGTTCCCCAGAGTCACCAGGGAACACGTCGCTGCGTGGGAGTTCAATATGAAAAAGCAGAGGAACGCAAACGTAACTACGGTACCAATGATTCTCGAAGTCATCAAAGATTTTTTATCGGAAGAAGAATTCAAGTCATGCGCGTATCCAGCAGCCGTATCGGTAAAACAGGCGAAGCAAAACATCAACATCACGATTCACGAAAGTAATCAACCGGTAAAGCGCCTAACAAACACAGAGAACGCAGCCATCACTTGGAAAAACGACTTGAAAGCTTCAGCCGACGTAGAAAAATGTGTCTTTTGCGGAAAGCATAAGAACTCGACACTGTGCTTCACACACAAGACGGGAAAAGAAAGAACGCAAATAGCGATTCAACAAGGAAGATGTCTGAGGTGTCTACAGAAAGGACATTCAGCTACAGATTGCAAGTCGTCCTGCAGCATATGTCGCAAGCCACATCACATTTCTCTCTGTTTCGCATTAAATCCGAAAGCAATGACAAACCGTCGGAATACCGTCAACACGATCACAAAATCAGAGTCAGGTGAAGAACCAGAAGACATTTCGGACGAAGAAGCATCAGAACACCTTAACGAAGAAACAAACACGTTGGATCAGGAAGAATCAGTAAATTCAGCCACCAACGGAATGGCTCGCCTTCTAACTGGGAAAACCAACGTCTATGTGAGTTCGCAGAAGAAAACTGAGATAAGGTTCCTGATCGACACTGGAGCATCGGTATCCGTCGTTTCAGAACAATTCGCTAAAGCTCATGGATTGAAAGTTTTGTGTCAGAGAAGATGCCAAATGACGGGTCTCGGAGGAAAAAATGAAGGGCCGAAAATGTACAACGAGTACGAAGTGAAACTCGAGTGCATCAACAGAAAAACAATAACGGCCAGAGCACTGGGTCACAAAAACCCCATCACAGGCAAACTGAAAACGGAGACAATACCTTTCGAAGACCTCGACTTCATCAAGAAAAAGAGGTTGACACTGGCAGACAACTACTCAGACGGAAAAAGGTTCTACCCCGATCTGATTATCGGCAGTGATGTTCTTTGGCAAGTATTAAACATTGGAAAAAACTTAAAGACACTACCGAGCGGACTGAAGATGATTGATACAGTGTTTGGACTCATTGTGATTGATCAAGCGAGACCGAACAAATATTTCAACGAGACGGTGATGTTGACAACGACCAATGAACATTACAGCTTAGAAGAAAAAATGGAACGATTTCTCGGTATGGAAAGAGTCGGTCAAGGTGGAGCTCCTGAGAAAGAGTTGAAAGACAATGAGGAAAAAGCGATCGACCAGCACTTCTCGGAAAACATATCTTTCGAGAAAGGTAGATACAGTGTGCGGTACTATACTAGAGACGCTATCGAGAACTTGAGTGAGAACTACAATCTATCATGGGTCCGTCTAAAATCGAACTTGGTTAAATTGCGGAAACAGGGAATACTTCAGAACTACGATGACGTCATTCGAGAACACTTGGAAAAGAATCAAGTCGAAAAAGTGTCCCCGGGAATGAGAGATGGAAAATTTCTGTACTACATGCCTCATCAAGGAGTTATGCGACTGGATAAACCAGAAAAACCAATTCGCGTTGTGTTCGACGCGTCAGCAAAAGAGAAAGGACGTTTATCATTGAATGAATGCATAGGTACGGGAAGGTCCTTCATCGAAGAGATTCCTGCCTTGGTAATACGAGCCAGAGCCGCGAAAGTATTACTGATGGCCGACATACAGGCGGCCTTTCTTCAGATCGGCATTCAATCAGACCAAAGAGATATGTTCCGGTTTTTATGGGTTAAAGACATCAGGAGACCAGTATCCAACGAGAACATCGACATCTTCCGGTTCAGATGCGTACCATTCGGAGCGGCTCAGTCTCCTTACCTCCTAATGGCGACGATCAGACACCATTTGATCGATTCAGCGAATAATTCTGGGGCCAAAGATGCCGAGATACTAAGAGCAATAGCGAGAAACATATACGTTGATAATTTCATAATCGACGTCGAGAATCAGTCCACAGAATATCACTTCAAGTTATTGAAAAAAGTCTTCGCAAAAATTGGAATGAATGTCAGAGAGTTTACAAGTAACGACACCAACTTTCAAAGACATCTCCCAAAGGAAGATCAAGGAAAGTTCGGCACTCAAAAAATTCTCGGAGTCTCATGGGACAACATTGAAGACACATTTCCGTTAAAAATTGATGTTTCGCCAGAAGCTAAAGCAGTGACCAAAAGATCCATCACTAGCAAAGTTGCTTCCATTTTCGACCCCCTGGGACTTCTGGTGCCAATTCTGTTACCCGCCAAACTACTGATTCAATCCCTCTGGAAACAAGAGCTGGATTGGGACGAAGTGGTAAATACAGATTCAGAGAATCAGTGGGAGAAAATCTGTACGGAGTGGCGAGAGTTTACACGAAGCATTCCCAGATTCATCGACATGGAAGGCAAAAGTTACATAGTCGCTTTTAGCGACGCCTCTGCAGTTGCCATAGGAGCGGTAGTTTACATCGTATCATCTACAGGAAAAGCGAGCATACTCATGAGCCGGTCGCAGCTTGCACCTAGCAAGCACCCTCAAACTATTCCGAAACTCGAATTGGCAGGAATAACTCTCGCGGCCCAATTACTGTTATATGTCACCAAAAGCATCGAGAATCGAAATCAAAAATTCCATTCTGACTTCATTCTCTTTTCTGACTCAACTATCGCACTGCACTGGTTACAGTCCAAGAAGGATGCAAGCGTCTACATCAAAAACAGAATAAACAAGACCATCTCCATCATTGAACAACTTAAAAACACAGCATTGACCAAGGGGCGGTCTGTTGTCAGAATACAACATGTTGCTGGAGAGCAAAACCCCGCTGACTGGGCCTCCAGAGGAAAGTCGAGTGCAGCATTCACGCAGAGCTCCTTGTGGTGGTCAGGACCAGAATGGCTAACTCCGCAGTTCTGTGAAGAACTCTGCTTTCTCGAACAACCTACCTTCACTCCTCCTATCGAAGAATGCATCACAGCAACATCATTGGACATCGGAGAAGCTAATCACAGTCCTTTTGAAAACCAAAGAGTTGGAAACTGGAGTAAACTAATCCGTGTGGTCGCACAAGTGTTACGATTCCTCAACAAAATTTTTTCGAGAATTCAATCAGCTGAATGGAAGACCAAAAAGCGGAAAGTTTTTGGAAACATTTCAACGGAAGGAGACTGGTCATCAGAAGACTTGAAAGTGGCCGAGAACACCCTATGGAAAAGTATACAGCAATCCGAGGGGTCAGAACTTCCCACTTCAACAACAAAAAACCTGAAAATATTCAAAGATGGGAATGGCGTCTTGAGAGTAGGAAACGGTCGAATGGAACAAGCAAACATCCCATTCGAATCCAAGTTCCCCATTTTCATCCCGGCTGGCAAAAACAACGAAGCGGTAAAAAAGTTGATTGAATCAAAGCATCGAGAGCTCATGCACGCTGGACCGTATCATGTCATCAATGAAATCAGAAGAGGTTACTGGTTCAAAAGATGCAGCACGTTTACGAAAATGGTCATCAAAAACTGTGTAATATGTAGGAAAGCTACAGCGAGACCATTCAAGTACCCAGATGTACCTCCCTTACCACATGCACGAGTCAACATCTCGGCTCCGTTCGCCCACATTGGTATAGACGCAGCAGGCCCTTTCAACGCGAAAACGTCAGATAAAAAAGTAACCAAGAAATACATCATCCTAGCTACATGTCTGTTCACAAGAGCTATACATCTGGAAGTCGTGGACGATCTATCGGCGCTCGAAATTCTACGAGGATTTCGGAGATTGTGTGCGAGACGGGGAGTCCCATTGACTGTCATATCAGACAATGCCCAGAACTTCAAACTGACAGCCTCAATTCTTGCATCGGAAGCTGATGTATCGGAAGACCTCAACTTGTTTATTGCCAACCACAAAATTGAATGGAGATTCATTCCCGCACACTCTCCTTGGCAAGGGGGGTGTTACGAAAGAATGATAGGCTCAGTAAAAATGGCAATGAAAAAAGGAATAGGCAGAAAAATACTGAGCGAGAATGAATTTCAAACTCAAGTCGTGGAGATAGAAGGTGTCATAAACACACGACCACTCACCTCAGTGCCAGAAGTAGAAGAAATCACGGTCATCCGACCAATAGATTTTCTCCATCCTACCTTCAAATTGGGTCTACGACTAGCAAATTGTGAGGAAGAAGAATATCTCCCACCAGGCGAGTCGACAAACACGAGAAATGAGATCCACCAAAAACTGAAAGAGGCGCATGAATCCCTTGAGGTTATTTGTAAAAAATGGAAAGACTCATACTTGCTGGAACTCCGCAACAGAGCAGAAACTAAAGGAGTAAAATTGGGTTCCACAAGCTCCAACCAAAAACCGCAAGTAGGAGAAGTAGTTATGTTGTACGATGAAAGTCAACCGCGCGGAAGTTGGAAATTAGCCAGAATTCTGGAGCTAACAGAACGATCCGCCAAGTTACTTTCAACCAATCAAAGGGAAATCGAACGTCCTATAAATAAACTCATCCCATTGGAAGTGTATAGCTCACAGGATGCAAGAGACGTTAACCTTGAACCGCCCAAAATTAATGAAAAGAGAAGATTCCAACCAGAAAGAAAATGCAAAATGAAAACGGCTTACTCAAACAGCGAAGATGAAAGTCAATAGTTCATTGAAGATTATGCATGATTCTTTAACTTGGAGAGATCGGGTCTGTTTTATATTTCTTTGAATTCATTTTTGTCTCACGGTCATGGAACAAAGTTTTTGTTTCAGAAAATGGAAGAAGATCACGGACTTGTATGTGCGCAAGAACCGCAGAAGATTCCTCCCAAAGACGATGTTCCTACGCAGAAGAAAAGAAGAGCAAACGATAAGACAGTGGAAGGAATGATTCTTGTGCAACTACAAGCCCAACTGTCTGCAGAATTGACCATGCGTTTGGAATTAGAGAGAAAAGTAAGGCGTCTGGAGGAAAAACTGGAAAATGTTCGTTCCTCTTTGAATGCTTATGCATCCGAAAGAGAGGAACTACATGAAACAATAGAGGCGCTCAATGGAAAAATTCAAGCAGCCGAGCCTTACTTCTCTCTCGACAGACAAAATCAAGTCAAGATAGGAGAGCTAGAAATTATGATGAAAAAACTACAGCAGTCCACGGAACCCGCAGAGACTGGTATGATGGACGAATGTGAAGAACCTGCTCTCTTGCAAGACAACGAAGACCCGGAGAAAGATGTTGAAAGAAGTGAAGTACAGTTCACAGCAACGCCAAGGACAAGTCATGTGCCTGTGAAACCACAGGCAAAGGAATACCCTTGGCAAAGTGAGAAGAAGGTATGGAAAACTGAAAGAGGAAGTCCACTGAAAAAATGTGGCCTTTGCGGGGGAAATCATCATCCAGACTCGTGTCGCTTGGGAAGTCTGCAGTCCAGGAGGAAGTATGTCGAAAAGAATAGAATTTGCCACCTTTGTCTTTTTCCATTGATGTTCAAAAACAAAATGCATAATTGTGTTGGCGATAAGCTTTTCTGTAAGTACTGTTCTCAGAGAGGACACCATCATTCTGGATTATGTGTGGATAATCCGTTTTTCAAGTAGTCATATCTTCTCTTACATAATTTTTAAGTCGTTTTACTGGTTTTTCGGTCTCAGACACTCTTGAGGAGATATCTGTTCTTCTTTCTTACCAGACCTTCACTTCCTTTGGTCGACTGATGATCGTTGCGTTGGAGTTCATCAGGACTTGCCTGGTGCTTCACGGGGGTCAGAAGTTGTCGGAGGGGAGTTGGGGAGGAAAGGTTTTGAAAGGGTTTAGACTTCTCCATTCGGGTGTAGACTCTTCTTCTTTAACTTATCTATCAAGTTTTCGTTCTGTGCATTTTTTGTTGTCAATCTGTGCTTCAATTGTTAGTTGATTTTTTGAGGAGGCGGAGTGTCAACAATTATGTTGTTTTTTATAAGAGGTCTGAACCTCACCCCGCGTTTTTAGACTTTAGTAATTATCCACGCACGTGGCACACTATAAATTTTATTTTTTGCAATTTTCAGCACTTCTGGCTTTTGCTGTTTTGTTTTTTACTTCTGTGAGTTGTTCCATTACATTTTGATGTAACTGTGTTTCTTGTTGATAAAGTTTTCTTTTATCACACTCCTGAGTCAAAAACATAGTCACTTACTCAGAAGAAATTTCTTCATAAATTACCTTGTGCTATAATTCTAAGTTGCAGTTTCTTCTCAGAAGTTTCAGGACTTTGTTTACAGATGTGTTGTCTAATTATCAGCACGGTTTTCGAGAGAAGGCTTCTGTTGTCACCAATTTATTGATGTGTGAGGAAGACTGGACCAGAGCGCTAGGGAGTGGACTTTCCACCGATGTCATATATCTCGATTTTTCTCGAGCTTTCGATACAATTAGTATTCCTAAGCTTCTCTACAAGTGTAGACATTATGGTATACCATCTCAATTGTTATTGTTTCTGGAATCCTTCTTGACAGATCGCACTTTTTCAGTTCGCATTGGTAGGACTCGTTCTCCTCAATTTAATGTGACATCAGGGGTTCCCCAGGGTTCTGTCCTTGGACCCCTGCTATTCATCTTATACATAACTGATTTGAACCATGTACTAGCTCAATTCCCTAATGTGCATTTCCAAGCATTTGCCGATGATATTAAAGTGTATGTGTCTTATAACAAAGATACCTTTTTAGAGCGAAGTCAAGAACTACAACTTGCACTCGATGCTATTACTGTTTGGTGTGAATGTAATCAACTCTCCTTGTCTCCCAGTAAAACTCTTCATCTGCATATAGGGTACCAATCTCTCATCGCCTCCTATTCAATCTGCCATGTTCTGTTATCACGTGTCAACCAAGTTCGCGACCTGGGAGTACAAGTTGTCTCATCATTGCGCAGAGGCCCAGCTGTTGAAGATCGAGTGAGCAAAGCAACGGCAGCCATGTATTCACTCCTCCGTGCTGTTCCCATCAACGACCCAGTTATTCTACTCAAATGCTTTTCCACATATATACTTCCTCATCTAGAATTTGCATCTTGCTTCTGGAATCCATATTATAAAAAAGACTGCAAAATTATCGAGAAAGTACTTGAAGCTTTTACTCGTATTGTATACTACCGATGCTTTCCTAATCCTGATTATCCACGTGCACTTCCTTCTTATTCTTGTCGATTGGCTAACCTAGGTCTTTCTTCCTTGATAGACAGGCGGAAAGTCGCGGATCTTATGATGGGTTGGAAAATTTACAACAATAGTTCCATTGTCGCGAAGGAAAAGTTCTTCAAATGGGTTCCGATTACACGGACAAATGTTAACGGTTTGTATGTCGAAGCAACACAGAATACGGCCCGTTTCCATTGTTTCTCATTAAGGGTAGCACGTATGTTCACTAGATTATCGAGAAATGTGTTGAATGTTCCAAATGAACACGTTTTTTAAAAAGCTGTCATCAATATCATTGATACACTTTAGTCTTTCCGTTTCGAATCAGCAGACATATGGATGTAATTATTAGACACTATGACGCGCTCTGTAATAAATTGTTACAAGAATTGTCTTAGATTTCTTTTCTTTTTTTTCTTTGCTTCTTAAAGACACCATTGTTATCTGTGGTTTTTGAATTTTTTGTTTTTGCACTGACAAGTGTAGATAAAATATATATATGTCCTACCATATGACTTACAGGTGAAATATGTCTTGATTTTTGCTAAAGTAGGTTAAAAGTTTAACTTTCAACTTAACGAAACCTGTTGATGCTGATGAAACGTTCTATTCATGTAGAGGAATGGAGATTTTTTTCCTTCAATTATAGCAGTGAAAACTCTGATACATTCATTTCGAGAGATGGAGAGGGTCGGTAGGTCGGTTGTCCTATAAATTTTTTTTACCATTTGCAGTCTACCTATGGTAAGGCTGCGGGCGTTTCTTTCAAACTTCTGCAGGTCACTGTTTTCATTTCGAGGGCGGAAGCTCACGTTAAACCTCATTTTCGCTTCATGAAACTTTTTTCATTCCTCGCGAATCTCTTTTCTAGCTACATTTCGCCTCTCGGTCCTTCTTAGAGGCATTATAAAAGCCCTGGTTACCAATCAGGGGTTAAATAGTTACCGCACAAGCTATGTTGGCGCATACATGTTCACGCCGAAAATGATATACATTATCTTCTTTGCCGTTCTTTTTACTTTTCCTCTACTTTTCATTCCACTTTTTCTCCAACTCGCTCGGCGCGTACAAACATGCCTTAGAGCGGTCTCATTTAACGCCTGTTACCAATACATTCTCGGGCCTGTTTCTCTGTTATGCGTGCTTATGAAGCGAATGCATCTGGAATGGAGCATAAATGCCCTAACCATGATATTATCATGATAAGACACTCCGTTGATAGACTAACATTGTGTTTCATACCACCTCCATAGACACTACCATGAAGATGCGAACGCAGCAGATATTCTCCCATCTGCTGCTACTTCACAGGCAACTCCCGGGTGGTGAGGCGCATCTGGTGATAGCTCCTTAAACTCAGAAAGTTTATGAATGCTTAGGAATTTCCATACATTCTTCCATGATGTTGTACTACATATTATTCTTCACATTTGAATTCAGTTTTCTAGTTTAGTTATATGGGTTGTTCGTTAGTTTCTTCTTATTGTTGTATATATTTCATTATACTTGAAATTCATTATAATTGTACTTTCTGGGCCCTCACTGATGAGCTTCTCTGAGAAATCGCAAGCCTGAGCAGAGGTGGAAGACTACTGTGGTTAACGGAGAAACATTGAGTTGCCTAACTTTATTTGTGCTCATTTTCCCATCACTTTTTCAAAATTTTAAATCGAATAAATTTTACTGCAGCCCATCGCAAGGGACAAAATGCACTGCGAGCCGTCAACCTTTCTAAACCCGAGTTACACTTTATCCGTCAACCTTTCTAAACCCGAGTTACACTTTATCCGTCAACCTTTCTAAACCCGAGTTATACTTTATCCGTCAACCTTTCTAAACCCGAGTTATACTTTATCCGTCAACCTTTCTAAACCCGAGTTATACTTTATCCGTCAACCTTTCTAAACCCGAGTTATACTTTATCCGTCAACCTTTCTAAACCCGAGTCTTTTTCCGTCAACCTTTCTAAACCCGAGTTATACTTTATCCGTCAACCTTTCTAAACCCGAGTTACACTTTATCCGTCAACCTTTCTAAACCCGAGTTACACTTTATCCGTCAACCTTTCTAAACCCGAGTTATACTTTATCCGTCAACCTTTCTAAACCCGAGTTATACTTTATCCGTCAACCTTTCTAAACCCGAGTTATACTTTATCCGTCAACCTTTCTAAACCCGAGTTATACTTTATCCGTCAACCTTTCTAAACCCGAGTCTTTATCCGTCAACCTTTCTAAACCCGAGTTATACTTTATCCGTCAACCTTTCTAAACCCGAGTTACACTTTATCCGTCAACCTTTCTAAACCCGAGTTACACTTTATCCGTCAACCTTTCTAAACCCGAGTTACACTTTATCCGTCAACCTTTCTAAACCCGAGTTATACTTTATCCGTCAACCTTTCTAAACCCGAGTTATACTTTATCCGTCAACCTTTCTAAACCCGAGTTATACTTTATCCGTCAACCTTTCTAAACCCGAGTTATACTTTATCCGTCAACCTTTCTAAACCCGAGTTATACTTTATCCGTCAACCTTTCTAAACCCGAGTTATACTTTATCCGTCAACCTTTCTAAACCCGAGTTATACTTTATCCGTCAACCTTTCTAAACCCGAGTTATACTTTATCCGTCAACCTTTCTAAACCCGAGTTACACTTTATCCGTCAACCTTTCTAAACCCGAGTTACACTTTATCAGTCAACCTTTCTAAACCCGAGTTACACTTTATCCGTCAACCTTTCTAAACCCGAGTTACACTTTATCCGTCAACCTTTCTAAACCCGAGTTACGCGTTATCCGTCAACCTTTATAAACCCGAGTTATACTTTATCCGTCAACCTTTCTAAACCCGAGTTATACTTTATCCGTCAACCTTTCTAAACCCGAGTTATACTTTATCCGTCAACCTTTCTAAACCCGAGTTATACTTTATCCGTCAACCTTTCTAAACCCGAGTTATACTTTATCCGTCAACCTTTCTAAACCCGAGTTATACTTTATCCGTCAACCTTTCTAAACCCGAGTTATACTTTATCCGTCAACCTTTCTAAACCCGAGTTATACTTTATCCGTCAACCTTTCTAAACCCGAGTTATACTTTATCCGTCAACCTTTCTAAACCCGAGTTATACTTTATCCGTCAACCTTTCTAAACCTGAGTTACACTTTATCCGTCAACCTTTCTAAACCCGAGTTACACTTTATCCGTCAACCTTTCTAAACCCGAGTTATACTTTATCCGTCAACCTTTCTAAACCCGAGTTACACTTTATCCGTCAACCTTTCTAAACCCGAGTTACACGTTATCCGTCAACCTTTATAAACCCGAGTTATACTTTATCCGTCAACCTTTCTAAACCCGAGTTATACTTTATCCGTCAACCTTTCTAAACCCGAGTTATACTTTATCCGTCAACCTTTCTAAACCCGAGTTATACTTTATCCGTCAACCTTTCTAAACCCGAGTCTTTATCCGTCAACCTTTCTAAACCCGAGTTATACTTTATCCGTCAACCTTTCTAAACCCGAGTTACACTTTATCCGTCAACCTTTCTAAACCCGAGTTACACTTTATCCGTCAACCTTTCTAAACCCGAGTTACACTTTATCCGTCAACCTTTCTAAACCCGAGTTACGCGTTATCCGTCAACCTTTATAAACCCGAGTTATACTTTATCCGTCAACCTTTCTAAACCCGAGTTATACGTTATCCGTCAACCTTTCTAAACCCGAGTTATACTTTATCCGTCAACCTTTCTAAACCCGAGTTATACGTTATCCGTCAACCTTTCTAAACCCGAGTTATAGTTTATCCGTCAACCTTTCTAAACCCGAGTTATACTTTATCCGTCAACCTTTCTAAACCCGAGTTATACTTTATCCGTCAACCTTTCTAAACCCGAGTTATACTTTATCCGTCAACCTTTCTAAACCCGAGTTATACTTTATCAGTCAACCTTTCAAAACCTGAGCGTTATTGGATGCTGCATCGCCATATAAATAATAATTTCATTCTTCTATGGACTGCTTTTTCGTTATTTGTAAATAAATTGTAGTTTTCATTTTTTTATGCTGAGCAAGATGGGCTTAAAATTTCAAGACTTTAATTCGAGAAGTGGCGCTAAGGGGGGATATTTAAAGGTCCGGGTGATTACTTTAAGTCTTCATTTCGTTTGGTGGGGAGTTAAAGTTGAATGGAGAATATTTTACTTTAGACACCCTCACTTTCTGCTCTTCACCTTTAACCCTCTTCCATTTTGGTATGTTTTACTATGGAATGGGGGTTCTTGTATCACGGGAGGTGGTCAAGTTCAGCGGGGAGGGTGATGGGGGGGGGGGCAAAGTAACAGTTTTTCGAGACAATTGATAATTCTCATGAATTATGATCTACACGGGATAACAAATGAAAATAGTAAACGGTTCGGAACCGACTTTTAACAAATTTATATGATACAAACACTCTCTTCAAATTTTATTCTGCAGATAAAATCAAATTTGAGCACGCAAACAACAACTAGTTAAAAGAAATACTCTCACAAGATCTTGAGAGACGATTAATAATTCTAATCATCTACACTACCGTTTCTGCTCCAAACTCTTTCCGACCAATATGTCATTTACGCCAAAGTAGAACAGAACAAAGCTCTCGCTCGAAGTGTTCCAAAAATTGGAAAATTCATTAAAATTCCTTCAAGGGTCGTAATTTTTCGATTTTTTGTTGCGCTATTATGAATAGGTTTTTGATCATTTGAAAGATAGAATCGGAGCATGAAGACTCAATGGGATCGAAGTAACCCGGGACATAGCACTTGACAGGCAGAACAATCAGCTGATCTCGTCTACCAGGGCCTTTTGCTCTCTCCAATGTCAAGGTTGGCTACTCTCTTCTCGAACGAAGGCGAGTAGTAATCATACTTCGCTGGATTTGCGAGGCCTGTTTCTTTCAGCGTCGAGCTCACCTAAACCAACAATCACAAATATGAAGAACTGATCAGTCTTGCAAAAAAATTTGCGTCCGGCGAGAACCGAACCTGTGACCATCCTAACGATTTCACTGACCTACCAATGCTAAAAAAAAAAACTCTCGAAGTTCGAATGCCCATCGCAATTCCTTTCCACTTAAGCCAGGTTTACATGAACAAAGTAAGATAACATTTTTGGTGTGAAAACAAGGGCAGTGGGCGGGGGCATACGGTAGATATTACAAGGGCAGTGGGCGGAAAACAAATCAGCAACACAATTTCTGGTACTTAAGGATTCTTCTCAAATATCTATTTGAATATTGAATAACAAAAAAATGGAAAGAAAGAGAGAATGATGAGGAGAGACTCTTCTGTGCATTACAATCGAATAGAGAGAAAAAGGTTAGAGTATTACGAAGAGCCAACTTTATCAGAGTGTATGAGGATCTCCTTCTGAGGAAACGTCTCGATGCCTCGCAGATGAGTCCAGTCCTGCCAATAACTAGATTACTCACTATAATAATAATAATAATAATAGCGATAATAATAAGAATAATAATAATAAAATAACAATAATATTAATAACAATAATAATGTTAATATTAATAATAATAAACTTCCTCGCGCTTGTTCCCGCCTCGCAGCAGGGTACGCGCTTTCCTGAGCGCGTACCCTGCCTTGTACTATGACAGACCGATACTGGTAGAACAAGTGGCTGCCCGCTAACCGTTACATATTAATCACTGAATATCACAAATCTTCGATGATATATACTGTCTCCGTGATTTATATGCTAATCATAGGTTTCCCTTCTCACTATTAGTGAAACCAAACCTTTTTTTAATCAACCATTCAGCTTTTACTGTGTTAAATTAAAACTTAGTTTTGTTTCAAACGATCTTTTTTTGTCGCTCGCTGTTGTTCTACAAGTGGTTTGTGATATTTGATGTATTAGCCTTGCTGCCGCAAAAAAACCTGCTTCAAAACTTCACTTGTGTTATAAGAGATGAATGAGAAAACTCAGTTTTGGTTCTGAAATCAAAAATTTTTTTAAAGTTTTGAAATTTCTTCTTGACATACGCGCTAGAAAGGTAAAGTTGTAGCACAAATACAATTTTGCTCGTAAATATAAATACAAAGAATATTTCTTAAATGATTTCTAAAAAGCAATTTTGAATATCAATTATTCGCAGTTGGCCGGCAAAGCAGCGAAGATCATCCAACTTAAAATACATTTATCTACTCCATTGAAGTTATGATTAAACTCGGAAAAAATTTCTCCAGGAAGAACTTACCTTAGCTTCATATTTCCAGTAGTAGTACATGGTTTGCAGGGCGATGAAGGCGAAAAAAACTTTGGGGATCGTAACTCTTGCGACGGTACCGTAATACACACCGAAAGTCGGCTGGAAGAAATGCCGATACAGCTTATCCATGGGAGTTCGATAGAGGATTCGAAGAGGATTGAACTGTCTGGAGACTGCATCGACGGTGATGGGCTCATCGGGGTGCAAGTGTTGATCCTGAACAAGAATTCACACTGTTAATTCTTCTCATATGATTTCAAGTAGATCAAAAAGATAGAAACTCAGAAAAAGGATTAACACCAGTACAGGTATTCTTTTGCGAGTGTTGTACAGACCTGTTGTTTTTAGTTCTTACTAAACACTAACGATGGCCGCATAGGTAAAATCTATCTTGATTTTTCAAGAGGTCGATCGCTGAAGTAGGCTAAAAAAAATTCCACTTTCCACTCGACGTAATGGGTTGAAAGTTATAACTGATGAAACGTTAATTTTATGAAGAGAAATGAAGTTTTTTAACTTTTACTTTTAACTGAAACCTCTGACACATTCATTTCTAGTGAGGAAGAGGGTCGGTAGGTCGCTCGCCCTAGATAATTTTTTGCCAGTTGGCAGTTTACCTACCTATGCCTATGCGATGGCCACAGAGCGCTACCGAACGGGGGACATATGTAGTTGGTGAAACCTTGGCTCTTGGGTAGCAAAGGATAAATACTACCTGGAATAAGTCAACACATCTTTAACCGATATAATTATTGGGTTGCTCATCATCATCGACTAACTGCATTGGAGCAAGGCTTGATCAACTAAGTTTTGCCAAACTTAATGAAGTACACAGAGCTGAGAGGGGAGAATTGGGAATTCTCGCCTGAATTTTGCCGATACAAATTTTGTTTGCATGGAACTTTCTATTTTTCATTGTACGCTTCTTCAATGGGTGACAAGAAATAGCCTATTGGTGACTGACATGCAGCCACTTGGCCCGCCACTCCCTTTCGGCCGGTGAGAGACCCGCCGTTCGCGCCCGCTCATCCGCCATGTGCAGCTCCAAACTCATCGGGTCATTCAAGCGATGCGAGGGCTTGTCCGAGCCAGATCTTGAAACAAGGCTGGTTCGAAGGATCAAATAAGACCACCTTGGTACTATTGTAAATACATCAAACAGAATAGGTACTCAGTACTTCCGTCCATTCGTCATGGCTGAGAACGGTCGACTCACTTCTCGCTCTTCACTTCTATCGCCAAGAATAAAGGATTCCGGTCTATAGAAGGATTTGGACACCCTTAGGCCGTAATGTCTGTTCAGTCATGTCACTTCAGTCTACATTCATTGTTCTCCTCATTCTTACTGTACTGTACGGAGAACCAGATGGAGCCGTTCGATTTTATGGCGCTTAATCTTCCATGACATCGAGAATAAAGCGTTTGAATTGAATTGAACTCAGTCTATTCACTTCATTTGATTTTTTATAGTGTGTTTTCTGTCTCGATTTTTTCAAACTTTTGCGAAATTGTATAATTTACAAACTATCGAAGAAAGTTTCGAGCCTTCGAGCCTGTTCCCTCAAAAACTCAAATCGCTCAACTCAATAAAAGATAGTTCTCAGTAACATTAGATCAGCTAAGCCAATGATCAAAAATAGGCACTTTTTCCATTCACCGGACACCCGCGTTACGGTCGCGTCGCGGTTCCCTTCGCTTTTTTTTACATCAAAAAGTTATTTTTACATTAAAAAACGCTTAGGCTTAGTAAAAGTTTACGATAACGAGGCCGTACGGCTTAGCTAACGAGGAAACCGCGACGCGAAGGGAACCGCGACGCGGGTGTCCGGTGAACGGAAAAAGTATCCAAAAATATAGGAAAACTTCAGTTTTATTTACGGTCGAGATCAGCGTAGCACATTTTTCGTTTTTCGACTTAGTCAAAAAATACTAAGTCGAAAAATTCGAAGAAGTTTTTTTTCGACTTTTTTTGACTTGTTTTTGTATTTTTTTCGCTTTTTTTATATTTTTTAAAACTTTTTTCTCGTTTTTCGACTTTTTTTTCGATCAAGCCTGGTCAAGATTTACAAATAAAAAACCCGGGCACTTCTTGCCTTTAACCACCCCCCCTACCATAGGTTCAATGGCTCAGATGAGAGTGGCTTTTTTTATACCGTCTCGTTAGCCTACGCCGTACGGCCTCGTTAGCGTAAACTTTTGCCTAAGCGTTTTTTAATGCAAAAATATTTATTTAATATAAGAACTATTGTGTAAACTAATTTTTGTAAATGTAAATAAGTAAGAAGTATGACCCATTGAACCTCTGGTTGGGGGGTGTTTAAACGCAAGAAGTGCCGAAACCCGGATAAGCATTGATGAATTGTCACCGTTTCACATGGTCGTTCAACGAAAATTCTCAAGCTGAAATGACAAGAACCAACTTGGCAGCGATTGGAGGAGGTGGCAGACCACTTCTCGTGTAAGGAGAGTTGCCCTCCCGCGCAGGTTTAACGTACTGGTTACCCATGTCTCAAACAAATAGAGATTAAGCATACAAGAGATTTAAAAATTTGGAGGGAAAGAACTTAATAACAATTTAATCATCCCTTTACTCCGGAGAAAGAATGAAGGCTAGAAAAAACCAACAAAAAATGGATAACAGAACTTATGTTAAACATTTCAGTGGGTCTGATACATATGCTATTCAAAAAGTAGAAGCATTTAAAAAGTTGTTAGTATGACACAGTAAACCAGAGACGCGGCTACGTTGCGGTTAATTAGTTGTACTCACAGGGGCCCCTGCAGGGGATGTGATAGTAAGTCGGAGAGAACAATTGACCAACTACAACACCATTGTTTTGCATTTCTTTATCACTCACAAGACTACAACGTTCAGTTTTTGAAAGATGAAAGATAACAGCAGAAAGTTTTATTTCCAAGAATCTGATTGTTTTTCAAAAACATTTCTTTACGACTAGCCCATTTGAACATTATTCTAGGTTTTTCAAAAGATTCTAATCGCGCTCAAGAGTGAAAATCTGAATTTCGGGTTACATATTTCTCGTAAGTTGTCGGTTGGTTTCATTGCTTCTTTTTGCATCGAGAAAATCCGCCTTAAAGTAGTAATCTGAAATTTCCCAACCATTTTTTTCTCTCTCTTGGACTTTGAGCTTTTAAAACATCTCACAGTAGAGGAACGAATAATTTAACCAATAAACAATAAACTGGTATTCGTTGAGAAAAATTTGTGTTGTGTTCTACTACAAATGCGAAGTGTATTGTTGTGTTGGTGACATAGTGCAATTGAGCGCGACAGCTGTTCGAAAACACGGCTTGCTAATGAGCAATCGAGAGTTTTTTCTGAGTCTGAAGGTTTCTATAACCCATAGACTTTCTGGGGAGCTTTATTCAGTTAATATATGTTATTCATGATGATTTTGCATGAGAGTCATTGAATTCTGAATATTTTTCGTAGCAATTTTTAAATCGTTTTTTTTAGTTCTGAGCTGTTCTGCCCTTCTGTTTTGTTTAAAGTTTTTTATTTAAAAAAATTTTCAATATTGAGTTGAAAGCAACTCAATAATAATCGGATTAAATCAAATTGAGATTTTTGTTCACAAAGTTTTCTCAAATCTGAAATAATGCTTTCAACTTTGCTCGCCCATGAAGAATCAACTATGATCTTTCATCAGCTAGTTCTGTGCTCTATTCTTTACCTCTTCTTTTGCCTATCAATCTTACTGTAATCAGCTGATTACAGTAAGACGCTCTGCTCTATTCTTTACCTCTTCTTTTGCCTATCAACGTGGCATAATAAATTACTAAATATGATATCAATGTCTAAATTTTTCGAACAATTTCAGAGCTTTTTGATTCAACTGTTTTGTAAGTTTCGTTCTATTTTTGCAGGGTTGTGGGGTTGTTTTAATACATTTTATGGCACTTCTTGCGTTTAACCACTCTCTTCCCCCCTTCCTACCGGAGGTTAAATGGGTCATACGTCTGACTTATTCATACAAAAAATTCTTTTCACATTAATTTTTACATTAAAAATTTATTTTTACATAAAAAATGCTTAGGCTTAGAAAAAGTTTACGCTAACGAGACCGTATCAAAAAAAATTCCACTCTCATCTGACCCATTGAACCTCTGGTAATGTAATGTGGTTAAATGCAAGAAGTGCCCATTTTATTTCCGTTTCTCAATTGTTTTTGGTTCTGATATTAGTTTTAGTTGTTCATCGTTCAGTTTCAATAAATGGGCAAACAATAAGAGTACGTTTAACCCAAAATCTTCGAATGCGTAAAGTTTTTCATCTCTTTTCGTTTTCAGTTTTAAATGGTATCAATTATTCTCGTTTTAAGGTCGTAGAGGAAATGAGTTTTCGGTTGGAGATTTTCGAGGTGAAGACGCAAAAGTCGATTTTACTTCTGGAGAACTTGTATGGCAAAGAGACCATTTTGGCCATCAAGAAGCGAATCGCCCAGAAAAGTTGGCTCGATTTTTTGAAAATTATTTTCAATGTTTACAATAGGATCTGTTTTCTTCTTGAGAAACATCTTCAGTTGACTTTGAAGCTCACTCCTGTGCGCTTAGTATTTGGTTCATTGAAGTAGAATATGCGCACCCTTCATTCTAGATACAGTCAAAACATGGGGATAGCAAAAACTGCTTCGTGGGTTATAGCCATCATGAGAAGCACTCGAAGAGGAATAATAAGTGGCAACCACTACTCTCACTAATAAACCCGATCTTCCTTGTCTGTCGGCGCCATTCCATTCCTAACTTCACCGGACCTCTCCATCATTCTTTGTTGTTGTTGTTGCCGGTTGTAGCCGTCATCGAAGAGCGAGGCCCACGTGATATTTCGCTTCGTCTTTCGTTGTGTATAAGTCGTCGGGACTGTGCGCTTCGCTGGTCTTTTCTCATTGAAACCGTCTGCGATGTTCTTAGTGAGCTTCAGGAGTGCCGAAGTGGTTGAGCGGCCCGCCGTCAATCCGTGTTGGTGTTCTGCCGGTGGTATATAGGACTGGATAGTGTTGAGGAGTAGGCGTTCAATCACTTTTGCGACGGGGGAGAGAAGAGAGATCGGGCGGTAGCTTGAGCTGACGGTGGCTTGCTTCCCCGGCTTCAGGACAGGGATGATGATCGAGGACTTCCATATCATAGGGATCCGGTTAGTGCGTAGTGAATCGTTGATGAGGATAGTGAGAGCGTTGATTCCTCTGGGACCTAGGTTATGGAGGAGTATTGGAGCAAGGCCGTCTGGTCCAAGGGCTGTTGATTTTTTCGTTGCTCTGATAGCTGATGTGACCTCTTTTTCTGAAAAATCGGTGAAGTCGTCGCGTAGAAGTTGTCGTACTATTCTCATCGTGTGCCTGTTGTACTTGGAGGTTGTGTACGAGACTGGGCGGGTGAAAGCCTTGTTGAAACGGTTGGCGCATTCTGTGGCGGATGATGATGATGATTGTTGCCCGTGCGGTTCCTTTGACGTTGAAAGGGGGTCCACGAGCTCTCGGTAAAAGCTCAAGCACACAGTCACACTCACTCACTTCTCTCTTTCTCTCTCTCATTCACTTTTTTTTGCCTCTCTTCTTTTCGCCTTTTTTTTTGTTTCGAGCTCTGGCTTTTTTATTTTTTTTATTAACTGATTCTATCCTTCCATCCATATTATTCAACAATCCAACCTACACATACAACAGCAAATACTTATTTAGACTGGCAATGAAAAATAACATTCATTGGGCTAAGAAATCTGCAACATCGACAGTTCTATACCATAGGTCTAGCGGTTTAAGTCTAGTGGGGTTACAACGGCAGTTAAACAAGTGTACACTAGTATGATCTACCTCTCTACATAAAGGACAGAGAGGAGAATCAGTGGCACCTATCCTATGAAGGTAACTATTTAACGTGCTCGAGTAACCACTTCTAAGTTGCGATAGGGTAACCTGTTGTTCCCTGTCAAGTAACCCAGTAGACTTATGGACCATGGGTGGTTTGAATCCTAGGACTGTGTTTGGTTCACAGTTTCTAAGAAATTTCCTAACAGCTTCTGTGTGCAGATTTCTAAGAGTTGTCTTACAGTCACTATCCCCCAGACTGAGGTCCATGTTCATCACGTGTCCGCGGATGGCTCTTGGTGGTCGTTGTCGGAGGGTGAGGTTATGCGATGGGTGATCCTCTTGCATTCTGGCCTTGGCTAGGTATTGGTTGGTCAGCAGCTCATTGTGCTCCTTTACTGGCAGGAGTTTGGATTCGAGAGCGAGGTGCTGTGTTCCGGCCATTTGAAGGTTACCCGTGGCTGCCCTGATTGCTTTGTTTTGGCAGGCCTGTAGTCGTGTCAAGTGCGTGTTTGCGAGTGGTGGGGTGTATACGGGTGCTGCGTAGTTAATGATGGATCTCGTCGTTGCTTTATATGTCGCGATGAGTGTTGTCGGACTCTGACCCCATCTTCTGCCTGCTAATGCTCTGATGATGTTGAGGCGTTTGGAAGCCTTCGTTCTGATGGCCTCTGCGTGGTGTCGGAAAGTTCCTAATTAGTCCAAAACCACACCCAAGATCTTTGGTGATTGGGAGAAGATCGCCACTGAGTTTGATTTCAGGTTTTTTGTTGCATTCGCTGTGCATGTTGTGAAGAGGGTCACCGAAGATTTTTCTTTGGAAATCTGCATCTTTAGGTTGTCCAGTTCATTAACTAATCTGGGGAGGTACTCATCCATTTTGTCCTCGCATTCGTTGATCTTTGCACTCGATGACATTATTGAGATGTCGTCCGCATATGCAACAATTTTGGTGCTTCCCGTGGGTACTGGGAGATTGTTTAGGTAGACATTGAAGAGAATGGGGCTTAACACACCGCCCTGTGGAACGCCAGCCCGACTGGTGACATAGCTGCTAGTCGTGTTTTGTTGTTGTTGTTGTCTTGCCCATAGGTCCTGTCGAGGGGAGTCCTTTTGGGATAGGTTGGTGGTGAGGATCCTTTTGAGTCCGGAAAGATTTTCTCCGTCTACACTCGCACCGCAGTCGGCGATCCTCTTGGCGAGACCCATTCGTTAACCGGAGAAGGGCAAGAGGTTATTTTACTGGCGCCTCGACTCGCCATTGAAAAGTATAGCGGAGTATCGGCTGATGTTTTGTCCGGTGGCATGCCCAGGCCGGTCCGGCATCGCCCTCCTTTGACGAGCTATACTACCCAGTTTTGGTCCGCGGCGGGATTTCTCCCGCTACCTCCCAGCGCGAATTCTTCGTAGGGAGGCGTCCCTCTATCCGCCACCTGAGGTCGCGCTCGATTCTGGACTGGATAATCCGGCTCCATCCGTGACAGGCTCTCAAGGCTGTAGAGTCACGAATGGCCACTGTTGCCAGTGTGTTTCGAGCTTTTTGTTTTGGAAGGTCACACTCACCGATCTTCCCCGAAGATAGTTAGACAACCATCTCACGACGCCTCTGGGAATATTGGTCTCTGCCAATTTTCTGCAAAGTGTCGGGATGTGGACTAGATCGTACGCCGAGGTCATGTCCAAAGCAACCATTATCGTTCTCTTAGGGGGAGCTTTTTGGTTGAAACCTTCAGTGATCTGGCCAGTTATTTCCAGGAGAGCTGATGTTTTGGACTTGCCTTTTGTAAATCCGTGTTGCCATTTGGCCAATTCGATCCCATCTGCGATGAGAGGGAGTAGGCTTCTTTCGAAAAGTTTGGCAAAGGGAGATAGGATTGAGATTGGGCGATATCTTTTAATCGTCGACGGGTCCTTTCCTATCTTTGGCAGCATAATAACTCTGGCTGTTTTCCAAGCATGTGGTATGATACCGGATTGGAGAGTACTGTTGTAGAGAAAAGCCAAGCATCTTTTGAATGAGCTTCCTGCATTTTTGATCATGAGAGGGCAGATACCTTCGCTGTCGAATGCCTTCGAGCCTCTGGTTGCTTTGCAAGCTTTTTCAACGTCATCAATCGAAAAAACGGGAATATCTTCTCTGGAAAACCCTTTTATCCATCGGGTTGTCTGTCGATTTGTTTTGTCCGGTGTTTTAGGGGCTTGTTTGGCCAGGTTTTTGGCAAAGGCGTTTGCAGCTTCCAGGGAGGATAGTTGTTTTCCGTTTTGAATTATGACATTGTGAGATCGGTTGTGTCCTCTACCATCAATTGCTTTGATAGTTTTCCATAGCCGATTGGTTGGTTCATTATGTCAAAGTCCATTTACGTATTCCTCCCAGGCTTTTTGCTTATCCTTGCGAATTTGAGTTGTGATTTCGGCCATGATTGTAGGGAGATGATGATTGTGGACTTTTCCATCTTACGACCCTCTTTCAAAAAGCCACTGCTCGCCTGGAGTATCCCGAAGACTGGAGTAGATCATCTACAATACCCATCTACAAAGGGAAAGGAGATGTCACAATATGCTCCAACTACCGGCCGATAAGAATCATTCCTCATACCACAATGATCTTGGAAAAGATCATCGAAGCACGGCTCCGCAAAATTGTAAGCACAACCGTCAATCAGTGTGGCTTCGTCAAAGGAAGTGGAACAACAGATGCTATTTTCGCCATTCGTCTTTATCTAGAGAAACACAGGGAAAAGGCGAAGTCAGTCCATTGCGCTTTCCTTGACTTGGAGAAAACTTTCGACCGTGTGCCTCATGAGCTGATATGGTTCTCTCTTCGAGACCACCTAGTCCCAGAAGAGTACATAAGATGGATTCAAATGATGTATACTGACTCTAGAAGTACCGTGAGAAGTCCAGCGGGTACTTCGGAGTCATTCAAGGTTGCTGTAGGAGTCCATCAAGGTTCCGCCCTTTCCCCCCTGCTCTTTATACTGATAATGGACACGATCACCAGAGATCTACAAACAAGCCCTCCGAAAACTCTACTGTATGCTGACGACGTTGTGTTATGTTCCAACACAACAGAGGACTTGGAGAAACAGCTAGGAGAGTGGAACGAACGCTTCAGTGACTATGGTCTACGACTAAACCTCCAAAAGACTGAGTACTTGGAAATGGGAAAAAGTACTTCGAATACCTCGAATACCATCAAAGTCAAGAACACCGAACTCCGGAAAGTGGATGGCTTCAAGTACCTCGGATTCTACATCACCGCAGACCTAGACCCCAAGGCTACAGTTGCTGCGAGAGTTAATGCTGCCTGGCTCAAATGGAGAGAATCAACCGGTGTACTATGCGACAAGCGAATGCCTGACAGACTGAAAAGTAAAATTTACCGATCAGTTGTCAGACCAGTAGCGTTGTACGGCCTCGAATGTTCTCCATGCACAGCAAAGACTATACAGATGCTGCATGTTATGGAGATGAAAATGCTGAGATGGAGCCTCGGACTCACTCGTCTAGACATGGTGCGAAATGAAACCATCCGAGATCGTCTGGGCATCGCCCCTATATCTGAAAAGCTTCGAGAGTCAAGGCTGAGATGGTACGGGCACGTGATAAGATCAAATCCCCATTCCGTTTCTCAATCGTCCTGGAACCTCGAAGTAGAGGGCAAAAGACCCAGAGGCAGACCCAAAACTAGGTGGCGAGACTGCATCGAAGTAGACATGAACACGACCGGGCTGAAGACTGAAGACGCAGCTGATCGGGTGAAATGGCGTGGTGCAGTCTACAAAGCGGACCCTGCCCGGCGGCGGGATAAACGCTAGGAAGAAGAAGAAGAAGAAGAAGATTTCGGCCATGATTGTAGGGAGATCAGGATTCAGAGGATCATTGGTCCTCATGTAGTCTCTTTGTTTAATCAGGGCTTTCGCTTTTTCGCTAAGGTTGGGAGTGTAGTTGAGCTTTCTGCCTTTAGGGATGTTGTTCTTCGACGCTGCAAGAATGACTCGTACCAGGAAATCGTGCATTTCATTGTTTTTCCTGTGAAAGGAAAATCACCAATTCTTTTGTTTATCTCCTTCTCGAAACCGCTCCAATTTGCTTTGTTGTAGTTCATGAAGCACTTCTCATTCGATATGTTAGACGGTTGAAGATCTACTTCGATGATGATGGGGAGGTGGTCGGAGTTGAGTCTGTTGATCGGTGCCCATCTGCATTCTGTTGACACGTCGGAGGAGATGAGTGTTATGTCAGGCGAGGCGTCCTTTCTTGTGTGTTGGCGGGCGTTGTTAAGGCAGACCAGGTTTCTTTCTTCTATGGCTTCGCAAAGATCGTCTCCTCTTTTGTCTTCGACTCCATCACTGTTGTTGTTGTTGTTGTTGCCGGCTGCGACCGGCATCGAAGAGTGATGTCCACGGTAGGCGATCTCTTCCTCTTTGTTAGTTTTTTTTCCGTCTAGATCTTCAGGAAAGCTGCCACTTCCAGCGGCCTCTTCCAGAGGTCAATAGGAGCCAGTGTTGTTGGGTTGCCAGTGCAGTTGAAGAGGTGGGCGACGTCGTGTGGTCCGGATGAGCAGTCGGGACAGACGTCGGGTATCGAGTCGTCGATGCGATGCAGGTAATGTTTGGTGAATCTGCTGAATCCAGAGCGAAGCTGGCTGAGTGTGCATCGTGTACTGCGAGGGAGATCCTTCTCTTCTTCCTGTATATCGGGCGGAGGCCTGCCTCCCAGGATAATGGCGCCTTTCATTGAGCACATTTCGTTAGGACTCCATCACTCCAGAGCGCGTTGTGTGCGTTGAAATCTCCCGCAATGATACATGGGCCCTGTCTGTCTAACAGTCTTTCAAAGTTAGTACTATAACCGAGTGAGCATGAGGACCGGGGAGGTATGTATACATTGGAGATGGAGAAGTTGCCTCGTTTGGTGGGGACATTTATGCACATAGTTTCCGCGACCTTATCCGTTGAGGGAAGGGTTATATTAGTGAACTGAGTGTCTTCCCTTTTTAGTATGGCCACACCACCGCCAGAATTGTTACGATCTTTTCTGAGCATGGTGTAGCCGGGGATAGTAACTCTAGCGTCTCCTTCCATCTTGGTCTCTTGAATGAGAGCTATGTGAATGTTCAGTTCGTGTAGTAGGCCCTCTAGTTCTGACGCTCTAGCTTTTAAACCATTCGCGTTCCATTGAATAATTTTTAGGTTCTCTGAGGGCTTAGTGGGCTTAGTTCTCGTGACAGGTGGTCTACTACAATCGAGACATCTCCAATTCGGGGACCATTCATTGAACGATGACAAATTCGAGCACTTGAGGTGTACCCATGAGGAGCATCTACCACATCTTATACTGTTTGATGCAGCACTTTTAGAGCAAACGGGACACGGCCATCTTGGCGGACCGGGGTTGGATTCAATACCAGCTCTAAGTAAGAGAGTTCGGACCAGGGAGGCTGATAACGCCTGTTCCTCTAATGAAAAAAGAAAGAGAGTGGGTTGTGACTGCGTACGAGCAATGCTCGTGTAGGCCCTTTGAAGGGTTTCTTTCCTTTGGGATAGTATGTTTGGAGGTCCATTGGGGCCGATGCCTTCCAGCATCGTCCACAGTCGCACCGCGTGTAGGTGACCTCTTTCGCGACCTCTGTGGCGGATGTCACTGGGTCTTCATCGAAGCATATGGCGCAGTTGGGTGGGGGTCTCCCTTTGTTCTTTAGCATCTTGATCGTCTTCCATAACTTGTTGCTGTCTCTTTTAGGGTCGAAGCTCTCCATGAATTGTCTCCAGACTTCTCGTTTGTTCTTGTCTGTGGCTCTCCTAATGTTTTGGTTGAGGTTGTATATCTCAGGGCAGAGCGGGTCGGATTCTCTCAAAGCGTCACGTTGGGACATCCAGTCGCGGATTTCCGAAGTTAGCGCTGTTTCTCTCTTGTGTATTCGACCGCGTGGTATTGTGCTGGCCAGCTGCTGATAGCAGGATCTTCCGTAAGAAGGGCTCAGCTTGGGCGGCGGGAAGGTTCGGGAGAGGTGATTCGGCTAGCTTCTCCTCAACTAGCGATTGGAAACGGAACCAGTCTGCTTCGTTGTAGTTCGCGAAGGTCATGCTTCTGTGCGTCCGGATAAAGTTGTTGCTCTCGATTTCGATGACAATGGGTAAGTGATCTGAGCTTCCTGATGTGACGGTTTTCCATGAGGCTTCGGATAGGAGATCTTGTGAGCAGAAAAAAATCATCATTCTTGGGGAGCGACCTCCATCATTCTTGGGGAGCAACCCTTTCAATAACTTTCTTTGCTTCCCCTCCAGCCAAGTGGTCAAGCTCTCCTATGATTAAAAGGATCTCTGTTTTGAATTCGACCGGTTTTCCGAAGTATACACGCATATTCAAATAACTTTTCTATCGATTAAACTTAAACTTATCTCACTTGCCGCTGGTGGGTCTTTGTTCTGTGACAATTCCCGCCTTCTGTGAACTTATATGTTCTTTTCCGATGCATTGAAAAAAGTCCATCGTTCCAGAACTGCACCTTCCCGTTGAGAGGCAATCACTGCGTGTGGAGCCTAAAGGAAAAGCGATCAGCGATGAAACGGTATTTCGCTATTTCTTTAAGCGAAATCTAAATTCGGTGTTAAATGATAAGGTCTCAGAAGGTAACGTGGTTCAGAACAGGGGTTAAATGGAGCCGCCCAATTTGGGTTTACATGTATCCGCCGCTAAAAGTTTGGAGGAAAAAAAAGAGGGGATGAAGGAAAAGGGTAAGAAAAGAGAGGGAGTTTTTGTCAATAGTGTATGTACATGTATCCGCCGACGGGACCGATCCGGTCACTATTTAACCCCTGGTTCAGAACCATATACTGATGCATGATTTTTTTGTGCTGAAGATGTTACATGTTCCAAGATGCAGGTTTGCTCAAAACCTGCCAAGATGCTCTCACAATATTAATATTGTACTCGCCTTCGGTGGTGCTACAGCCCACAAGTTTACACCGTCGCAAGTTACCGGTTCATCCTCACCGGTGATGATGATGATTGTTGCCCGTGCGGTTCCTTTGACGTTGAAAGGGGGGTCCACGAGCTCTCGGTAAAAGCTCAAGCACACAGTCACACTCACTCACTTCTCTCTTTCTCTCTCTTTCTCTTCATCCTCACCGGTATCGAGCGCGTCCTCAGGTGGCGGATAGAGAGATGTCTCTTTGCACAAGTGCATTGGAGATAGAGGGCTTGCCCGTCGCGAACCAAAATTAGATAGTATAGTTCGTCAAAGGAGGGCTATGCCGGACTGGCCTGGGCATGCCACCGGATAAAACATCAGCCGATACTCCCCTATACTTTGTGATGGCGAGTCGAGGCGCCAGTAAAATAACCTCTTGCCCTTCTCCAGTTAATGAATGGGTCTCGCGAAGAGGATCGCCGACTGCGGGGCGAGTGTAGACGGAGAAAATTTCTCCCGACTTAAAAGGATCCTCACCAATTTATCCCAAAGGACTCCCTTCGACAGGACCTATGGGCAAACAACAACAACAACAAAAAGGGGTAGCATAAGAGGTCAAACCAATTCCAACTGCAGCAGCCATGGTAGTAATAGTGAAGATTCCATTGGATAGCTCGCACGTATCCTTCTGCTTGCTCTTTCAGCTGCGTTCTGTCATCAAAATCCACATCTAATTTTGTGGCTAGTTTTTACCATTACGATTTATAGCGGTTTCTCATGTTTTTGCTTCAAAACTTCTTTTTTTTAAATTGGGCCCTTTGAATTCATTGAATATCAAAACCAATAACTTTTTTCAGAGGCTATAAACTTTACCCAGTGATAATCTCCTAATCCCTACAATTCAAACCTTCTGTTCTCTCAGTGTATCATCAATGAATTACCAATTGATCGAGTTTTTGGTGACCAATTCACAAAATCCTTCCGAAAAAAACAAACATAAAACATCATGAATGAACAATTTTTAATGTTCAGCTCATTCATGTTCGATTTGTTTTTGTGACATACTGAATTGAGCTCTGAGGAGAAATTCTTAATTTTTTTTATCCTGCTACTTATTGTTTGATCTTTAAATTTTAGATGAAATTTTTCTATTTAAGGGCAACTGCTAATTGATATGTTGAGACTTTTTGACTTTAGAACATCAACGTAACTTTCGTGTTAAAACCTTGGTAAACAATATTTTGCATCTCCATCTTCTCTCCGTAGTATCTTTTCTTGTGCATTTTGAAGTCATTGTTGAGTGCTCGTGACCAGCAATTCTGTTAATACTAACAAAATGCACCATAAAAAATCTAGTTTTAATCTTCGCGGGAATCATTCTGCGCTTTTATTAGATGTTCGAAATATTATAGCATTTGCGGAAAACAATCAGCGGATTTTTAGTGTGCAAGAAAAAGGTACAGACGCTCACCTAAGGAGGAAAAAACTTTTTAACATAAGGGCTCCTCTTATGATAAAAAAAAACAAAGGCCAGCGGAAAATTTTTTTTGTTTCTTATAAGGATGAAAGGTAAAAAAAATTGATTGTGGCTGTTTACATGCTCATTTCACCGTGGTGATTTCTATCTCATCATGTTTCACTTATTGCTATGACTTTTTAAGTCATGTTTCACTTATTGCTATGACTTTTTAAGTCATGTTTCACTTATTGCAATGACTTTTTAAGTCATGTTTCACTTATTGCAATGACTTTTTAAGTCATGTTTCACTTATTGCAATGACTTTTTAAGTCATGTTTCACTTATTGCAATGACTTTTTAAGTCATGTTTAACTTATTGCAATGACTTTTTAAGTCATGTTTCACTTATTGCAATGACTTTTTAAGTCATGTTTCACTTATTGCAATGACTTTTTAAGTCATGTTTCACTTATTGCAATGACTTTTTAAGTCATGTTTCACTTATTGCAATGACTTTTTAAGTCATGTTTCACTTATTGCAATGACTTTTTAAGTCATGTTTCACTTATTGCAATGACTTTTTAAGTCATGTTTAACTTATTGCATTGACTTTTTAAGTCATGATTGTTGACTGATGTTTCCAGACATTGGACGATCTCGGTCTCTCTGCGAGTGGAGCGCAGCTTTATGTCAAAGACCTCGGGCCGCAAATTAAGTGGAAGACTGTCAGTCATTCTCAGCTGATATAAATCTTTCGGTTCTGATATTGATTGTTTGGATAATAAGAACTGGATTAAAATCTCGAGTTAGATAATTCATCCAAATAAGGGTTTAACTCTCAAAGGTACTAAGTTAAGAGATAGGTCACCTCTATTGTTGAAAAATGGAGGGAAGGGGGGCTTTGTGAGCGAGAGGACCACGAATATTTGAAAAGAAGCGAGTCATACAGTCTAGATTTTTTTATGCTGCGCAATCACCTTCATTTCAATGTATTTGACCTCTATATTGCTTTTCAGTGTTTTTGAACGTCGCGTGCTCGAAAACCACGTTTTTGTTATTCTCTATAAACTTGAAACATGTAAATATAAATAGTAAGGTTAGTTAAGAAATAGAAATAGAATGAGTTGTTGAGAGAAGAAATAATATGAGTTGTCTTACCAATAAAGAAGGTTTTGAGTGCAACTATTGAAAGGTAGAAACGCTGTAAACATATACTCCCTCTCATGAGATAACATATACTCCCTCTCATGAGATAACATATACTCCCTCTCATGAGATAACATATACTCCCTCTCATGAGATAACATATACTCCCTCTCATGAGATAACATATACTCCCTCTCATGAGATAACATATACTACCTCTCATGAGATAACATATACTCCCTCTCATGAGATAACATATACTCCCTCTCATGAGATACTTTTTTATACATAGAATGCATAGACTTGTTCCGCATTAAGATTGAGATTATCCCCCTTTAAAACACAGGTTTCGGAGGTGTTATGACGTTTTCTATGGGGAGGCTATTGAGGTTTGGAAATCCACTCAAAAAGATTAATACTCTTTACAGCTCGTCATCCGTCAGGATTTTTCCGGATATGATTAAAATTAGGTTTATAAATGGATTATTTAAGTGATTTATGTCAAGAGTGCAATATAGGTGAAAAATCAGATTTATATTGAAGACTTGCCGTCTACAAATGAATGACTTTCAAGAGAGTGATTTCAGTAAGCATCTCAATTTGAAGGCAGAAGCAATAAATTCTCGAAATAGATTAGAAAACATTTTTGTATTTTAGTGACAGGTAGCCGTAGCTCATCATAAGTATTGTAAATGTTGGGAATCGATTCTTCAAAAACAACCTCTCTTGGAGTGGGGGAAGTTCTAGAAGAAGTCTTCTGTTTAAGGTGTTCGTGTTGGAGTACGCAGGGCCACTTTTGATCTACCCTCTCTTCTATACAAGACCTTCCCTCATCTACGGAAGTTGGTTGTTCTCATCGAATTTGAACACCAGAAACAAATCGAAGACTGAGAAATCTGTGGTTGTGAAAATAGAAAAATAGTTGTTTTTTTGGGTTTAATTTTTTTTACAACTGGAAAATTATTTTTACAACTTGAAACGCTAGAGAAACAAGCATTTTTATTCCGGTCCCAAAAAAGGTTGAATATAATATTAGTGGTTAGAGAAGGGCATTTTTTAGGGCAATTGCCGTAAAGCATGATGCACTACATGCACCATACACAACACTTTCTGCTCACTGCTCACTTTATTACGCTAACCTTACACTTATAACTTTTCAAAGTTTTGATAATTGTGCTATAATTTCACTGAAATCTCGGCATAGGCTCAGGTCAAGCTCACGCTAACTAGACCGTAAGGCTCAGGAACCAAACCGTATGAAAATGTGTAAGTAGTGCACTTCACAAACACGCTGTTCGGCAATTGCTATTTTTCCGTGAGTAACAGCGTGAGCATGGTATGTTAAACTAGGGTTGTACAAAAAAGGTTCTTATTTGCCGGAGATTGTATAGATGATCAAAGTTAGGTTATGCACCAATCATGATTGAAAATAAGACAAAAGCACATCGGTTGCGAGAATTTAGTTTGAGAAAATTAATAGTTTTAGATATTAGAAAGAGAATTATTTTTGAGGCGGTCACACCACTGCGGTGCAACAGGCAGTGTATCTGGCCTTGCTCTGCTGGACATTCCATTACGGTAAACGTCTCTTCGAGACCCTTTTCGTGCACAGATTCAGCAACGCGACCATGCCTTTCTTCAATCTCATCAAGGTGCGGTTTTTTATGAACGATTTTTCTAGTTATGAGAGACGGTGATAATGTAACTTTGTGGTTATAGAAGACGCTTTTTTGGAGAATGTAGTTTGAAGCTTAGAGGTTTTGTGGACCCGGTCGATGATGTCGGCGGAAATGTATGACTTTATGTACCGATCATGAAAGGAATTAAGTTGGACGAGTTACCATAAACCAGTGTAGGTGTAAGTACCAAAGAAATAATTTGTATATACATATTACTGATGATATCGTTAGGAATCATATTACAACGAGAATGTAGGATTCTAATTGTGTTTTTTTAAATTCAAATTTCTGAAAAGAAACTGCAATAAGAATACAACTTATAGAACTGCGGCTACTATTGGAGCTTCGGAGCGTTCATTGCTTACTACATCAATCACCCTCAGTACACCCCGCCCACCTTTGGAAATACCCAGATTTATCTCGGCCTGGCCATGTTTGCCATCTCCGAGTTCGGTTGGTTGACATCGAATCACGATTCCATAAGCAAAAATGCCATTACAAAAGCACGCCGTGCACACTGTGTTCATTACAAAAGCTCGCCCACACTGTATAATTACCAATGCACGCCGAGGCGCGGGAAAGAGAAAAGAGTGTTTGACGCACTATATTGTTTCACACTATAATTTAGTTATGAAAAGTGATAATTTTTACTAAAAGAATACTTTTGGGCCATTACAAAAGAAATATATTAGGGCGACGTTTTAAATAAAGCGCATGAGCGGAGTTAAGAATTTTCCCGCGCCTCGGCGTGCATTGGTAATTATACAGTGTGCAGCGTGCGTGCACAGCGAACACAGTGTGCACGGCGTGCTTTTGTAATGGCCAAGAAAAAAGGCAACAGAGCCTTCTTAAAGCAAGAGAAAAAACTTGGAAAAAAACCTGCCTGAAGCCAGAAAATATTGCCCAAGCCATAGAGAACTAGGTTTTTCATGTAAGGTTGCGAGCTAGAAACATGGTAAAAATCTGTCTTGATTTTTTAATAGGTCGATCGCCAAAGTAGGCGGAAAATTTCCATTTTCAACTTGATGAAACCGGTTGAGGCTGAGTTAGAACTGGAGAAACGTTCCATTTATGTAGAGAAATAAAGAAGGGGAAAAATTATTGGTCCACCATTTAAATAGAAGTGTCACCAAATAAAATAGTAACGTCCACCAAATAAAATAGTAACGTCCACCAAATAAAATAGTAACGTGTACCAAATAAAACACTAACGTCCATTAAAATTTTTTTCGTTGTGAAGTTCACCACGGCATTTTTTTCTCACCTGACACCAACCTGTATGGTTTTTTCCACCAAATTAAAAGTCCACCAATTTTTTTCGTGAAATTCACCACGGCATTTTTTCTCACCTGACACCAAAGGTTTTTTTCTCACCCTACACCACACCAAACTTTTTCTGCTCTCTCAGTGAGTTGTTTTTGATGGTTTTTTTTTGTAGTGGAGGTAATTTTCGCGGGAGAAAAGTTTTTATGAGTGTTTTTTCTTGTTGAATGTTTTCTTTAGGTCATTCTGTTGAATGTTTTGTTTCAGATATAATTTAAAAATAGGCACTTCTGCAGTTTAAGTGGCAGCGCTCGTGGGCTTTAAACGCTTTGGTTTCAATTTTTTTCTTCATAGATGTTCATTTTGAGCATCAATGACTCTGGTTCTTGCAAAAACTCCGGTTCTTGCAAAAAAATTTTTCATTTTTTCACAAAAAAATTTTTGGACTCAACTGCAGTTTCAGTCACCCCCAAAGCCATAAAAAGGGAAGAAGGGGACCCTAAGGAGAGAAGGGGAAGGGAGTTTTCATGAATAAAATCTCTTTCTGAGAAAAAATCTTTGGAAGGTTAAAGTAGATTAGAGCCAACTTTTTCCTAAGCCTAAGCGTTTTGGCCCTTTGTTAATTCGTCTGGTAGGTGCGTCGCGGCCCCCTTCGCGTCGCGGCCCGCGTCGTGGCTTTTATTTATTTTTTTCTCAGAAAGAGATTTTATTCATGAAAACTCCCTTCCTCCTTTCTCCTTAGGGCCCCCCTTCCCCCCTTTAGGCCCCCCCCCTTCCCCCTCCCCCCCTCCCTAGGGCCCTTACCCCCCCTTGCTTAGGTAGGGCCCTCTTCCTCCCCCCTTCCCCGTTTAGGGTCCCCCTCCCTTCCCTGCTTAGGTAAACCCCCTCCCCCCTTTCCTTTCCCCAAAATTTATAAAGATATTTTTTTAAAGGAAAAGAAAAGAAGAAAGAAAGAAAAAAAATAAATAAATTGAGAGGCCGCGACGCGAAGGGGGCCGAGACGCGCCTACCAGACGAAGTAAAAAAGTACCAGCGTTTTAATGTAAAAATAATTTTTTGCAGTTGCAAAATCAGGTTAATTTTTCATTTTTAAAATCTTTTCTAGCTATTATAGATAAATTTTTATACAGATATAAACCACACTAAAGAAAAAAAAAGAAGTTTTTCTGGAAATTTTGTTGTTTTTTCTGAAAAAAAAAATTTTTACAAATTTTTTTTTCAAGAACCAAAGTCCCTGATGCTCAAAATGATATCCTATGAAGAAATTTTCCGAAACCAAAACGTTTAAAGCCCACGAGCGCTGCCACTTAAACTGCAGAAGTACCTATTTTTAAATTAAATCTGAAACAAAACATTCAACAGAATGACCTAAAGAAAACATTCAACAACAAAAAACACTCATAAAAAACTTTACTCCCGCGAAAATTACCTCCACTACAAAAAAAACCATCAAAAACAACTCACTGAAAGAGCAGAAAAAGTTTGGTGTGGTGTAGGGTGAGAAAAAACCTTTGGTGTCAGGTGAGAAAAATGCCGTGGTGAATTTCACGAAAAAAATTGGTGGACTTTTAATTTGGTGGAAAAAACCATACAGGTTGGTGTCAGGTGAGAAAAAAATGCCGTGGTGAATTTCACAACAAAAAAAAATTTGGTGGACGTTAGTGTTTTATTTGGTGGACGTTACTATTTTATTTGGTGGACGTTACTATTTTATTTGGTGACACTTCTATTTAAATGGTGGACCAATAATTCATGCCCAATGGAGAAGATACATTCATTTCGAGTTAGGGAGAGGTTCGGTAGGTCGGTCGCCCTAGAAAACTTTTTTGCTAGTTAGAAGGTTACCTATTGCTGGAAATGATGAAAAATGTTGGCTGAGTTTTTGGAAATCAGTCCGAAAAGAGGACGTGAAACTCGACAATTAAACGAACAGTGAAAAAGAGTTTAAAGTTGTAAAAGGAGGCAAAAATATCAGTCTTTTTTTAAGTATTTACTTCTTTCTCTCTTTTTTTAAGTATTTACTTCTTTCTTTCTTTTTTAAGTATTTACTTCTTTCTCTCTTTCTCAGCTGTTTTTAAGTATTTACTTCTTTCTCTCTTTCTCAGCTGTTTTTTAAGTATTTACTTCTTTCTCTCTTTCTCAGCTGTTTTTAAGTATTTACTTCTTTCTCTCTTTCTCAGCTGTTTTTAAGTATTTACTTCTTTCTCTCTTTCTCAGCTGTTTTTAAGTATTTACTTCTTTCTCTCTTTCTCAGCTGTTTTTAAGTATTTACTTCTTTCTCTCTTTCTCAGCTGTTTTTAAGTATTTACTTCTTTCTCTCTTTCTCAGCTGTTTTTAAGTATTTACTTCTTTCTCTCTTTCTCAGCTGTTTTTAAGTATTTACTTCTTTCTCTCTTTCTCAGCTGTTTTTAAGTATTTACTTCTTTCTCTCATTCTCAGCTATTTTTAAGTATTTACTTCTTTCTCTCTTTCTCAGCTGTTTTTAAGTATTTACTTCTTTCTCTCTTTCTCAGCTGTTTTTAAGTATTTACTTCTTTCTCTCTTTCTCAGCTGTTTTTAAGTATTTACTTCTTTCTCTCTTTCTCAGCTGTTTTTAAGTATTTATTTCTTTCTCTCTTTCTCAGCTGTTTTTAAGTATTTACTTCTTTCTCTCTTTCTCAGCTGTTTTTAAGTATTTACTTCTTTCTCTCTTTCTCAGCTGTTTTTAAGTATTTACTTCTTTCTCTCTTTCTCAGCTGTTTTTAAGTATTTACTTCTTTTTCTCTTTCTCAGCTGTTTTTAAGTATTTACTTCTTTCTCTCTTTCTCAGCTGTTTTTAAGTATTTACTTCTTTCTCTCTTTCTCAGCTGTTTTTAAGTATTTACTTCTTTCTCTCTTTCTCAGCTGTTTTTAAGTATTTACTTCTTTCTCTCTTTCTCAGCTGTTTTTAAGTATTTACTTCTTTCTCTCTTTCTCAGCTGTTTTTAAGTATTTACTTCTTTCTCTCTTTCTCAGCTGTTTTTAAGTACTTACTTCTTTCTCTCTTTCTCAGCTGTTTTTAAGTATTTACTTCTTTCTCTCTTTCTCAGCTGTTTTTAAGTATTTACTTCTTTCTCTCTTTCTCAGCTGTTTTTAAGTATTTACTTCTTTCTCTCTTTCTCAGCTGTTTTTAAGTATTTACTTCTTTCTCTCTTTCTCAGCTGTTTTTAAGTATTTACTTCTTTCTCTCTTTCTCAGCTGCTTTCTCTCTTTCTCAGTTCAACTTATGGTTTGAGACCATTTCTGGTTGTGTTCTAGGTAACCTCTCGATCCACATCTTGCAAAGGAACCTGCGCCCGGCCGGATCGAAGGAGCGCCGCATTCCTCGTCCAGATGGCAATCCCCTCTCACTCCTCTACAACTATGTGTCGTGCCCCAACTACACCTATGAAGTTCTTTCATGGATCGGATTCAGTGTCCTAACTCAGTCCATGCCAGGTGTGAAAGGGTTCAAGGTTGACCAGGGGTTTAAAAGTTGGGGTCTTTAAGAGGGGAGAGGGTGGGGGGCAGGGGTTTTTTAGTTTGAAAGAAAAAGGGACAAACGCCCGCCAAATCCGGGAAATTTTTTCACATAAGGGTCCCCCTTATGATTTTTCAAACCGAGACCCGCCGGAGGCGAAATTTTTTTTCCCATAAGGGTCCCCCCTTAGGAATGAAAGTTTTTCTTTTTTTTCTCACATAAGGATCCCCCTTACCTTTTTTCACATAAGGGTCCCCCTAAAGATTTGGAAGACAGAGGCCCGCCGACAGAAGATCTGTCATGACTAAATAACCCCTGGTAAGGGGTTCTGGCGGGGGTGGGAGTTCGAAGATAACAGGGTAGATATGCGAATGTTATATGAAAAAAGAAGGAGAAGCGACACTTGAAATGTCGCATCAGAAAAAGGTGAATAATATTGAATCGGTCTATGAAAAGGCTTAATGCCAGAAATCGCTAGCCCATCCTGTTATCCTGTTGGCCCTTCGAATTATTCTTAATCTCTCGGCGCCCTCTAACCTTCAACCTTTTCTCACAAGTGTAAGTGACTTAGGAATTGCCATACTTACATATGTGAACAATGCGTACTCGGTTGTTTGGTGGTATCGCACTCGCAATCTATGTCAGAGCGAGAAAGATGGCTCTGTTTGCTGCCGCAAGATGAGCTTGCAGCCGTGCGGTTGTTTTATCATACTGCCAAGTATTAGGAGTTTAATAATGTGTTTGAGAAAGAGAGAAGGAATCAGAGGACCGCCAGAAGCAAAATGAGTTGAAACAGAACAAGCATTATGGAGTAGTTTTTTTTTTAGTAAGAGGTTTTCCCGTCCCAAACTGTCTTTATATTGGGAACAGAGACTCCGAATTTCGAAACAGAGGTTCGACAACGGACGGATGGTAGTAATCGTAGTATTAGACTATTTAACTTTAGCTAATTATGTATTGTTGGATTGCAGCTCTCCTATTCACATTGGCCGGATTCGCCCAAATGGCCGTCTGGGCTGTGGGCAAGCACAAGAAGTATTTAAAGGAGTTCTCCGAGTACCCAAGAGAGCGGAAAGCCATGATACCATACATCCTTTGAGATGGCGGGTACGGGCACCCCAGAAATAAGCACTATAGGAGGCTCGAGTTGGTCAAGACTCCATCAAAATTGTTCTCGACTCAAAGCCATTTTATGTAAAACAGTTTCATTTATTTATTCCTCTGTTTTGCTTTGTTGGGGCAATATATGAATGGCCATTTTGATGCATTTTTGCTCCAGTCAGTAGTGAGTTATAAGGAGACAGTGTTTAAATTGCAGTCTGATTCGTTTTTCGAGTTTTCCTAATTCATTAGTGGGAAAGAGATTAGTGATGACATTTCTACGAAGGGGATTTTTCCTCCAAAATGCCTACAGCGTACTATTTTTTTCTCATTTTTATTTCGATTTCGGTAATAATTTTAAATAAATAATGTTATCTTAGATTGTTTTTTAGGATGTGAAATGCTCTAAGCATTCTTTGCACCGAAAACAGCCGATATATGCGAAGATCTTATGCTAAATGGCTTCCATCTCCGTCTCCGCTTGTTGCGATAGCTGTAATATCTTTTATTCCAAAAAGACTCCCTTTAAAACTTCAAACTAAAGTTGCTGAACTTATTTAGAATACTCTTATTAAAGATAATACGTTATCGATCCGTATTCGAAGCATAAACACGCGATGTCATAAATAACTAAACAACAAACAGCACAACGAAGAAAAGAATGGTAACACGAATCATGTGATTAGCTATTTTTCCGTATGGAGTTAATCCGAACATGCAAGAGACATCATAGACGAGAGATACTAATAAATTGGAAAAGGTGAAAGTAAGACTCTCGGTTTCTGTTCGGATTTAAGTAGCCGTATTTGCGTGTTTCTAGAAGAATCTGTTTCGGATGGGTAACAACATGGAAGATGCGCGGGAGAAAACCCAAAGCTTCGCCGTGTTATTGCCATTGAACCTGCATGATCTACTCGAAGCTACCTGTACCTTAGAATACTATTTTTCAAAAGAAGACATTACTCTTGAAAACTATGTATTAAAAACAAGAGTTTAAAAATAGGACTAAAATAAGTACCACTCGTGGTGGTGAGAAGTTCCATTAAAGAAGTGTGACTAGATAGAAAAGTGTCGCCAACGGATTAGGAAGAAGGTGACGTAGTCAAGGTTCACCAACAGGGCTACATGGTAAGCAAAGCACAGATGGGATCTACCAGAGGTAGGAACAGTTTCTAATGAAGATCATCTAACATAATTTGATTTCATAAGTAAATTTCTTTTATGAAGAAACCGCGTAGTGGAAACCATGAGTTGTCGCCAGTATTTGTCAAAATGTCCACAAAAAAATACCGCATCCTGTTCAAATTTGCGGTAGTTAATTTTGAATTGTTTGACAATTACAATTGAATGATGCAGGAGAAAGGTCAGCTAATCATGGTCGAGGCTGCTAAACAAACAAGAACTACGAGAATTCTGACTGCATGTGTCAGAGCTTGTTTAAAACTACAAGTCCTATTAACCTCAGGACTCTAATTCGTCTACTATGTATCAGCAGCAAATGTTATTCGAATAACGAATAAAGTGATAACCGAACTATCAAACACGTGGAATAAGTTGCAGTTCCCGCTATGCAAGAATAATACTATCGTAGATATTATATTTAACACGCAGACACCAATAAGCTCCGGAAACAAACTAGAAAAAATATGTCATAAACAAATTTTACCTTGAATGGTAAGAACAATTTAGCAGTGGCTCACGGGCGCTTCAACATTCGATTTAGTTACTCATTAATTTTAAAAAACGCTATTTAAAAAAATCCTTCAATTGTCAGAAAAAGATCTACAACCAAGGCACCGGTTTTCGTCTATCCTGTAATAAAAGTTTCTGATCAACAGGAAATCCACTTGATCAACAAGCCGGATTTCCTCTCACAGGCATATAGCTAACATGTTCAACAAATAAAAGCAACAACGCGAAGTAAGCTCTTTAAAAACAGCGCATAAGAGCTCATATATGTAGCTCAGTGGAATTTCCCACACAAAAAAGTTTTGTGTTTAGGCTCAGCCTTATTCAAAATATTTTAGGAAGCGGCGCTAAGTATTCTCTTAAGACCAAGGCATCAAGCAACATTCACCGCTCGTACTAGTATCAACTGGGTTGATAACTAGGCCTTTCGAATTCTAAAAAATATAAAATCATCAGGGTTTTGGATCCGGCGCTAAACGCATTACAGACAGATCACAATGCAGATCGAGCGCTGAGAAGAATCGAAAGATGAACACTTTTCTTGTATGGGTTCAGATGAACGTAAAGGTTAACCCTACGAATCTTGTGATGGTAAAAGGAAGAGGCAATTTCAACAGAATGTAAAAGAGGAACGGGATGGGTCTGGCGCACTCTCCGGCGTAAGTTCTTCAAAGAACGAGGACGTCGGCTGATTATAATAGGGATTGGAGCTCTGAGTGTTAAAGTGACTAGCATGAGTGTAAAAGGATGGGTAATTGGGTACAAGAAGGGGCGCCGGGCGGAAGGGATGGGCGATGGATGAGGTGTGAGGTGCTTGGAGCTGGCTGGTAACATTGGCGATCTCGGAGAGCTGTCCGGGAGTTATGCGCTCTGTGAGCATCTGAAGATAATTGTTGATCTTCAGCTTCTTTTTTGTTTTGTTTTTATGCTAAACTTCGAATCTGGGCCAGGTGTGGGAGAAAAAAAACCGAAAAAATTTTCGATTTTAAAAAGCAAAAATTTTTTCGACTTTTTTTGCGATTTTGAAAACCAAAAAAAAAATTTTTTTCGATTTTAGAAACCAAAAAAATAGAACTACCACGTTCTTCTAATAAACTCCTTCAAATGAAAGGTTCACATCGAAGAAAAACCTAGACATATTTAGGCCGTTCTCAAAAGTTTCTGTGCTTGAAAAAGGTTTATAATCAAAACCAGAACTCATTCCTCACACTATAAGTTGTACAGGGAGGCTGAAAACTAAAAGTTTACCAAGTACACAAGCATAGCTATAGATTCAGTCAACTTTTGAGCTCGGACCTTATACTCATTAATGAGGGCCGATGATGGTGAGGTTCTGATTCAAGAACCACAGCTTAGAAAAATTGGACGGAGATAGACTTTTACGATTATCCGACAGAATCCTTTCAGCACCGCTAAAACATTGCTCACAATCCGTAGAGCTCGCCGGAAGAACCAGGTATTTCAGGGCCCTTGTACAGTTGAAATTCTATCCAAACCTATCATAGCAATATCTATGAATGCCACATGGATAAATTGAATCGAAAAACGCTGACAGGAATTTCGTAATAATAAAAAAAATCAGATTGAAAAAAGATTATCTCCGAGAATACCTGAAATCGGTTCGATCGGGTCAATTCATTATTAGCACGCAAGCGCTGAAACTCTGTTTGTAAAAAGCACTCAAACATGTGCCAGGCAGGCAACACCAAAACCACCACAAAACTCTATTTTTGGGCCTTTTTCGTTTTTTTTCGGGTTTCATCTCGAGAATTTTTTCGACACCTCGAAAAAAACATTTGTTCGAACTTTTTTTTTCGAAATTTCGAAAAAGTTTTTTCGACATTTTGGTTTTTCGAATTTTCGAAAAACGTTTTTTTTTCTCGACTATTTTGTTTTTCGAATTTTCGAAAAAAGTTTTTTCGACTATTTTGTTTTTCGAATTTTCGACAAAAGTTTTTTTTCGACTAGTTTGTTTTAAGAATTTTTGAAAAAAGTTTTTATTTTGAAAATTGTCGAAAAAAACGAAAAATGAACGGCCCTGATCTGGGCTCCACGTCTTGGTAATCGAAAATTTACATCAGTTTTTGAACATTAGGAACCCGATGAGGTCAACTTTAGTAACATCAAGTAGATCAGAAGGCAGTGCAGGAGAGAGAGCCCGCGTTTGTGTCCATCCATCTGCTCGTTCTTTCTCGTTCAGGTGTAGAGGCACCTGAGCGAGAAAAAGTTTAGAGCCTGCGATGTTATCAAAATTAATAATTCTTTTCTTCTCTGAGTGCCAGAGAATGTTTAGTCAAGCCCTTTTGTTTTCCGATGACTTTGGATGGACCCTTCTCAATGGACGACATTTCCCCATCGTCTTCGGTTTCTTCGCTGACGCTTTTGAAAGTATGAAATAAAGTATATGACGCAGAACGCGATAGAATGTTCCTAGCTCTGCAGACATTGGGCAATAGAAATTTTTATGTCACCGATTTCGCTGAAAATTTCACCAAAGGGTATTTCAAGTCTGGCGAGAACGATGGTCAACTTTATTTTTTCTGATTTTAGCTCTCCGAAAAGCATGAGAGGATTGCCCTTTTTCGCCGAAAGTACATGAGGGTGTCGCACTGTTCTAAGAGGCATATGTCAGTCAGATTGATAGCTAGATCCACCAAATACCGACTCGATGTAGTCGAATGATGTATCTTCGAGTCCCTATGTTTGCTTTTTAGCTTGTTCAACTTTCACGGTTTTCGCTAGAACAAATATCAAAACAGACATTTGATGAAAAGATGAAAAAAAAATTTTTCTAGGAGCACAGGAAAAAGATACGGGATTACAGTCAGTATCAATTTTGAAGCGAGGTATAGCCACTTCAAAAAAAGACCCTAAAACCTTTAAAATCGACTTTTTTCAAAAAAAAATTCATTCATTCTTATCAGCTCAACTAGAAAAAATTGATAATATAAAAACCTCAAAGATAAACCTACTTTGAAAACAGTTATTACGGTTAGTTCAAACCTTAAAAAAAGGTATTTTAGGACCCTCAATGAGTTTTTTTTGTGTTTGAACTAACCATGATAACTGTTTTCAAAGTAGGCTTGTCTTTGAGATTCTTACATTTTCAAATTTGTCTAGTTGAGGTGATGAGAATGAATGGAAAATTTTTTTGAAAAAAATCGATTTTAAGGGTTTTAGGGTCTTTTTTGAAGTGGCTATAACTCGCTTCAAAATTGACATGCATTTGTTGAACTTTTCTTATGTCATGCCCCATAAAACGATAAACATTTTTGTAGTTAATAACTGTTTGCTCAAATCAAAAGATGATGAGTTCCGACCAACAAACCGTTTTCAGGTTTTTTGTTAAACTGGCATAACAAATCGATAATCAAACTTACAAACTTGAATCTTTCTGTATATCTAAGTTTAGCAAATTCCAACATACTGGTCAAATTTCATCTCTCAATTCAAAAACGCGTTGAGTTATTTCAAAATCCAAACAATTTTTTCAAAAATTAGTTTTGAAAACGAGGTACCTATTTTACAGGGTTCCCGACGTCCTAGAATCAAGTATGTTATCATTTTGGAATCAGGAGTGGATAGCAAGTATGATTCTCTTGGTTTAAGACTCCTAGCTCTATTGTGAAATCTTTAGACATACCCCCACCTATAGTAGTAATATACGAACTCAAAGCGATGTATCTCGAGTTTGCCTAAGTGGTTTGAAAAATGATGTATACGAAAGTTGTAGCAAAAACTCAGGGCTACAACATACTGACTGGAATCCCGTATCTTTTTCCTGTGCTCCTAGAAAATTTTTTTTTTCATCTTCTCATAAAATGTCTGTTTTGATATTTGTTCTAGCGAAAACCGTGAAAGTTGAATAAGCTAAAAAGCAAACATAGGGACTCGAAGATACATCATTCGACTACATCGAGTCGGTATTTGGTGGATCTAGCTATCAATCTGACTGACATATGCCTCTTAGAACAGTGCGACACCCTCATGTACTTTCGGCGAAACAAGCTTTTTTCAATCCTCTCGTGCTTTTCGGAGAGCTAAAATCAGAAAAAATAAAATTGACCATCGTTCTCACCATACTTGAAATACCCTTTGGTAAAATTTTCAGCGAAATCGGTGACATAAAAATTTCTATTTCCCCACCAGGTCCCACTCTATCGCGTTCCGCGTCATATAATCTTCTTCAATGGCTCTTCCCATTTTTCTTCAATTCTCATTTTCCTTTTCCCCTTCTCATGTTAGTGAGGGTGATAACGAAATGTATTTGGCTGGATGAAGCAAATCAATTCAATCACTCACAATAGATGCAGCCGGTCCATCTACGAACAGATCCACCAGAAGAGGATCGAGACCAGAGAATCCGAAGACACGAGACATCTGGACATTCTCTCCAAACACTGATGAGAGCTTCTGAAGCATAAGAATGCTCATAAAAATGTTCTATGCTATTTTAATAATAATAATATAATATTAACCGCCGATGATCATCAGTATTGGATCTCGAATATAACGCATTTTTATAAACTTTTCAAGGCAGCTTTAGACGACATAGCAATCATAAAAGGCTCATAAAATCTGCAGTTTTCTCCTCAATTATTCGATAGTTGGCCTTTCCAATGCCTGTAGCTCGAACTTTTTTTAAATTTAAAAGACGAACGGCGAGAGGAGGAAGCAGAAGGAGGATGTTGCCAAATCGACTGCAGACTGAAGACTCCGTAGGCCCCGAATCTCTGATGACGTGGAAGAGAGAAGTCTGGGTACGGTCACGTAGAGTGGCTAAAGCCTGCGATGTGGTTGGAGAGAGACCCGGGCATTCTGGAAAACAAGCGCAAGTCAAAATTGAACAAAATATATAAATATGACCTTGATACTCGATTTTCAATGCTGTGAACAGAATCCTGGTTCTCTCTATTGTCAAAAGGTCTTGAAGGAGTTGAGGATGGTGTGCAAAATAAGCTTATTGGCAAGAAAAGAATCTTGAAAGCACACGGGTTCGGTTGCCGCTCAATCACCTGTTTTTGTACGAGTTTATGGGAGCTTGATCCGTCCTTTTGTCAAGACTATCAAAAGTTGCTTCAAAATGGGTAAAATTTTGCACCCGCATCTAGAAGAATAAGAGCCGTAAGAGTGACGATCTCTTCTTTGCTCATCAGTAGACGATACATGGGTGTGAGCAAGTCATCCAGAAGTCGTGGCACTATGTTGCTGTTCATCAATCTGTTTGTGGCCAAAAGGAACACTTTAGTGACGCTTCCCTCACAAAGTTCTTCTAATTTTTGTTTTGCGAAGTTCATAGACTCTAAAATTCTTTTGAGGTAAGGAACAATTTAAGAAAAAATTCTGAAAAAGACTATTTCAAATTTAATAAAGAAAAATAGCTGGGTTCTTATTTCTGTTGTACTTGTTTATTTGCTTCAGGTTATAGACATTGAGCAACATTATTTTATAATAAAAAATAGTACGCGTAATATTAGTCGTGTTACTGAAATTATTTTTATTCATTTTTTGTGAAATTTTTTTGTATTTTCATAATTTTGTTTCAATTTCTTTGAAAATAAGTTAATTAATAAAAACTTTGATTTTCTCTAATTTGAAAGATAACAGAAAAAGTGAACAATATTAAACGTTTAATTGATTTTGATGTGAAATTTATGATTAATTCGTTTACATTAAATTTAAGACATTTCTGAAGTTCAGTTCGACAGGCATAACCTGTTATGCAATACACTATGCTTAGAGATGAAACTACACTATGTTGGGTTGAGATTGTCTCAGTGAAGAACATGTGTGCAAATGTGTCTCACCTCAAATTGTTGAGAAAATAAAACGACATGCGGTATTTCACACTGTTTTCTGATGTAATTTACGGTATCACGAAATTTCGCACCATGAAACTTCACACATTTAAATTCCCAATCAAAACATTTCCATCTATTTTTTCAGTGAAGTTTGTGCTTAGGCTAAAAGGTAAAGTTTACACTAACGAGGCCGTACGGCTTAGTAAGAGACCGTATACAACGACCAGCCTCATAATTAAAGCTTTGGAGAGAAAATATTGCGAAATTTAGGTGCAAGTTGTCAGGATCACCGAAACTTCGTATTTTCGACACTTCGTACCCGCGACACTTCGGACCCGCGACACTTCGGACCCGCGACACTTCGTACCGCGACACTTTGTAACCACGTTAATACGACACTTCGTACCGTTTCCTCATTTTTAAAGTGGTGAAATTTTGCACAGTCCGACATAATTTGCCAGATCAGCTGGATCGGCAAAATCGGCGTTTTTTGTATTCCTTTTTAATTTTTGTATTCCTTTTTAATCCTTTTTCTTTTTAAAAATTATCTTCATTGTTAATCTTTTTCGTCTTTCTTTTCAAATTATCATTACAAATTTTCTTTTTTAATTAATTTTTTTATGATACGGTCTCGTTAGCCTAAGCCGCATGGCCTCATTAGGGTAAACTTTTGCCTAAGCCGTACGGCCTCATTAGCGTAAACTTTTGCCTAAACCTTACGCTTTTTTTTAAAGGTAAAACAAATTTTGATGTACAAATGAATTTAATGTAAATATTGAAAGGGGAAGTGCGTGAGCGTGATGAATTATTTTTTTAAAGTTAAAAAAACATGAAGTCAACAACATACAAAATGTTGCAAAAGAAAATCAACATCAGCGGATCCGAACCCTTGCCGAACTAATGACAATGTAGCTTCTTCACCCCTACACTAAAATGGCCTGCTGTATTAAATGAACAAGAATGAACGATATAGAGTAAAATGAGATTATGCCGATCCAGCAAATTACGTCGGACTGCAAAATTTCACAAGTATTTTAAATTATTATATCAAGTTTATAGAACTTTCGATACGCTTTTTGCTGAGAAAACAAATCACAAATGTATTCAAATTGGGCTTCTAAAACAGCAAAATTATTCTACTCTAGAATCACACAAAAAAAAACCCTTAAATTTGTTCACCTAAAACAGCATAATCGCTTCAATCGTGACTATCCCTTTTCAGGAAGTTGTTTCATTGAGGAGAAGAACTTACTGCGTCTCGATGAGATGCCTAGGAGGCTGTCGAGGTATGAGGGTCTCATTGCAAAGACATAGCGAATCCGTTTCCCGTCCTGAGTTGTTGACTGTCTGCGCTGCGATGGAGTACAGACAAAAGACGGAGACGACGTTCTTCAGCAAGAAAACCTAAATCGCGTCTAATGAAATATCATATTCGTCAAAAGAATGGTTGTTTCTGCGCTCTTCATTCTTAAACTCGTCAGATTTTTTGGACTCGGTCTCTAGTAAAACATGGACATCTTGAAACCGTGCGGCCCTAACCATATTCTACAATTCCTTTTTTAGACTTTTTGAGATGAAATATCACCAGAAAATTAAAGTCTCTATTTCACTTCTCTTGATCCTCAAATCGCTTTCTTCATATCTGTACCTGGCATCTAGCTTATTTGCTTAAGTAGTCCGTACACCTGTCGTCATGGACCATAACAACCGAGGACGGTGTATTCCTGTAGCATCATGCACCAGACGTTGCAAAGCCTATCTAATCCCCTGCCTCACTCAACAAAACCTCTTCTTGTTCAGTCATAGTAACAGGCCTCTCTGCTCAGTAGTGATTAACGAGTAACTCAAGGGGGAGGTAGATGCATGTTGTTTGTGGATAAGCCACTAGAGGGAGTAGTCACCTTCTCTTGTGCATCTTCAATGTGCAAGAGACTGAAGAGGGCATTGATCCAGTGTACGCAAGCCTTTACGAGTCTTCGGAGGGCGGCCATGAGTTGCTCCACTGACGCGACCCTGCCCACTGCGAAGGACATCTGAAAAAGCAAGCCGCAACATTGATAATGATGATGAGTTTGCAAATAATAACATTCCAAAAAAAAGTTTTCTTTTAAAACTGAAAGCCTAACTCTCTTATTAGAGTCTCGTAGCGTCAAAACACTACAAAATTGCAAATCTAATTCGTAGTTTAGTCAGAAATGATTAGCAATTAACTGCAATAGCGCCATTGTTAATAATTATAGTAAGAGTTATCACAGTCAGTTAACAAAGAGCATTGGAAGAGGAAGCAGCATCTAACCTCAAACAAGTCAAAATCCTCCAATTTCTTCTCGAGGAACAGCGATGATAAGTCGACGTCTGGATCTTCTTTTATTCTGGCGATTCCAATTGGAAGGAGATTGGATGGATTGTGGAGGGCAGATATAGACCCTTTCCTTGCTTGCTCATCAACATCTTCGAAGTATGCTACCAGAGCGTCCAGACCCAATCCGCTCCTCAACCATTCCCATTGGTTGTTTAAAGTTAGTAAACTGTGCTTCGAAACCCAGTTTTATCATTCAACAAACTAGATATACCTTTTCGCACGTAAGGATGCGACATTTTAGCCTGTGATTAGTACATCCGTTAATCTCTCTTTTGTAGCTTTTAATTCTGGCTGGATACTTATAAGCCCACATCTTTTAACATATTTCTTTTTCAAATACCAAAACTAGAATAAACTCATTCCCATTATGCTAACTTTGCCTACACACTATGGACAAAATTTCTTCTACCCATGTATCCAACCGGGAACTTCAAATTGTTTATCCCTTTTAACAACGAGTTGAACATGATAGTTCACGCAAGTCCTACGCATTTTCCCCTTTTGTACTAGTCGCTCAACTTGAATGAAGCATTGGAAAATGCATTAATTTATGAAATGCGACCACTGCGCTGATAATGTTTTCCAAGTCCCAACATAACAAACAACGCTGTCTCGCTCTCTCTATCTCGACCTCTGTTTTATTCTCTTTCATTCTCTCTTTCTTTCAATTTTTTCAATTTAAACGCTTTATCAAGATCAACAAGCCACATCGGAAAATCATCGATTATGGGATCTGAGCGTTGAGCGAAGGTTGAGCGAGGCAAGCAGTAGCGATCGAAGTGCTACTCTTCCTCTTCTGTCGCTCATCATGGCGCTACGATCCCGGAGCGCCAAATCTTCTCGGGAAAGGACTCTTCCAGACGAGGGAAAAGACGGTGCGGGGAGCAACCGCTTAGGGAGGGAGACGAATGAAAGAATGATTTCTTTCTTTATTTTCCCTTTTTCTCTATTTCTTTCTCTTTCTTTCTCTTTCTGTCTTTCTTTCTCTCTCTCTCTCTCTCTCTCTCTCTCTCTCTCTCTCTCTCTCTTTCTCCACAAATATCATACTGAATGCTTTGGCTTTCAAATAACACTTTAAATTAATATCATTCTAGTAGTCTCTCTGAATTAAAAAATAGCATCCTCACTTAACGGCACCGGGGGATGGTGAGTAGGAGGAAACGGCTTGCTGGAGTTTGAAGGAAGAGGGCGAGGCGTTGTGAGCGTTGCCACCTGTGCCGGCTGAGGAGTCGATGCTTTCCGCGTTGGACTCCGCGTGGCATCCGGGAGAAGGCAGGCTGCCATCCTCCTGTTTCATCTTCTTTCGCCGGGGGTTCTTCTGCTTCCCGATGATGTCGCGGTCCGGTCGAATCGCTGCAAACGACATTTAACAGTTTTTGTTTTGAACCAATGCATTCCCGCTTCCTCTTAACAACGCCTGCTCGTTGTGAATAACTTCAAAATGCATGATCCATACAAAAAAGTGATTGAAAATGAGATGATGAACCGAGAATTCTCAGTAGAACAGTTTAAAGGCAGTCCTGGTTATAATGACTATCGAATAATTATCAGACGGCAACAGTTGTCCACTGGGTGGGATTGAACCCAGCAACATTTTATTCACTGATCGGGAGAGCGAGTGTGTTTTCAGTTACGAATACAGCAACTCCTTGATGATGAAATGATTTCCTAATGTACCTGAAATCTCGAATTGAGACCTGGGTCATCCATGCAACTTAATAAATACGAATGGACATGACCAGTTCAATTGAATAGCTTCCAAACGCAAAAATAATTCTAACCGCAAATGGTTTTTCAATAATGATAATGCTGAAAACAACAAAAATTTCATTTCTAGTGGATATTTGGAAAACTGGAAAATTAAACATAAAAATTTTTTTTAGGTCGTCTTAACTTTTTATCAGGATTTTGGAAAAAAATTCATTCAAATCCTCTAAAATAACCGGGAGCTTTTTAGCTTCAGAAAGGCATTGAAAGAGTCATGGTTTTTGTGTAAAATGAACATGAAATATTGATTTGTGAAATGCGCGAATTTATCTCATTTAAAGACTCCTTTCTGAATTGAGTCTGGTAAACGTCTCGATCAAAAGTCAAACTTAGCGGCGAAACGAAAGAAGCAGCTAACCATCGGGTTCCATCCCAACATTTAGACATCGCTGAAACCGACAGAAGCGGCAGGCGTTCCGTTGGTCTGCAAAAAGAAGAACTCAATTCTATCATATTACCAAAGTTGAAGACTCATTAAAGTTTTTAGTAATGAGCACCGAAAAACCTAGTTTTTTCTGTAGATTTTTGCTCTGGTTTTTTCTCTGGTTTTTGATCCATCTGGTGGTTTGATACACGGTTGATAGCAGCTGTGTGGTCGAACGAGTTGTGAAGGGCAAAAAAGAGATACCACTTATCTGCCCTCTTTTGCTTTGCATTCACTTGTTGTGTTCGCTTGCAAGTGTTGTGGACGAATGTTGGGTAGGAAAGAAGTAAGATAGATGTTTTCTGAGTAATAACCTAGAGAGAGAGTGAGACAGATTCTTAGAGAGAGAAAAAAGAAAGAGAAAGAGTGTGTGAGAGATAGAGACAGAGGGAGAAAGAGAGAGAGAACGAGAGAGAGACAAAGGGCTGGAAGACATAAAAAAGCTAGTAAGAAAAGCTAAAACAATCAGAGAATAAATAGATAGCAAGGGTTAAAAAGTATAAAAACAATGAGAAGGATAAATGAAGCTTTGCAGAGAGCGAAATAAGTGTCGTGTTTGATAGCATGTGATAGGTGGAGGAGAGATTGTGATAAAGAAAACTACACTTCACAGGGGGGGGGGGGTGAATATCAGCCATTCTGCAGAGCATTCATCTCTCTAACCCCGATAAGATATGGTTTTGCCTGAGTTTGGAGAAAGAGAAAGAAAGTAAATACAATGTAATTGGAATTGATCCAGCTAGTATTGACAGCACTAAAGATTCCAGCTTAGACACACTGTCTTCGTCTTTTTACATACAATTTCCTCATGTGCTTCTCTTCAAAACTTTTTTTCGTGAAAAAATGTAATTTAGATGTGAAAATCTCAAAGAAGCAGAATAAAACGTATAATTTGAAAACAAGAAGTTTGAAAGTTACCAACAGGAGTTAACACTACATTTGAGTTGATACTATACGTATATTGAAATAAAATTTGGTAGATTGAGATTACCGTACTTGAGTATGAGAAAATTATAAATTGCCTCTTGTTTTAGTCACGATAAAATGAAAGAAATTTTGGTCTGGTAATTTTCAAAAAATACACATTTTCAACTTGGACCGTTTGAAAAATTAACTTTTGACGATCAACACAGATTTTGGGGGCCTTCTAAGCAACTTATATACTCCCAATCATTAATTCATTCAAAATCTCTGCTCACTTTGGGAATAAATTAAAGAAGTTTTGAGGAAGACTCTGAAGATTTTAACAGAACCATCAGACCGGAAGCGGCTGTTTGACTTCTCCTTGAAGAATACACCAAACAAAAAGTCCCCTGATTGAAGAAAAAACCTCGATCGATGCTGCATTTCTGATGAAATCTGCATGAATAGGTCTGTTGGGACTTGATTGTCCGCCGAAAAAAGCCCTTGCAACCGTAGCAGGCCATTACACCTACAAGGAAAACCATTTCATTCTTTGTGGTAGCACAAGAAGGAACGGTCGATTAATTTTATACATATTCTCCTCGGCTCAATTTTTCTCGTCCGAATGACGATAATGGATGCGGAATTTTGCGGACTAAGTTAATAATAGTGAAATCTAATTCGTTCAATTTTTACGTTTCAATGAGATTCTCATCATTGAATTTCTTCCATTTCTCTTCCCACGCTCAAGATAATTGTTTAACCGTAATTTTCTATTTCATCGTTAAAATTATCAATTTTGTGTTAGCATTTTCGTTCGTAACTAACATTTATTGAAGAATTCCAATTTTTTGTTTAAAACAATTTCATATTATCTCTCTCAGTGATTCCCTTCCCGGTTGTTCCCGTGTTAGTCATCATTGCCATATCGTACTTGTGTTGAAGATTTGAAAAATTTACTCAAACATATCAACTGCAGCATGTATAAGATCCAATAATGGCGCTTCATGTTGAAAGGATTAAGATGGAGTCTTCAGAGTACTGTACTAGCCCTTAATCCTCAAAACACCGCCCCCTCTCGCAAATCCTTCTAGGAAAAAATTTGCCTGATGTTTTAGATGAAGTAGGCTGGAAAAGGATTAAGTTTTCCTTTCTTAGTAGTAATGGTCCGTGAACTGTTTATAGACGTCAAAAGCGAAATCCATGCTCAGTATTCACATTACTTTGGTGGTGCCGATAAAGTTTTCGAAGAATGCTGTAAGTCCGTGGGCTGATTGTAAATATCAGAGTTGATGGATAATGTTTTCAGGTCAACTATGCAAGTTCTTTAAGAATAAGCAAACATGTTTCCAGGAACTCTTTTTCGACCTGTAAGCAATTACAATCCCCCTCCCCGAGAGAGCTCTTTGAAACATTTAACTATTATCAAAACAGACATAAGTTTCTAAAGAATTCCTTGAACTTCATGAAGTTAAATGTTCAAGAAAATTTAAGATTTGAAAGCAGTCAGTAATGGAAGTAACCATAATGCTTTCCGGCACTTCTGTCTCCGCAAACCATGCACTGTCCCTCCAGCAAGTCCATCCCTCAACAAACATCGTTTTAATATTGATTTGTAATCACATGCAGTAAATGTTCGCCGCCAAAAAAATCTCGCCATAGAAGGAATCAAGGGCTATCTTGACTATAAGGGAAGTAAACCTTTTTGGCAGATTGCACCATTCCGACTTTATATATCGTGCAAGACAAAACGGAATGATTTTAACCCTTAATCAAACGCATAAAAGATATTTTAGATCGGTATGTCTCCGAAAACGAGTGATACCTGACACAAGGGCGTAACTCATTCAAGGGTTGAGACTACGAAGGTAACCTTCATTAGGGAACCCCAAAAAAAGTCTCCCCAAAATCTGCTTCTCTATGCGTATGTCAGCTATTCAATACTTCTAAATTTACCACACATTACGTATTTCACCAAATCGGTTGCTCGGGAATTAGGGAACCCCAAAATAACTTTCTCTAAAACAATAACTTTACAACGAAAGTATAATTTTTTCCATATATACATATATTAATTGAAGAATGCGTATGAAAAGCAATTTGAAACATTTTTTTCAAAGGAAAGCTAGCACACACAAATAGATTTTTCAACTAATATGCAATGAAAAAAGATTCATGGAAAATATTATTGAGAGACAAAAGCTGCGGTAATCTCGAAGAAGTATTCCAATTCACCATCCCTCGAAGAAGTATTCCAATTCACCATCCCTCGAAGAAGTATTCCAATTCACCATCCCTCGAAGAAGTATTCCAATTCACCATCCTAGTGAAAATCTCTGATTGTGGAAAAAAATTCTCATTTAGAAGGAAAAAACTACGAAAACGTTTTGACGAAACATGGAAGAATAAGACTACCTGGAAGCCATGCGGCTCATGCAACATATGTACATACAAGGATTCGATTTGTACAGCCTTCTCGAGCAAAGTCACAATTTGGAGGAGAAAAAAACGTATGTGAAGAAAATAAAATAGAGATTATGATATGATTATTAACTTCCATTATATAGTTGTGAAGTGAATATACTACGATGGGCCATGCTTTCAACGACAACCGTTAAGCCATAGACAGCGCGAGCCGAATGCATAACCTTAACATGATCTTATAGTTCTGATCCCATCTTTGTTTCTGTCTCTCTTAGTTACTGACTTTCACTCGCTCATTTTTTTTCTTCTTGAGCCCTCTCTCAAAAAAAATTAACAAATCTGAGCACCAGTCCTCAAAAAAAAGTAAATTTCAAGGGGTAAAGACCCGATCGCACTCAAACCACATTCAAACTCATTATTATAACTTACAGCCTATTCATCAAACTATCAATTGGAGTGTTATAATGATGGCTTTATAAGTAACCATTATAACAATGGTTCTAGCGAATAAGTCTGCTGACAACTTTGCTAGTGTTCTAGGTGCAAATACTGACTTTCTATTCTCCTCCATCTCCTGTGAACGTAAGATGTACCTAGGTACTAGCATTGTGAACATGTGTTTACACGAACCGAGTATAAGCATGGTGATTACAAACGAATCGTAAGGGTATGTATTGAGCATTCCAGAAGGCGCACCGCACATGTCAGAGCAAGGGAATGGGAATGGCACAATTCACACCCAGTGAGGAGTGGCTCATTGGACTTCGCTCTGGTTGGGGCTTCTTTCTTGGATTTTAAGATGAGAAGGGAGATTATCAAAAAGAGCCTCTATGGATAAGAGTATCCAAGACTAATCCTGAAATGATTCATAGAATTAAAAGATCAAAGAGAATTGAGCAGAAAAGATTCCCAGTTTATTGAGAAACTTACGTCAAATTTCAAGTATCAGGAATGAATGTATGTTTAACTCATTGAATGTATGTATAACTGTATGTATAACAATTGAGTATTTGAAACAAAATACAAATAAACTTATCATGTCATCCAATGGAGATTATCTGCATTTAAGATATTCATAACATGTAGTCCAGTTTTTCGAATTAAAATAACCTGGGTGGAGGGTTTTTTACGAGTTCCTATAGAAAATTGAGAAAATTATTCTCAATTCTCATGAAATTTCAACAGTTTTTATTTTTAAAACACTGTTTTAAAAATCGAATATTTTGTTAAATTTTCTCTAACACTCGTTTCAATCGAAGAATCCTCGTTTCAATCGAAGAATCCTCGTTTCAAACGAAGAATCCTCGTTTCAATCGAAGAATCCTCGTTTCAATCGAAGAATCCTCGTTTCAATCGAAGAATCCTCGTTTCAATCGAAGAATCCTCGTTTCAATCGAAGAATCCTCGTTTCAATCGAAGAATCCTCGTTTCAATCGAAGAATCCTCGTTTCAATCGAAGAATCCTCGTTTCAATCGAAGAATCCTCGTTTCAATCGAAGAATCCTCGTTTCAATCGAAGAATCCTCGTTTCAATCGAAGAATCCTCGTTTCAATCGAAGAATCCTCGTTTCAATCGAAGAATCCTCGTTTCAATCGAAGAATCCTCCACGAGAAAGCATTTAAAGTAACATATTAATGAATGTTAAAGTGTTAAAAAAAAAGATATTTGATATACAAATGATATAATATGAAACTTTTACAAAATTACTTAGATTGAGGTTATGATAAGAAAGAGAAACAAGCAGACAGAGTTGGAATAACAGAGGCATGAAGAACGGGAAAATCGTTAACCCTCACGAAAAAAATTACTGAAATCAAAACAACACGTCGGTTTTTTTCCAGAAACTTTAGAAAAACTAATTATATGTACCAAATGGTATCATAGTTCGACTGAGAAAAATACCCAATAAAGCTCAATAACAAGCATACTCTTCTCCATCCCTTTTCTTTTTTTAGAGAAGAAAGGTAAGAATACCGAGTGCTTAGACATCTCAGCTACTCATATGGTATGATTGAATTGGTCCCGAGTACTCTTTGTCTTCTGCTGCGGAAGTCCGCTTCTTTCGCCGCACCGTCACATATCCTCATTTTGTGGCAACAAATATTATATTCAAAGACGAAGCAGACGAGGATGAATGCATGAAAGAATCAAAGAATGAGGCTATGCAACATTTCACGTAATTGAAGACGAACACCAATGGAGGGAGGCTGCGCTGTCTAACTACAGCGTGGCCTGAAGAATGTAAATGGAATTGGAGAGTA
>OZ057404.1:21474141-21516938 GCA_964056735.1 Allodiplogaster pararmata
CACGTAATTGAAGACGAACACCAATGGAGGGAGGCTGCGCTGTCTAACTACAGCGTGGCCTGAAGAATGTAAATGGAATTGGAGAGTAGGAGATATAGAGGAAGGGAGGGATAGGGAGGTGCATGGACTACAGGGAAGAGAAGGAGAGGATGAGGGCATCTAGGGAGAGGAATGAGAGGATGAGGGCATCTAGGGAGAGGAATGAGAGGATGAGGGCATATAGGGGTACCGAGTTTTTTCTGCTGTCCAACTTTGCCCGCTTCTCTCTCGCTACTCCATGTTCACGTCCCTCCCTCATTCCCTACACGCGACGTTCCGAACGTTTGTTTTTCTCTTTCTCCGTCTCTCTTTTTCTCCCTTTTCCTCTCACTCTGCCTCCCTCCCTCCTTCCCTCCCTCCCTCCCTCCCTCCCTCCCTCCCTTTTTCCCTCCGTCCCTCCGTCCCTCCCTTCCTCCCTCTCCTCTCTCTTTCTCTCTTTCTCTCTTTCTCCTCTTCTCTCTCTTTCTCTCTTTCTCTCTTCTCTCTTCTCTCTTTCCCTATCTTGCTGCCGTAATGTGCATGCCGAAGAAGAAAAAACAACTATAACGAACAAAAAAGCAAATAAGAAATAGATACAGATGAGAAGCAAGTATGAAAGATAAAAGCAGCAACAATACGAGGGCAAAGTTGAAGCACGATCCCGGGAGTGCGAGAAAAATACTGAGAGAAAGAGTGAGAAAAAGAGAGAGAGAGAAAGAGGGAGAGAAAAAGAGAGAGAAAGGGGAGAGAAAAAGAGAGAAAAGTGAGGAAAACATGTATAAAAAACATATAGAGATACGAAAAATGAATAGAAAGAGAAAAAGAGATAGAGAAAAACTTAGACGTGAAAGAAAATGGAATAAAAAAGTATCCGATATAACGACGAAGCAACATATACATTCAACCGCAGCGAGGTTTTCGAAAAAAATGTTTATCCCTTTGAATATTAGAAAAGACATCCTGTGAATTACTACTATGTACAAGCAAAAATCCAATGAGAAGAGAAGAACCCGAAAGACGAGTGATGAATAGCATAACTCGTAATACCTGTATGAATGGTATGAGTAGAATGATGAGGTGACAAGTAAAACTTGGAGAGGTGCCATGTCAGGTAAAAATGATGAGGCGACAGAGTTGAAGAGCTAAATGAACAGATAGGAACGGTTTTTTCCCTTGAGTTTGTTACTTTTTTCTATCCGCCAATTACGTCCCCATTTTAATTGATCCAATGACGAATATAATTGAAACACCGCAAACTGAAATGAAAATGAATAAGACTCACTCACCCATTCATTCATCATTCATTGTTCGCTTTCCCCAATCATTTATTCTCGGCAAATGGAACAAATCAAAGGTTGCCGGCTTATTTGTTACCTTTCCATTCATCGTTACCATTCATGGGGCATTGTACACAAAATTTGTTTTATTTGAAAACCTTTTCCTTGCCAGCCGCGGTGTTCGAAAATTTCTACCATCTTCTTCTCTGGATAACAATAAACCATATTGGACTGCAATACGAAGTCAATTATTTTGACTTAAACTCAATTCAAAAATGAGTACAATTCAAACATTCAAGTTTTAGTGTGAATTTCGATTAGCACGAACGATTGCACTTTTGAGTGCTAGGAGAGGTGTTAAAACAAAAAGGAATGAAGATTCATTTGATCGTGGGTACTCTTAACATAGGAGCGAATAAGGATGATTAAAGCAGAATGGAGTGGTTTACGGGAAAGCAAAGAAATAGAGGAGCGGAACGAATGAACACATGAGAAGCGGAGCTGAGAAAGCGATAGAAAAGGGAGTCGGACAAACGGTCCAAGAGTTGGAAGGAAAAGTGAAATGTTGTGGATAAGAAGAGGCGAAACGGAGCTGAGTTCATGACGAGAAGTGAAACGGAGCAGAACGAAAAGCCATAGAACGGAGCGGATAGCTATAAGAGAAGCGGAGATAACGTTGCACCGAGAAGCGGTGTGGACTGAATGAGTAAGCGGAACGCGCTGCAAAAATGGAACACATATGAAGGAGACTCACGCAGGCCAAAAGAATCATCCGAAAAGAGCAACAGAAAAGCAGATGCGCAGGAAGGATAAGGAAGCAGAGGAGAGAATGGCAGCTGAGAGTCAACAGGCGCAAGTCATTTCAGGCAGGACGAGGAGGGAAGAAAGAATAACTGCACATAGAACACAGTGAAAAGGGGATATCGTGGAAGAAAAGAGTTTAGAGTAGGACAGGAGAAAGAGTAAGAGATAGATACAGAAATAGAAAAGATACATATGAATATAGAGAGACACAATAAAAATAAAGAGAGAGAGAGATTGTTTGATATAGAGAAAACGAAGAGACAGATATAAAGACAAAATGAGACTTGTATTCAGATATGCATAGATAGCTGGCTTTCGGGTGAAAACACAGACCCAGAAAACCGTCCCCCTCTAGATTCTGAACAAGACAAGTCTGAACGTTTCTTGCCAACTGAAGCTTCCGCGTTTGTTTCCATTCTCATGCCAATCACGAAGTTCCAAGAAGTAAATGTTCCAACAAAAGGATAGAACTTTTTTGTCCTTCACGAAGAATCGAAAAGAAACGAACGTCTTCTTTTTTCGTCTGAGCTGAAATGTCGCTCATGGAAACAAACAGAGAAACAGAGAAACACCACAGAAAAATAGAAAATAATTGAAAAGTTAGAAAGAGATAGAAAGAGATAATTGAAAAGTTAGAAAGAGATAGAAAGAGATAATTGAAAAGTTAGAAAGAGAGAGATAAGAAACAGAGCGAGAAAGAACGATAGAGAGAGAAAGAAGAGAAGAAAAGAGAAAAAAACAAGAGAGAGAGACACGAGGCAGTGAAAAGAGAAGGAAACGAAAGTAGAAGGAACTGAGCACAGAGTCAATGAAATGTTCAAGAATATAGTATTAACAAAGGGAGAGACAATGAAACGCAAAAAAAGAGAAGTAAGAAATACTAAAGTAAGAGAGTTCACGAGAGTTTATCGAACGCCAGAACGGAAAACACGTGAGCAAGAGAAAAAGATGGCAGTAGAATAACTCCGCTACTTTTCCGTTTTTTCCGCAGATGTTCCATTTGCTCGACTGCTAACTCCGTTCGTTTCTTTCTCTCTCTCCTTTTCTTTCTCTCTTTCTTTCTCTCCCTCTTTCTCTCCTTCTCGGCTTGCCCCTCTCTTCATCTTTCTCACTCTCTCATTCTCTTTCACGCTGGATCTCTCCCTGTTATCTACCCGTCTCATTCTCTTACTTTCTCTCTCTTTGTAACAATGTCTTTCTCTCTCACTCACAAACTCTCTCTCTCTTTCTTTCTTCCTCTAGCTCTCTTTTCCGGTCGTTGTCTCTAACTTTTCCTGTGCCTCTCAAACTCTCCCTCTTTTCGGTTTCTATCGCGGTACCCTGTTCTCTGCCTCCTTCTGGCTTCTATTCTTTGCTGGCCAGCCTGCTTCTCTTGCTGCCACACCGTGCAGCTCTCGCCGTTCCTCTCTCATACTTTACCGCACTCTCATACTAGTTAATTTTCTTCTCTCTTTATCTCCTTCTTCCATCCCCTCTCTTAAAGGTTCCCATTGTTTTTATTTCTCTACCCTTTATCTGTTTCTCTCCTTGCTGCAGACTCTCTGTCTCTCCCGCTCTATTTCTCTACCCTTTATCTGTTTCTCTCCTTGCTGCAGGCTCTCTGTCTCTCCCGCTCTATTTCTCTACCCTTTTTCTGTTTCTCTCCTTTCTGCACACTCTCTGTCTCTCCCGCTCTATTTCTCTACCCTTTATCTGTTTCTCTCCTTGCTGCAGACTCTCTGTCTCTCCCGCTCTATTTCTCTACCCTTTATCTGTTTCTCTCCTTGCTGCACACTCTCTGTCTCTCCCGCTCTATTTCTCTACCCTTTATCTGTTTCTCTCCTTGCTGCAGACTCTATGTCTCTCCCGCTCTATTAATCGCGTTACGTTCAGTCTAACCTTGTTTTTTCCCTAGCTTTTTTTTAAATAACCAACTTTCATCTATTAACGCATGTCTTTTTCTGACTCTTTTTTTGCGTCCAACTTAGCCACACTACATGGCACCTTTTTCTGCTTCTCAACCTTTACGCCTCACCTTTCCATCCCATTTTTCGTCCTTCACTTTCTATTTATTCTTGTATTCGTCTCTCTCTGTGGTATTCTCTCCCTGTCTCTTTTCCAATTGCCTTTTTTTTATACTTTATTCTTTGACTTTGTCTCTTCCTTACTCTCTTTCTATCGCTCTCTCTTTTTAAGAAAATAATTGTCTGCCAGGCTCCCTCCTGTCTGTGGATCTGTCTCTCTCTTTCTGTCTTTCTTTTTCTCTCTTTCTCTTTTTCTCTTCACCTATCCCTCTCTCTCTCTCTCGCTCTATCTCTCTCTCTCTCTCTCGCTCTATCTCTCTCTATCTCTATCTCTCTATCTCTCTATCTCTCTATCTCTCTATCTCTCTATCTCTCTATCTCTCTATCTCTCTATCTCTCTATCTCTCTATTTCACTATCTCTATCTCTCTATTTCTCTATCTCTCTATCTCTATCTCTCTCGCTCTCTCTCTCTCTCTCTCTCTCTTTCTCTCTTCTGTACCGCTCTCTCTTCTCCTTCTCATCCCCTATAACATTCTAACCACACGCCTCTCTCCTCCACTATTCTCCGTGCTTCTACTCCTTATTCTCTTTCTTCTCCTTCCTCTTTTATCTGCACTATCTATCATAATATTTCCTCTCTCACTCGTACTCCCTTCCTCTTCAGCTCTTTCTCTCCTTTTCGCCCTACTTTATCGATACCCATCTCCTTCTCTTTTTCTCACTACCTCTTTCTTATTCTGCCTCTCTCAGCTTATCTCTCTCCCTCTCTCTTTTCTGCCCCTTTTTCACCAGCCTCTCCCTGACTTTCCCAGTTGAACGCGTGGATGAAGAAATCAAAATAAATATTGACTGAAACGAACTCTATTTGTGCGAAAAAAAAGGTAAGTGAGAGATAAAACGAATGCAATTTTTACAATATGATCGGGAGAATGATGCGGTACAACTAAAGATACATAGGTAAAAACAGTAGGTTATAGAAATAAAGAATTGATCGAAAAATACGCGCAGTATTGGCGAATTGGGGTGTTAGGTTGATGGAAAAAGAAAGAAGGCACATTCAACTATTATACTGACTCCTACTCTTGTAAACTCCATCCTTCGTCTCATATAACCTTTGTTTGAATACACCCGCCTTCGGGATGTACAACACTTGACCGCAGTAAATAAACCATGAGCGTAGAAGTGTAACGTTTTATTCGTGCATTGTGTCGCAGTGAATAAACCATGAGGTTAAAAACAACTCGTACTGTACAGTTGATACACAATAACATTCACTCCTTGGTGACATTAAATAATTGAGACACACATAACATACAAGGCACATTTATTGTTCACTTTTCCGCATTATCATCTGATAGTTCAACAGTATTCTTCATTCATATAGTCTTATTGTAACATATCTAAGAAAGTTGTTAAAACAAACATTGCCTCTATTCATATTGACAACACACCTCATGGTGTCTTTAATACATTCTTGACATACGGTGCGATCCCTTGTTGAGAAATCCTTTACCTACGTTTTGCTTACTCCAATGATGCTCCTTTAAATGCTCTAGACGCCTTCTTCTTCTGAGCTGAAGTATGGTGAGCTCGTCCGGCCAGCTCCTTCACAAGCTTGCTAGCACTCTTTTCGTAAATGATCCGTCGATATTGGGTTGCCTATATATACTTAAACAATGGAAACGATTTCCTGACTAAATTTTTTCGAGCATTTCCTGACTAAAGAGGAAACATTTCCTGACCGACAGATTATTAGATTGGAAAACGCTTAGATATAGGACTGGAATGTGCAACTGTGGCGTTGTTGCGAACAGTCCTAGTAGATCGGATGGTATCTCAACTTTCTATTCCAGTGTTCAGTCCAAATGTTGAATTCATCACGAAACGACGAGAAGAAGTATTGGAACCGAAGAATGGTAGACGCCATGAAATCTGGTGATCGATAAATGAGATAATGTTTTATACATATTTGTTCTCAAACCGCTCTTCTTCGGATATTCAACTCGTCCACTAACTTTAGCCTTGACCGTCCCCAAGATACGACTATAAGCCTCGTCTTCTTGCTTAACTCCAGCCGCGAATGGATACCATTGTAACTCTTATCCCGCAGCCATTGTAACTCCGATCCCGCATTCCAACGCTTCTTCGTACATTTTCTGTAAGCCATAAACTGCCTAAACCATCGGGATCGGGTGCTCCCCGCGATTGCTTCTGGCGCGACTTTCTAAAGTACTTCATTCAACCTCTGTGAAAGCCATCTCTCCATACTCTAGCGTTCTCCTCCTTCCTCTTGATTTGGGTGGGTGGGCGGGACTCATACATACTATCACTTAAAGCATCTTGCTTTAACGCACGATAAACGTAGAATGAGTTACTTCCCTCTTTCAACTCCCCTTATGCAACGCATACGCAACGCACCTGCAGTAAACTCCCTAAGGCGCGTATTCAAACACCAATTCGAACGCATCTTCGTTCGACACTCACAGATTCGGAGAGATTTTGGTTGACCACTTTAAACGCCTCTGATAGAGGGCGAGAGAAGGAGAGCTGAAAAAGGAACCAATGTAATTGTCCTCGAAGTACTCGAGGAAGATGTTTCACGTGATGGGACATCAGCTGAAAGGCTTCCCAGCCTTGTCGGTATAGGCATTTTTCGTGAGCAACCGACCGCTCGGAGTGTATCCAGACTCTAACATGTCAACAGACGGTGCTTCTGGTAATGCAGAAAAGAACTCGTCTTTCAAGACAGTCAACGAACCGTGTCCCTGTGGGTAACTTCGCTTCACCAGTAACCGTGAAGCCTAAATACGATCAAGTGAATTTCGGGGTCCGAAGCATATACCACTATCGTTCGGGAGCATCGGGACACGATCACACATAGAAGAACAGTAAACAATTTTCGATCGATCAAAATCGAATTAGATTGAGTTTAATTTTCTTGCATTGTGTAAATAAATTAGCGAAATCAGCTCCCTCCGAGCGAAAATTATAAAATTCGAATGTTTGTATGTTATTTAAATAAAGTAAAGTATACATCAAAATTCTAGCCGATTCATGAATAGAAGCGTTCTCTGTTTTGTGATTAGTATGTGCTCACACTCCTGGTAAACTTCAATACCGTATCTTTTGCAGATACCCGAGAGCTAGTTTATGTCCGCATGAAGTCTTTTTTCTATTCATGTTTCAAATAATCACGCTTACAAATTCACGTAAAAATAAGCTTCATCGAGAAGTATACCTAATGTCTTCTATATAATGTCTTCTAGTATACTAAATGTATAGAAGTATACCTGATGTCTTCTCAGGACCAATAATAACCGATAAACCTTTTCTCATATTCTTCAAAACGTTCGAAGAAACTTTTATCTTAGAAGGATAGCGAGAACGAAATGAGAAACTTTTTGAACCAAGAAAAATCGCTGAACTAACTTTATACAAAAAAGTCTAACAACCAGGACTGGTTATATTTTTTTCTAATCAACCGTCATAATCAAGAGTTTATAATGAAATATCGCACTTAAATGCTAAATGAGAGGGTTTATATTTATTGACGACTCTGAATCCATATCATTCCTTTGGTCTGGCAGCTGCCAAGTTGCGAATTTCATGGCGGAGTGGGGTCGTTTCTCCCATTTCCACTATTTATAGTTTTAATCGACATCATGATTCAACGAGGTATTCAAACACTAATAGGAAATCTAGAGAAAAGTTTAAATTGAAGAAAAATTTACGCGTTCTAATTTTTTTATTCGAAACTTAACGAAAGCCAAGCTAGCGATAACACAGGCATTCATGTTTTAATTGGTTAACCAAATGGTACAGTTCATTTTTTTACAAGGGGTAACATGTTCCGATTCAGGCAGCAAGATCAATCCTCTCATCGGTTTGTTCCCAGGGACGACGGAAAAGAGCGTTCCTTACGGAGTCCCCTTTTTGCATCACTTGGTGATAGTAACGAAGGCACATGATGAGCATTTACATATATTTTAGAGATAACGAATAAAGAAAAATGAAGTCTCTTGAGTACTTGGAACTCATTTTCGTATTCTATTTAAATGTCATTCAAAATTTTATTAAATAAAAAAGAAAACCAAACTTTAATTTGTAGAAACTTATCTGTTTCGTTTACCTCCTCTCTGAACATAAATTGTGTGGAACATCAGTTACGCGCATCACCTTAATTTCTTTATCTGTGAGTCTCTGTCACTGTTACTCTCTCTCTGTCTCTGTCACTGTTACTCTCTCTGTCACTGTTACTCTCTCTCTGTCTCTGTCACTGTTACTCTCTCTCTGTCTCTGTCACTGTTACTCTCTCTCTGTCTCTGTCACTGTTACTCTCTCTCTGTCTCTGTCACTGTTACTCTTTTGTTTTGTTGACTACTCTCTTTAACACTTTGTTTTCCCTAGTTCTACAACTTTTTAGTGTACTTTGCCCACAAAAGATTTCGATTAAACGTAAAAGCAACAAATTGAAGACCTCGATAAGGAGAAGGAAGAGCAATAAAGAAATAGGTAGGAGAAAGAAAGAGAGGAAGCCAGCCAGAGAGAACCTGTAGAAAGTAAAGAGAGCAACATTGAGAAAGAAGAGAGAGAGAGAGAGAGAGAGAGAGAGAGAGAGAGAGAGAGAGACACAAAAAGTGAGATAAAAAGAGAGAGAAAAGAGAGAGAAAAATATAAAGAAAGAAAAAGTAGTTGAAACTTCAAGGAAAAGAGAGAAACCATGCGCCGAGTAGAAACAGTCGCACAAAAACTTTTTTTAAAAACAGCTTACATACATATATGTAGGTAGTAAGTAAGAATGGCTGAAAGAAAACCTTCACGTATTAGAATGGAAAGGGGGGGGGGTAGCATGGGAAATGAGTAGAGTAGAAAGAGAGTGTGGAACTTTCGAAAGCACCGAGTGAATTTTAGAATGTGTTTAAAGAAACTCGGAGAGAGATAGTGAAAGAGAGAGATAGTAAGAGAGAGAAAGCAAGACGAATACGAAGAAACGTTCTAGTGAGTGATAGCGAGGAAAAGCAGAAAGATAGAGTAACAGAGGGATAAAAGAAAAGATCATACATGTCAGAGAAAAAACGGAGTTTTCAGAAAATAGGTACACAAAAAACGAAACAAGATGCCGGTGCCTAGTGTTGGCAGAGCAGTCGAAATTCATCGGCGGATGTAGATAACAAAATGGTGGCTCAATTCTATACTACCGTGTAGTGTTTCTGGGTTGCAGAGTACACATACTATGAAAAAGGTTTTACATTGAAGGAATATTAACTGGTGATAAATGAATACAAATAGGTTGTTCAACAAATTGGTTATTCAGAACATGCAAAGAGGTGAAAAATGTATTTTAGGCAGCAGTAAATGTACTTGTACAATGAAAGTGAGGATAAAGCATATTTTCTAAACTTCTTGGTTGAATAAAGTTCGCAATAAAATTTTGGTGAAACTTAACCTGGTGAGAATTAAAATATTTCATGAAAATAGAACATAAATCAATCAATTAAAGCGAGTAGGCGCAGTTTGAAATATTCTTTCGTGTGTCTAGAAAAATATTGTAAATGGTGTAGCTATCAGAAAGGAAAAACTGGCTCTTCAATTTTCATGAACGAAACGTTCTACAGATTTATTTCTACAGACCACTTCTACAGATTTATTATGTGAACCTAAACGGAACTTATAGTTTAAAATATAATCCGTATGGTTGTTTTTTCGCTAATACGACAGTTTACACCACGACCATGACCCGATTTTCGCATTTAACATAATTTCCTATTAAATTTTAACTTAAAAAATTTGCGCAGGCTCAGATAACACGCTGATGAGGCCTTATAGAGCTTTCAGCCGCATATCTACAGCTTCAGAAAAAAATTGCGAAGTTTAGGGTGCGAGTGGCAACTAAAAGTCATGAACCTTTTAGAGGCTTAGACAAGCTATGATGAGATACTTCGCATCTTTAAGATGCTCAGCCATGGATCCCTCGCATGGTGTGGAATGGCAAATAAAATCCATACAGCGAATTCTGTCACACACCAGGACAAACACTGATGATGATGATGATGATGATGATGATGATGATGATGATGATGATGATGATGATGATGATGATGATGATGATGATGATGATGATGATGATGATGATGATGATGATGATGATGATGATGATGATGATGATGATGATGATGATGATGATGATGATGATGATGAATGATCATCAGCTAACTTTTTTTTAAAATGAATTAATAAAATTAACCAATCGCAACCTAAGCACTTCAGCCATAGTAAATTCTCTTCATGGGACATGTACCAGGGCAACTACATTTGTGGATTTATTGATAATTAGTGTTGGGGTTGAATGAACAAAGCACAACAAATGTTATTCAAGTTCGTGAGCTTCAGCATGACTGAGTTATACATCCAAAAGACTGAGTTATACATCCAAATCAAACGAATCTCTATGAACACACAGCTATGGGTGTATAACGAATGCTATAGTAATAAAAAAAAGTAAATTCTCTCAGTTAAACACGGTTCGAGCCAAAAAAAACAACAGCAAATTTCATATTTTTCTGAAGATAAAATCCTACTTTCTGGGGAGTTTCTATTAAGAGGTAAGCTCTTTTTATTTATTTTTATATTTTTATTAACTAAGCTTACCTTTCGCCTAATATTTATATTTGTTTTGAAACGTGCTCTCTCGCGAAGTTTAAGTTAAAGTCGTTGTATAAACAATCATTTGATATTGTAAATTTATTTTTCATCTAATTGTGAAATAAAAAATGCCTCCAGATCAACGCTGCTACACAAAGTCGTGTTTGCAGCAATGACGACTTTATGTAGCAGTCCTGAAAGTTATTGAGATAGCCGCATCTGGAATGATATGTATTTGAAATGTTGCGGTTGTGTAACATTGAAGTACATCAAATAATAAACACATTACTAAAAGATCTTACTTGCTAACGTAGCTTTCTGGTTGATGTTTTGAATATTGCTACATTTCTCTTTTTTTGATGAAAATTAACAGTTAATTTGCTAGGTTTCATGGCACTTCAATATTTCAGTGTCAGCCTGGCAGTAGGTCGAGAACAGAAATAATCTGCTGGAAGAAACGGTTTTGAAAAGTTCTATACCTGCAAGAAAAAGCTTTGAAATTTTAGAATCAGATTGCAGTGAACGATTTTCTCAAGAAAATTGAAACTTGTTGTACGAATATATAAATAAATTAATTTTTTTGAGTTATAAATTTCCTTTCTTGTGTATTCACATATGATATTTATTTGCTTGAGTTTGTTTGTAGTACAGAAAAAATCGGGTGTTACCCTCTTGATAAACGATTTCACAGTCTTCCCTCGGGGCGCTTCTCCTCGAAGTAGTTCTCTTTGCTAGCAACTTCTCAGAATTAATATTTTTTGCAAGGAACTTCCGCCCAAAAAGACAACTATAAAAAATTGTTCGTTCAACTTATTTTTTCGACTTGAAAACTTGTTTTTTTTATATTGATGACAATGTCTACTCATACGCTTCTTCCTCTGAAAAAATGATCAATATTCTGTAATGTTCGGGCTTTAATTCGCTAAATTTGGGCTTTAATCTAATTCCGGGGGGGTCTAACAATCTGTTTACTACTTACCGTATTGGCGCAGAGCAGCTACCTACTGTTACTTCTGTTAAAGAACTAGTTAATTTAAAAAAAAGAAGAGTTTATTCTATCTTGTTCGCCATGACTGGAGTGGTCGACTTTCCATCCGCTCTCTACTCTATTCATTTCGTCTACTGGACATGATGCAATCCGGCTTCAACAAGGAATTGGACACCTTGAAGTTGTATCGTCCTAGTCCCTCACCGCCCTCCCACACGATGCTACCACTGGAGTAGGGCCGACCCATGACTCGAAAGTTCTTTCCAAAATCTATTTCGACCTCATGTAACCAACTTTTTTGACCTCATGTTTCCCCTCACATGGAAGAACCCCTTCCTTATACCTTACCACGCATTTTCCATGCGTAATAAACTCAGTATTATTTATTGATCATCCTCTCTCATTTACTCACATCAACTAAACGGTTTCTAAAGCCACCAAAAGGATGAATGTGATTAGTCGCTTTTTCAAAGAATCCTCTTTTTCAATACTTGTCCATGCCTATAAAGCTTATCAACTTCCCCGTCTCGAATATGGGTGTGAATTACGCTTTCCATTGGCCGTTGTTCACATTAATGCACTTGAACGAGTTCAGCGATCATTTAGTAGACGTGTATTCGCGAGAGCCGTTCTCTCAGCAACTAAATATCTGTCCCGGTTGCGGACTGTATCGCTTCCTACCTTAGAATACCGTCGTCGCATTCCAGATCTGTTTTGTACACAAGATTGTTAACGGTAACAGCACATGAAGATTATTGATGAAGATTATTTCATTAAGATCTTGTCAACACTCCTCGTCAAGAAAAAACTGCCCAATGCTCATAGCACCTATGTTTATCGATGCATCAATGTGTGGAACACTTTACCCGATAACATTGTGATGCAATTCTCTTCCTTATTATTCATGAAGGCCATCCTGGCATTTTATCAGGAGGTAATTTTTACCAATTTCATTTTATCAGGAGGTAATTCTTACCAATTTCATTTTATCAGGAGGTAATTCTTACCAATTTCATTTTATCAGGAGGTAATTCTTACCAATTTCATTTTATCAGGAGGTAATTCTTACCAATTTCATTTTATCAGGAGGTAATTCTTACCAATTTCATTTTATCAGGAGGTAATTCTTACCAATTTCATTTTATCAGGAGGTAATTCTTACCAATTTCATTTTATCAGGAGGTAATTCTTACCAATTTCATTTTATCAGGAGGTAATTCTTACCAATTTCATTTTATCAGGAGGTAATTCTTACCAATTTCAGGAGGTAATTCTTACCAATTTCAAGTTACATAGTTTTTAACCTACCGATTCGTGTGATTATATATGTAGGAGTTCATTTATTCTTCCCAATCAATAACCATCCATTGTACTACAGTAACCATCCATTGTACTACAGTAACCATCCATTGTACTACAGTAACCATCCATTGTACTACAGTAACCATCCATTGTACTACATATACTTGTGTGTATACATAAATAAAGAATGAACAAAGACTTGTTTTGTTTCTAATCTGGCCTCCCAGACTTGCTTTTTTGTTTTTCAGAGCTGTTATTTAAAACTTGTTTTTATTCGTTTTCGTTTTCATCAAACTGATACGCGGAGCAGTAATATGCACAATATGTTAACCCATAAGTGACAAAAAATAATACTTTGTTGAAACTAGACTTTGATTAAACTTACAACATGTAGCTACTAGATTCGAGCACTCGAGAGTTGCATTCACACAGAATTCAAAGGTATCCTCTGAAATCCTAGTTCTTGAGGTTGGATATAAAAAGGGGGGATCGAATAATAAAACAGGGGATGTAATACTCAAATAGCATAGCAGAACTGGGGAGGCTCCGGGGCGGAAAGAGGCGCCGCGGTGGTTGTGCTTATTCCCGAGCTGGGGGTCGTTGAGGTGGTGGACGGTCGCGTCTTGGAAGATTCCTCTGATGGGGAGCCTCCGAAGAGAGCTGAGAAGAAATCCGAACCACCGAAGATGCCCTTCACCTAAAGATCCCAGCCGGTAAGGTCCCGAATTGATGAAAAGCTTCTTATTTTACTAGAAATTCAATAACAAGATTATACGGTAACCATTTGCGAGGTGTTAACCGAGACTTACAGCGACCTTCGCTGGGTCAAATGTTCTCTTTCCTTCACTACTATTTATTTCAAACTTCAAGACTTCCGAATAGGATATCATATCACAAGAGTCCAGCTTTTAGTTAAATGTAAAACCAGAGAAGTCTAGCTTCAAGTCATTTGATTTCTTACAAGTTTAGTTCAAAGCAATCAGATGAGTCATAGGCGTTCAGCTCAAACCCATTTGAGTCATAAAAGTATCACTTGAAGTTATCTTCATCATATGAGCTCACTTTTACGTCATATTTTGAGAAATGGAAGTCTAGCTTGAGTCATCATCGAGAGTAGTCTACTTTTGAATCATCTGTACTACGTAAGTCTAGCCCCAAGTTATCTCAGTCAGCGTTCAACAGTTTCCTACCTGCTTCTGAAGGCTGTCTTGGAGCTGCTTCTGGTATGCGGTCATTTTGGTGTCGAACTCGCGAAGCTGCTCTTGCTCTTCCGCCGAAAGATCGCGTGCGTACGTCTTACCAACGTACACCTAAAATTCGCTAATCATGATGCAAGTTTTAGAAATATTAGCACCCAATCTCTATAAAGAATATCGATCCACTTTTCGTAAACTTGACACCGAAAAAACATAATGATTCTTCCTATCCAAACTGCTGTTCAGTTTTCGCTTTAGAACGCACACACCGAAAGATGTAGAAATGGCGTCAACTTGATATGTTCAAGTTGAAATATTTTAAAACTGATATGAAATTGTTTCTGATAGTCATTTGCATTAGCAAGTTGTAGCAAATGTTATGATATTCCTCAGATTTGAGTAATATTTTATATTCATTTCTAACCTCTTAATCGATCAAAGGGCTGACCTTGTTATCCTGAACCATGCAGCCGTCAAAGTAATACTGTGTCGTGATGTTTTCGCTGCAGAAAGATGGTCGCTTTGGTGGCTCGATGTTTTGCTGCAAGAATGAATATATTGCGACAATGGAATGTGTATCAAGATCGCTATGCGAATGGTAAATGCGAATTTTAAAAAAATTTTCAAAGTTTTTTCAATTCAATATGTCCAGAAAAAACATTGATTGCGTTCTATAGTACAATAACTGAGGGTTCCTGACTTTCTATCTGGTAAAAAACCGATGCAATAATATTTTACTTTTCATTTGATTGAGACATTACTCAATGAAAATCAGTCTTCTGAGAACTCTTTTAGCAATTGCGATTTTAAACAAAAAACAATGAATGAACACTTTTAATTCATCCTCCCCTTCAAATTGCAGAGACTGCTTTCTGTGAGACTCAATGCTTTCGAAGAGGAATATTTATGAGGAAAAAAGGTACCATTTCCACTGCAGGATCAGAGATAGCATTGCTCTCCTCACCCATTAGCTTCTGCTTCATGGCCTCCCTTCGCTGCTCCAGAATCCCCTTCATCTTCTGCAATGTTATTTGATCCAAAATCTTCCGAGTCAATTATTAAAGCATTCCAGAATTTCTTATCTTTTGATCAAATTGCAGTTTGAGAACTAAGAGGTTGCTATATGTTATATGAGAGAATTAATATTATATTTACGAGTTCAAATAGTTTCGGAAATGATTAATAACTTTTAAAGTCGCTTTTAAATAATACCTAACGCGCTTGCAGCAGTGAACTTTTGAAATGGAAAATACAAAGAAGCACTCGAATCTCGCTTTTGGTTATATTTGCTGTTTTTCGAGCGTTTCTGGTGGCTATTCGCAATTTTTCCCAGAATTATTAGACTTCATATCATGAGAAACAGTAACAATTAGGAATTTAAATTTTAAAAACAGTTTCAAAAAGTTTTCGAAATTTTTTTATTTTTAAAATGAACCTTTTTGTAGTCAGCAACAGCCGTTTGGAAGTCACTCAACTCCTTCTCTTCATCCGTAGTCAGTGGACGCACTTTGAAGCCGTTTGCATACAGTACATTATCCTAGAGAGCACAAGTCAGCAAAATCATCGACTTAATCAAATACAAGTCAAAATTCGGTAAAAGTTACGAAAAAGATGCTCAAACTCGGTATGCACGTACAGCTCCTTCACTGAGAAAGACTTTCTCGGTTAACTAAAGTTTTTGATTGGTTAACATACCCTGATTAGGCGGAAAGCTAAAATTTCCTTCAACGTTGTTTTCAACAACAAAAAAAATCCGTGTGAGTACTTTCATACCGCTCTGCTCTGTAATGTAAAAATCGTAGTGAATGTAAGGAGATGGACAGCGATTAGACATTGTATAAAGAGAGATCTGATGGCACTGACCGTGACAACGCAGCCCGCTGCGCCTCCAATGCCGGATGCAAGAGCGGCGAACCTCTTCGATCGGTTGCAGAGGGCAAGCGCGGGAAGAACGCACAGAACGAGCAGAACACGCATCTGAAGTCAATGCTCAAGATATCTCACTGCACCGTCTCCACAGTTCATTACAAACCGGCAGCGTTACAACGAAACTATAAATTATGACGAGTGCATTTACATGTGGGAGGGATATAACATTAAGGCAGGTGAGGTTGTGCATGATTACAAGCGGTGAAGTTGAGTGCTTGGAGGTAGAACATTTTAGGGAATGAGGCATACAAAAAGCAGGATTAAATGAATTAAAAAAATGGTTTGGTATCTGTATGGGAAACAACAACATTTTTTGTGTGAGCTCATTAAGAAATTTCACTATTTTGAATAAACAGCAGGTCTTCTTCTTCTTCTTCCTAGCGTTTATCCCGCCGCCGGGCAGGGTCCGCTTTGTAGACTGCACCACGCCATTTCACCCGATCAGCTGCGTCTTCAGTCTTCAGCCCGGTCGTGTTCATGTCTACTTCGATGCAGTCTCGCCACCTAGTTTAAAAAAGATGTGAAAACTACCATTTTATTTTTTTTTTGTGGAGGGGATTCACGAGATATTGGAAGTTGATTCATGCCGAGGGAGAAGAAGCGAGTGGCGATGCATGTTAATTGCCACGGAGATCATTGATGCCTCGGAGAGAGAGAGGTTAAGAGGGAGAGAGAGAGGGAGGGAGAGAAAGCGAGACAAAAGCACGAGCCGAAAAGATTGTTAAATTGGAAGAAGGAGAAAGAAAGTCAGAGGTATAGAGAGCGAGAGAGAAAGAGAGAAAGAGAGAAAGAGAGAACAATTACGAGAATAAACTAGAAACATTTCGGAAGAGTGAGAAACAGAGGCGGAAATAGAAAAAAGAGAGAGCGAGTGAGAGTGAGAGAGATAAAAAAGAGAAAGACTGGAAAATGGGAACGAAAAAGAGAAGATCAAAAAGATATCAGACCTGTAAGTGCTAGATAGAATATTGGTGTCAGTGGTTCATTAGTTTCGATAATAAGGAGAAAAGGGGGTTTGTACGAGAAAGTGAGAGATGTTGAGGGTCGTAAACAAAGGAGGATTAGTTGGTCTGATTCATAGGCGCCCTCCTTGCTTTCATTCCTTTCGGCGAGGTAAACAGGAAGAACAACTATCCCTATGGTTTCCTCTTCTTTTCCTTCTCACTCTTCCTTTATATCAGGCCTTTTTCATGATTGTATATGTCCCACCCTCTTACCCAACTACTTTTTATCACTCTCTTCTGCTGTTCCTTTCCTTCTCGTTTTTTTATTATTTCTCTTCAAAACTTTCTATCTTTTCCCTCTCTCTCTCTTTCTCTCTCGTCATCTTCCTTTTTTTAAACTCTCTCTCTTTCATGTATAACAATGTTGTTTATATCGTTTCTCCACCTCGACCAAGCAATTATCTGGTTCTTCCCATGCCTATTCACCATGACCGATATTTCCGTGCACGCAATGGATGATTCAGCCTTTATTAATTCAACAAAAGGTTACGTGATATCAGCAAACATCCCATCTTCCCGAAAACAATTTTAAAAACAACAAAGCGGTTTGGGTATAGCGATAAAATCAAAAGTTTCTTTTTCATTCCACTCAACTTTGGCTGGAGAGCAAACAAAGAGGGCGAGCGCTGAATCGTTCTTAGGCCAACCGCTCAGTGTAAACAACATGAAATCTAGGCAACGTTTTGCAGGTTATCAAAATTTCTTGAAGCTACCGAAAACAATGCCACCGAAACCACTCATATCGCAGCCACTTGAGTGAATAATATAGATTACAGCTTGAGGGATGGACCTGAGATAATTCTAGAAGTAAGGAATAAGCAAAGCTAGTGGTTTACGTTGACAGAGAAAACCTATGCTTATATAGGGAATGATGGACAGAGGAATCAGACCGCACTTTGATCAAGCAGGTTGAGGGAGAGAAGGAGAGAGTAATCGGAAAAAGAAAAAGTATAAGATAAAACAAAGAGGTCGTTAGAGAGATAGAGAGTTAGAGAGAGAGAGTGACACAGAAAGAGAGTAAAGTAACAAAGTTTGAGGGAGAATGTGAAATAGGTTTCTAAAAGAAGAGAGCCATACTTCATTAAGACGACATTAGAAGCTATAGAACGATTTAAGAGCGTAAGCCTCAAGTAAATACTTGTTTCGATAATTCTAAAATTGCCGTCATTAAAGTTTGTTTAGTTGCAGCCGGCGAAGACGAGAGCATTTGATGAAGACTGCTAGAAAAGTTTGATCTTAGAACACTCAAGTCGGGCTTGATGCGGAAATTGCCCATGCTGCCAGCCAACACAATAAAGCCTATTAATGACACTCGGGTACATACATAGATGTGTACATATAAATAGAAAGAAGGGAGTGTAACCTTAGTTAGTTAACCACGGTAGAACGCATTTCAAGAATAGATTTGGTCTTCGCTCCTCTTCACTCAAGGGATCAGAGACAACAAAAAAAGCAAAATGGGTGAGGTCGTCATTGAGGGTTTCAATGGAAAGTAAAGAGAAGATTAGTGTGATGGGGGAAAGAGAAAGGCTCTTCTAGAGTGTTCTCGAACAGTAGCTCGGCTTACTTTGTTGGTGAGAGAAAGGTAAACCACAATCACCAAATAGAGATAGAGAGAAAAGAGCAAAATAAAAATGAAAAGAAAAACTTAACAATGAAAATGACAGTGAGAGAGAAAGTGATAGAGAAAGAAATGACGAGAAAGAATGGTTAAAGCAGAGGAAAAGAATGTGAAAACATAAAGAACACAATGACTCACTGATCCTCGTGTCATCTCTCTTCTAACTCCCATCAGGAAAACTTTCGAAGCAGAACACAATCACTCACTCTTGTGGCAGAGAGGGATAGAATGGAGAGGCACTGCAATCGTGGGAATGGGGAGAAGCTTCTAGATGAGATGGTCGTCGGAGAGAATGTATTCACTAAGAGAGAAACAGAGAGAAAGAGTAAGAGAGAAAGAGTGAGATAGAAAGAAAAAGATAAAGTGAGAAATAGAGTGAAACACAAAAGAAGAGATGGCATACTATATTAAGCTGAGAGAGAATCGTAGTGCAAATGAGACAATATCCTGTGTTGGATAATTATAAAAGACGTCGTAAATAGAGCATGCATGCTGCGATAGAACACCCGGAGACGATGGATTTCATGATTCGGGACTGCGAAACACATAAATAGATCTGAGCAAAATGATCAGAAGAAAGAGAACAAGAACGAGAAAGAAGAAAAGGAAAGAAGAAAGAGAGCAAGATGAGACAGAAAGAAAAAAGATATGATGAAGCAGCAAGAGAAATAAAAAGAACAGAGAGAGAAATAGAAATAGAAAATAGTTAGGAAAAACAGAGAGTGAGAGATTGTGAGAGTGAAAGATATAGAAAGAGGAAATGAAAGTTGAAATGTGAAAAGATGAAAAATCCTTTTTTCAGAGAGAAGAAATCACGCCTGAAAAAATATGATGAATCATCATTGTTTTTCTCTTCATATTTTTCTCTTGTTTTTCTCCCTTTCAAACACAATTCTGCTTTTCTCTCTTACCGTAGTTCATTGAAGGAATGTCACAGGTACGAAGAATAAAACAAAGACAAACACAATTCTATTAGATTTGTCTTTTCAAAAAAAATAACGTGAGACTTGGTTTATAAATTGAATAAAAATTTAGCTTATTACTCTTAGCTCGCGGACAGAACATTCGGTCAATAATGAGACATAACATCTTTGAACGTCTTTGCATCAACAGTAAACCTGCAGTGATCCACAATGTGGTTTTTACGATGACCCGAAAGTAAGCCGAGGAGAAAGGATGCAATTGAGAGATAAATTGGATGATGTTTGAAGGGAAGAAGAAAGGTGGACTGGAAAAAAGCATATGGAAGAGAGTAGAAGATTTGTTGCACAATGAAGTTAAAGATAGACCGATATATAGACCGAGGAGAAGAGCCGGAGATTTGTATGGAAAAAGAATAACAAGATAAGTCTGTCCTCATTTAAGGATCATTCCTCAAACCCAACATCGCTCCAAGCTAATCTTTTTCTCTTTTATAGTAAGAGAAAGACAGGGAAAGGATATGTCCCAGAACAGTATCACATACAGCCTCTATATGCGTGATGATAAGAAATTTCTGGACTAGATTGCTATATATCTGTCTTTATGTACTTCACATGAGTCTCTCATTTTTCTTCTTTCTCTTTTTTCTTTCTTTCACTCCTTCTCTTTCTATGTTTCTACCCTTCTTTCTCGTCTTGGCTCTCTCTCTCTCTCTCTCTCTCTCTCTCTCTCTCTCTCTCTCTCTCTCTCTCTCTCTCTCTCTCTCTCTCTCTCTTTCTCGCTCTTTCTCTCTCTCTCTCTCTCTCTCTCCTTTCCCTATCCTCTCTCTCTCTTCTTGTATCTCTGTCTCTCTCTCTTTCCATCTTAGTTTCATTCATCTCTTTCTCTCCTATGTCTTTATTTCCTCTTTTCTCACCCATTCAACTATTTTCGTTCTCTTTCGATTCGATTTCATTATTTCAGATCACAAACTCTATTTTTTCCTTGTTTCCGCTTTTGTTCACCCCTAGCTTTTCATACTTTTGTTCACCCCTAGCTTTTCATACTTTTGTTGACCCCTAGCTTTTCATATTTTTGTTCACCCCTAGCTTTTCATACTTTTGTTCAGCCCTAGCTTTTCATACTTTTGTTCACACCTAGCTTTTCTTACTTTTGTTCACCCCAGCTTTTCATACCTTTTCTTCCCATTTTCTGTTTCTTCCCTTCTTCCCATTTTTCAGTATTTTTTAAAAATTTTCTTTGCTATTTATATTGTTCAAGATTCCCCTTCGAGTCTAATACATGCCCCATTTTGGGTTCCTGTACTTCCGGGCAATCCTTTCCGCTGTCTGCCTCTACTTACTCGGTTCCATATTTTGTCATAACCTGACCTTCTTACTAGACCCTCCCATGATTTGAGTGTTCTACTTGGGCAGGGAACCATGTCGACTCTTCTTTACTCTGTCCCCAAACACTCATTCCATGATGTTGACCTGTCACTCTTTTGAAGAGGATTACGGATTACTGTGTCACAGCAACACTATAATACACAACATAACAATATCGTGAGAAGAAATCGCGATCTAAAAAGCGAATCAAGTTGATCGGAGTGCATAATAACTTTTTTGAGGCCACTGAAACATCTTTTTTATGTGTCGCGTTGGACTGATTGGGCTTAGAATAGAAATAAAACATGAGGTAAATGAAGGATAATAAAGAGATGAGTAAAAGAGAAAATTGAGATTAAGACTGAATATGAAGAGAGAGACACAAGAAAAAAGAAGAAAATTATTATACCGTACAAACGTCGAAAGCGTAAATTCACACTAGCGTTTTTTTTTCTTCAATAAGAGTTAATCAAATAAAAAAAATTACAAGATAACTATTCCGAATCCTACCGAATTGAAACACTAACTTATACTTCTAAAGCATTTGAGTTCCCCTTCTATAACTGACGGAAAGCAAAATTGTACTGAAAGACGATTTGAAAAAAATTTCGCACAGTTGTTTTGAACTAATTCATGTTTCATGTTAGTTTTTGTGAGGTAGCGCTCCCAAAAAAGAAATACTCGGTAGTTGCTATAGAGATATGTGAAGTTGTGCGTCTAAATTCTTTCATTACCTAGAGGATGAGATTTCGAAAGTTAAGAGAGGAGAGCTTGTTGAGGTACCGGGTCGCTCCGGATACCTTGTGTCTTCTGATCCTCCCCCAATCACTTTTCATTCTAAGAACGAGAGGAGTGCGTGAAAGACAAAGAAATCCATGCAAACACACATTGAGACTTTTGAAAGCGTTTTTCTAACATCGTGAGAAAAAGAAGAAGGAAGCGGACAAGGATTTGGGAAAAGGATGACTGCCGCTTCTTCTCGCAATTCTGGCGCTAAATCGGCTTCTGGAAATCGGTCTTCCGGCGCTACTTCAGCTTACGGGGCTCGATCTTCTGGCACTGCTTCAGCTAATGAACCCCGGATTTCCGGCGGTACTTCAGCTCATGAGCCCCGTTCTTCCACCACTATATCTGCCGGAGCGACTCGGGCCTCTGAAGCTCCTCCTCGGGCGCCTACCCACACGATCGAGGTGGCAGATGACGCTGCCTTCAAGAGGTACACCTATGTCGACGCGGCTCGCAAACGCAATCCCAGGAGAACCTTCACGGACGCTGATTATGGTTAGCGGATATCCTGATTTTCAGAAATGATGAGTTGTCCACAAATAAAGGATTTTTTTTGACAATAGTCAAGATTTTAAATGAATGAGTATGAAATATTCATTTATCTGTTTATTACTAGAACTCATAAGAAAAATTTTTTGTGTGTAATTTACATAATACGAAGAGGTTTCAATACTACCTCAATTCTTAGTGCTGATAGTGTTTTCAGCTTCTATATTTCGACCTGAATCACAAATTTTATTTCCGAAACTATTAATACAGTAGTCATTCCTTGATAAGAAAGATTAGCATATCAAGATTAAAACCTTATGCCCCGCCCCGATCTTTTTTGCCTTGTATTTGAATTATTTTCGCGTCGAAAGAAACTTTCTAATTTTTCTTCATCTTTGCGAATAATCTCGTTAAACCATCAGTCAAGGGACATAAAGCGTTATTGAACCGATAGACTCTGTTTGTATTCTCCCGGTTACTGATACGAAGTTCGAAAGCGTTCAATATGTATATACTGGAATGTAAATACTGGTTTATACAATGCGGCTTTCAAGTGTTCCACTTCCCTCAGAGACCGAACTCTTTAATTTTATGTGGTGGAAAGGAAAAGTAATTTTTTTCAAAAATAATTTCAAAATAAAGAACTGGAAAAAAAGTTGTATATTTTTCAAACATATATTATTATGAACATATTCTTCAAATGCTAACTTACATAGTTTAAAGGCAGTGACGCCGTCACGGGGACGTAATGGTAACGCGCGCTCCCGGTTTGAGTCGAGATGGCTGGGTTCGATCCCGCCCGGTGGACTAGCTTTTTTTTAAATGTGCGATAGTTTAATCAATTGTCATCTTAACCAGGCTTCACTGCCTTTAAACTGTGTAATTAAGCATTTGAAGATGTATCATCCCACTTCCATCTCTCTTCTGTCTTAATCGTGAAATCTATTTAGCTTTTACGCTCCATTCATGACGAAATCGCTTAATTAAGAACATATTGTTATGTCTTGATCTAGAGAAAAAAATTTCTAACCATTTTCTCGGCTTAATCATTTAATTGGCAACAATGTATCAAAATTGGTCTGAAAAATACTCAACCTTTTCCTTTATTTATCGAACATCTTTGAGTCATTAGAATCGATTGAAATTCGTGACTGAGATTATTTATTCTCGAAACAAAAATTTCGTCGTAACTCCAAAATTTAATTTTTCCACTCGAAACTGTAGTAGGAGAGGCCTTTAAACATTTGGTTAACTAAACTTTAAAGAAGTTTGATTGGAAAAAGGTGGAGGAGTGACCGCTAATCACGATCGAGTACGCGACAAAATTGATATGTGTATATAATGAACTGAATATTATCGTTTTAACCAGCCTTTGTAGAGTGCAGTTGAGCTTCAAAAAAGCATCGTAATTGTTTCGACTGGATGAAAACATTATTCGATCAATTTAGAAAACATTGACCATGTTCAGCGCATCTAGAGGAGAGTCGCTCAAAGGATGGTCAGGCGGGCTACATGCCGGGCGAGCTGCGGAAGGTGATCGAGGAGCAGGGGAAGAAGAGCCGCGGAATGCGGAGGGCGGAGAATGAGGCACGGCTCCAGAAGGAGCGAAAGTGGAAAGAGTACGATAGAGAGCGGGCTCTCAGAGAGGAAGAGAAGCAGCGCCGCTCCGCCTCCGTTCACACCGCTCCGGAGCGGCGAGCCGTTGAGCCGACACCGGTGGCCGTGGTGAGAACCGAGCAGAGATACTCCTCTAGACCCTCCTCGACTGGCTATCCCTACGCGTCGACCACCAGATCCGGAAGTGAACCTTATAACCATTACGAACTGAGACCTGCTGAAAAACAACGGAGTGGCTATCGTTCGACGAATCGGTCACGTGAACCGGAACGCAAAACCGAGGCCTCTGATGGTTCTTTCTTTATAGAGAAAAGCGAATTTGTTTAAACTTCGAACTTCTGTTGTGTTTGTCCAGGTTCTTTCTTATTTCAGTATTTTTTCTCCATTTAATTTTTTATAGCACAACTCGACCTCTTTTATAGCACAACTCGACCTCTTTTATAGCACAACTCGACCTCTTTTATAGCACAACTCGACCTCTTTTATAGCACAACTCGACCTCTTTTATAGCACAACTCGACCTCTGAATATGCAACTCTTCACTTTCTCTCATTGATCTAATATGATACTCTTTTTCATGCATTGTAAAGTTCTTTTTCGTGAAAACAATTTTTTAAGCTTCATAAATTAACATGAAAATCCAAAGAATGAACTGATCATTTGAAGCACATCACAGATCCCTACTTAGAGTGTTACCAAACTCGAATGAGTGATTGATATGAGTGACGCCCGTGAGATTTAAGATCTTACCCATCCTGAGAGGGTAAGAGAGATAGTAGATATAGAGAAAGAAAGAGAGATTTGTTTAATATAACCTTAATAATAGCGGTGCTTAAATTTAAATTTCAAAAATATCAGCACAAGGATAAAAAGCATGGGACATGAAATTATGACTGTTTATATTTACAAAAGCCAAAGTCTGAGTTCGAAAAAAGAATGCGGAAGAAACGCTAAGGAGTCCTGAACAGTCATACTTTTGTTCCATCGTTACCTTCTCACACAATTCAAATGATAGAATGATATCAAATGATAGCGAGAGATCTATGCACGAAATCCATAACATGGTCAAATATCATTAAACCTTTTATCAGTCAAAAACTAGTTTGAAAGGCGGAATCGAACCATCCGTCTGTTGAATTGATGTTATGTTGAATTAGACTCCATGGCTTTTCGAATAGAATCTCCGCGTTGCTCACAGAAGATTGATGGAATAAGCAAGCCCAAGTACTCTTCCAATCTACGCATTGTTCTTCACTATCTTCTTTATAATGATTGAGCGCCGCCCCTTGGGAAGATTTCGCATTCCCGGCACCATCCGACGTAGTTCGTCCGAATTTCTTTTCACTGATCCCTTTTCATGACCTAAAGAATACGAAAAAAAATTTTTGAAGGTTTTCATGAATCTTTTAAACCTAATATACAACCCTGAACCTATTATTGTGACCCACGAATTCTCCAACCTGAATTTGATACACCTAGGCCTTCTCATATCTTACCATTATGTTCGAGAAAAAAAACCTTCAATGGAGAATCGCTAGCGATTCATAGTTACGGAAGACAGATAAAGGCCGTGTTCAATGAAATAATGGTAGTTTTTTTTATTATTAGGTAGGTGGTCACTTATATCCAATTATTAGATGGGGGTCTCCAATTCGAACCTCACCCGGACATATCTATTCAAAACCGAAAAGCTCAAGAAATTTTGTTAGTGCTTGCACAAATCTAACTCTCCTCACTGCTTCTGTAGTGAATCAAGGCAAGGCCACTAATTCTATCAGAATAGGTCTGTTTCCAGTCTCAGTGGAATGAGCATTCTGCCACGAGGCGGAGAAATAGACAAGAGGGAATGAAAAAGACCTCCGTATTTAAAAAAACCACTAATACTTGGCTTGGAGGATCTTTGAGATGAATCATTTTCCGAATCCGAATCTTCTCTTTCTTCCTCCGCAGGCGCTCTTTTCATTGCTGCCACTCCTCAAAAAGCAAACCTAATTTCAAGAATTAGGTATAGAAAAGAAAGAGTTAGAGAGAGATTACAAAATTAGGAAGAAAAATCTAAATAGCGAGATCATGAGATAATGAGTACAAGAAATAATCTGACTCAGCTTAGAAGAGCGCTGCTCGGAATCATTATCAGATTCTTCTTCTTCTTGAGGGGTCGGTCTCTTTGCAGGCACTTCTGAATACAAAACATGATCGCTCTTCTTTGAATAATTTTTTAAAATAAAGAAACGTGTTCATCTCTTTTAATTCTTATTTTCCTTAATAAACAACAATTAGCCTCAGGGTTCTACTGAGTAAGACAACCCCGGAAAACTCTCTTCCCTATATTAACAGGCGGAGCGCTTGTGCTGATGCCATCTTCAGGCCATTTCTTTAAAATAATACCCCTTTTGTTACCAAGCTTAAGGAACTCCGACCACCGAACAAAAAAAATCCATGTTCGTAACCGCAAACGCTTTAATAGTTTCTAGACTTTTTTCTTGTCACAGTTTTAGAGAAAATTTAGCTAGACCCCTAAAAAAGAAACCCCTTCAAGACTAGGAGAACCCTCATAAATAAAAAAAAAGAGAAAGCAAACTTTTCGCATTGGAAGCTGGTCTCTTCTTTGCAGCTGCGCGTTCCTTCCCTTCTCCGACTACTCTACTCTTCCCAGTCCTCATTGGGAACTCTTCGCTAACAGAACTCTCCTCTGAAATCGACCAAGATGCTCAAGTTCAAAACCTCATACAATAATAAACTCATGCATTTGTATCAACTCTATCCATCCAATAGGCGAGAGATGGATGAAGAAGTAGAAGGGGAGTAGATGTGAAGAGATTCAATAAACAATGAATACGGCTAAGACAGACAAATACCTGTATCAGTTATTCTTATAATTGTATTCAGGTATACTATCTGATCATTCGATAATTTTTTTCCAAGCGCCAAAAACAAATCAATCGAGGGAAGAGTCCAAGAATCAGGGGTTAAATAGTTAAAGGTCCAGCTATGTGCATACATGTTCGCACCGAGAATGATCTACATTATCTTCTCCTTCCGCTCTATTTTACTTTTCCTCTACTTCTCTTTTCACTCTTTTTGCTTTTCCACATCCCTTTTCCAACTCGCTCGGCGCGTACAAACAGGTATTAGATCGGTTTCACTTCACACCTGCTAAGAATATAATAAGACTGTTGTGAACCAGGAAAAAATCCCTACATTTGGAACTTGCACCAGAGGTATTTTTAAACAACCCGGAAACTTTCGTCAAAAGAACTCGAAACGCGAAACTTGTACGAAACCAATTCTTGAAGAAAGAATGGAAGGAGTTGCTATTTCTTTCACGAGGCTTAACCTGAGGGCTCGGTTTCCGTCGCCGGCGCTTTTTCATTCATCTTCTTGAGAGGCCGCGGTTTAGTGCGAGACGGAGACGGGCCAGGCCGCGGTTTAGTGCGAGACGGAGACGGGCCAACAACCTCGCTTTTTCTTGTGGATGTTGCTGCTTTTTTCAGTATCTGAAAATTGACGCACATATTACGCATGTAATAATTCGTTGTTGTCTTGCCCATAGGTCCTGTCGAGGGGAGTCCTTTTGGGATAGGTTGGTGGTGAGGATCCTTTTGAGTCCGGAGAGATTTTCTCCGTCTACACTCGCACCGCAGTCGGCGATCCTCTTGGCGAGACCCATTCGTTAACCGGAGAAGGGCAAGAGGTTATTTTACTGGCGCCTGGACTCGTCATTGAAAAATATAGCGGAGTATCGGCTGATGTTTTGTCCGGTGGCATGCCCAGGCCGGTCCGGCATCGCCCTCCTTTGACGAGGTAATAATTCGTTCATCTTGTTTATTTGATAGAAGACCTAACTTAACCTCATATACCACGGGGACACATTGCTAGTGTCACATTACATAGCAATGTGTCTCCGTGGTGTAATGGTAACACGCGCTCCCGGTTTGAGTCGAGATAGTCCGGGTTCGATCCCGCCCGGTGGACTAGTTTTTTTTCAGTGCGATATTTCAATCATTTGTCATATTAACCAGGCGTCACTGCCTTTAAACTGTGTAACTTAGCATTTGAAGATTTATTAACCGCATATAGTTTTTATTATTATAAAAGATAAGTATTGTTATAAAACTACAGATGAACGATTAAAGCTATTGCTTGTTCAAACAAAGAAATTAGTCTTTTCACTTGGAACAAAATTTTTAAAAAAAGGCTTTACGAATGACCAGGTATGACTGTTAAACTATCGCTTCTTTTTTAATAGCTGAATTGGAATACTGTAGCTTTTGATAGTTTTCGGGAATTCTAACCAGGGTTTAAATGGTTACCGTACCAGCTATGTTCGCGCATACATTCTCGCGCTGGAGAATGATCTACATTCTCTTCTCCTTCCGTTTCATTTTACTTTTCCTCTACTCTTTTTGCCCTTCCTCATTCCTCTTTCAATTCGCTCGGCGCGTACAAACATGCCTTAGGCCGATCTCATTTAACGACTGCTTCAAACTACTTTTACATCTAGCAACTAATATTTTCTTCAAAACAACACGCTTTCCACATTGAAGCCCGGTTTTTCTGTCCAATCGGCGCAAATCGATTCTTTTTTGCGTCTGAATCAGCTATATACATCGGTACCAACATGGGTGATTAACTCACACTATGCAGATGTTCGAAGTCAACGCCTTCGGTGTATTCCGTCTGGAGAACTTCTGCATAGAAGTCAGTGAGAGGCTGTCTGAGAGACTTTGCAAGTAGATTCTTCTCCAGGAAGCCAGCGACGTCCTTCCTCGCCTTCTCTTTGGCTGCTTGCACTACCGACGGCGCTCCTTCATCCTTCTTAATAATTCATTATTCACATAGGTTTAATACATTACTCAGGTGAACGGAAAGCTGTTAAATATTGGAGGGAGGTAAAGAGCGCAAAAGAAAGAGGTGTTTTTGCGCGAAAGGTGAAAGGTCAAGGGGCAAGGAAAAGCGTGAGAAATAGGTGAAAGGGCCTAGTAAAGGGTTTGAACAGAAGAGAAAGGGGTATAGAGGCGAGTAAAGATGTTCGAGAGTTAGGGTCTACACACACATATATATATATATATATAAAGGGAGTCCGGGCGTGGCATAGTGGTAGTGTGATAGACCATTGTGCGAAGAGTCCCGAGTTCGACTCCCACCCCGGACAGATCCACCCAAACCAAGGGGGTTAAGAAATGTTGGTAGTGCTCATGCACGAATCTGACTCTCCCCACTGCTGCTAATCACACTAGCAGTGATCTAGCAGGCAGCCACTGGTTCTACCAGGATAGGTCTGTCCTGCATCTCAGGGGAGCGCGTACCCTGCCGCGAGGCGGGAACAAGCGCGAGGAAGAAGAAGATATATATATAAAGGGTCAATGAATGAAAGTTTCCAAAGAAAGAGGTCTTCGACTTCCAAACAACCCCCGCTATCGCTATACCTGATCTCAAAACGATTGAATTGAATCGACTGACGAGCCAAGGAAGTCTCCCAGTCAGCCAATATATGATGTTGTAGAAGAGTATCTCGATGTCTCCTCTGTACGAAGGCTGCAATCCACAGTGCGCGTCCAAACTCGTGAAGATCGCCGTCCCATTGTGAGCTGTGGTCGCATTGAACAATGATATTACAAGAACTTGAGCAACATGTCGAGCAAAATACCGTATCTAGAAGATATATTGACTCCGAAGCAAAATTGTGGCCCTTTTTTGCACTGCTGCTCTCAAATCTAAATTATGTCCCTTACTCTGAGAACTGCTCAGCTTGAATACCCTGCCGATTACTGTAAGACCAGAGTTGCGATCATTGGGTCTTTTCAGAACATGTCTTTTATGAATAGAACTCTTATTATATCAATTATATACTAACCAACAGTTACCTAGTGAGAAGCGACTGCCTCTATCAGGTTAAGCCCGTATTTACTTCATGGAACAGCCCACTCTGAATGCCATCTAAGTGAACCAACCCCTTTTCTTGTCCGGTTTCTCTTGGTTGCTTGAGGCCATTCTGGCCAGGCCAAAGTCCACAAGCACTGCTCCCGCGAAGTCTGTCAACGACGGAAGAAGGATGTTTGCGGCTTTTAGATCACCATGGGTGTAGTTCTGCAGCAGAACTTTCAAAACAGTAGTTGAAAAAAAGTAGTTCTTTTTGCGAATAGCTGCTATTGAGTCACATTTCAAACCTTAGTTCTAAGCAAATCCACCCTAACCGGAGAAATTTTCGATATTTTGTGCACGTTTTACTCCTTCCACCTCTCCTCTTTTGATTCAAACATTAGCAGTTACCATAGTTCATCAAAGTTCTAGGGTGAGTGTTGAAAATTCAAAAAAAGAACGACCTCTCTTCGAGCGGGGGAGTCTGAAATAATGAGAAGCGGGCTAAAAGTAAAGATCGGAGAATGAAGTGTTAGTGATTAATCTAGACTTAATCGCTCAAAGAACGGCCGTATTCTGAAATTCTTAACAGTGCTGGTGACCTATTTGTGTCACCAGAAAAGCAACAACATGATTTTTTTGACTTTAGATCAGAGAAGCGCGTGAGTTGGCTTGTGACGTGATTGAGCGCCAGGGGTTAAATGGTTACCGGACTAGCTATGTTGGCGCATACATGTTAGCGCCGAGAACGATCTACATTCTCTTCTCCTTCCGCTCTATTTTACTTTTCCTCTACTTCTCTTTTCACTTTTTTTGCCTTTCCTCATGCCCTTGTCCACTCGCTTGGCGCGTAGTAACTAACATGCCTTAGACCGGTCCCATTTAACGCCTGTCGAGCGCGTATAAGATACCTTAGAGTGGATGTACTCCAGACTGTACAACATGGCCTTGGCGACTGAGAGAGAGGCCGTCTCTGTCAACTTCCCTTCTCTCTCTCGAATTGCTTCCAGGGATGTTGTGTACCAAGGCATTACCTGACAATATTCAAGGGTTGACCAATTTTCTCCTTCAACCGTTCCCAAACTCCGCCTCCTTCCTACCTCTCCCTCCGTCTTTCTTAAGAGTAGTTTTTTTTCAGGCTTAAGGCTCCAGCACGAATAAATGGTCCCCATGATATGGAAATCGTCGATCATACTACCCCTCCTGAAAGCAGGCAAACCAGCATCCGAAGGCTCCAGCTACCGTCCGATATCTCTACTCTCGCCCGTCGCCAAAGTGATTGAACGGCTATTACTCGGCTCCCTACAGAGGCACATTCCCCCGGCAGACCACCAACATGGCTTCACGGCAAGACGCTCTACAACCTCGGCCCTCGTAACTCTCTCGAAGAGCATCGCAGACGGTTTTAACCAGAAACGTCCCGCTAGTCGAACGGTCCTCATGGCAATTGATATGTCCAAGGCATTCGAAAGTATCGACATCGTCAAGCTCATCGACCTCATTGAGACAACAACCGCGCCGAACTACATTAAAAAATGGCTCGCCTCTTACCTTAGAGGAAGAACAGGACGCACAAGCTTCCGCGACTCGGTATCAAGTTCCAGACTCTTCAGAAACGGAGTCCCACAAGGCAGCGCCCTCTCGCCCACGCTTTTCAACCTTTACCTCCGCGATCTTCCCACAGACGATGCCCACACGAACGTCATCTCGTATGCTGATGACATCACGATCTGGGCGTCAGATCCCGACATCAACGTCGCCTCCGAAAATCTACGCAGGGCCATCACGAAAATTGAAACCTTCCTCAAAGAACGGTCACTCATCATTTCCCCGACCAAGAGCCAGCTCATGCTTTTCACCCCGTTCAGTCGTGAATTCAAGTCTACTCTGGACATATCAATCTGCGGATCACCCGTCCCCACCGTCAACCAGGCCAAGCTACTCGGCGTCACGTACGACTCAATGTTCACATTCAGCCATCATGCCAAAGACATCGCGAGACGGATGTCGCAGCGCAATAACGTACTGAAAGCCTTAGCCGGAAGCACCTGGGGCAACCAAAAAGAAACCCTCCGCCTCACGTTCAAAGCCATCTCGCAAGCGATCTGCAACTACGCCGCACCCGCCTGGTCCACCTTCCTCTCGGACTCCGCTCACGCCAAAATCCAACGTTCTCAGAACTCCGGACTCCGCGTCGTGACAGGGAATCATCAAATGGCCGACACTGACCATATTCATCGCGAATCAAAGGTCATGCGCACCAAATCCCATCTGAACATGCTCGCCGCGCAGTACCTAGCGAGATCGTTGGACCCAGAACACATCCACCACGGCCTCCTCGACTGCCCGGCGCCCCCTCGCGCAATGAAGAACAACCTCGTGTTGAGCTGCAAGAAGACTGTCGAAGCCGCGAAACAGATGTCAAAGGATCCGAACAATGGGAAATCAGTCGCAAACACCGTACACTCGATGATGGTCTCGAACGAACTCCAATCGTTGAAGGGTGCCGTCATCCTGGGAGGCAAACCTCCGCCCCTTATCCAGGAAGAAGAGAAGGAGTTACCCCGCAAGACTAGATGCACGCTCAGCCAGCTCCGCTCGGGATTCAGCAGATTCATCAACAACTACCTCCACTGCATTGACGAATCCATCCCCGACGTGTGTCCCGATTGCTCTTCCGGACCTCACGACGTTGCGCATCTCTTCAACTGCCCATGCCACCCGACCGCGCTGTCTTCAATCGACCTCTGGACCAAGCCGCTGGATGTCGCAGCGTTCTTGAAGATATAAGAAAAAAAAAAAAAAGAAGAACAAGAAACGAAGTACACAGACGTTCTTCGAAGCCGGCTACATCCGGCAACAACAACAACAACGAATAAATGGTCCTTTATTTAAAACTTTCTTGACAAGAACTTATGATAGTACTTTTGGCACATAAGGGTCCCCAGGACCCTTACGTGCAAAAATTGATATGATAAAAAAGACTTATGATTTTTTTTTAAAAACAGAGGCCCGCCGAAATTTTTTAAAACATAAAGGTCCCCCGTTATGATTTGGAAGAACAGAAGGTTTGACATGGCTAATTAACCCCTGATAGTACTCCAATTTATGCTCAATATTCCAAAACCTCTGGCCTGAACTTATTTTTCATGAGTGTAGAAAGCAGATATCAATTTTTACGGAAATGTGAATAAACCAGATATCGCAGGCTCTCTCCACCGTACTCGAAGATGCCGGAGCTTATCAAATGGGGAACGCCGACAAACTTCAGTTCTGAAATGACGCTCTTCATCATTAAAATTATGAGTTTATGTATACCAATACATATACATATTTAAAGAGCGAAGGAGCATTCTTGCAAAAACTATGCGTTAGGCGGGAATCAAGCAACGCTTTTACCTCTCAAAGTTATTAGTTCATACTCTTAATCTTCTGTTTTTTATAAGAACAACTGGGATACCCAGACGTTTTATGAGTCGTTTATAAAGGGAGGGCGCGTAGCTCACGTGTATAGGAAACAACACTGACATTAGCTGAAAAAAAGAAAAACTATGGAATCAAACACCTAAAACTATGCGCAAATCTACGCACTTTTTTAATAAGCTTCGCTGTTCATATGACATTCTTCCATAATGCACATATTTAGATCAGAACGCTTTTTTTGAGAATGTAGTAAACAACTGTACAGTAATCTGTACAGTATTCAGAAATTACACATGATAAAATTGAATCACTCAAAATAATGTTTCATACTTTTCAGCTTGACGAATTCAGCGATCTGGTCAGCCTTCAGAATTCGCTGGAAGACGTTAACTTCTGTGAACAAAGGTCCGTTTCCCGACGGCTCCACCTTCACGACCAAACGGTCCGAATTGCCTGTCTGATAAGGGGTTACAGTATGTGTATGGAACAAAGCGTTTGCATCAGAATCATATTTGAACGATCGAGTACCATCTTTCATTACGACACCTTATAATTACATACTATTGGTAGATTGAATGTTAAGGAAGAATCAATTTGAAGGTTGAATGTAGAGAAGGGTGACAGACTGTAGAGAAGGGTGAGAGACAGAGTAAAACAGACAGAGTAAAACAGACAAAGTAAAACAGATAAGGAGACGAGAGGGTTTGTGCAAGCGGAGAACCAGAGGCACAATAAGGAGATGCCAGGAAAATATTTTCCACTTTCGGTAGTTTTACGGATACTGAGTGACACACGATCGCTCAGAGCAGAAGAAACTGACTTGGACGCAGGTATGAATGCGACCGAAACCTCCGGTGGCAAACTGCTTTCCCATGATGAACTCTCTTCTCATGCTGTCACTGAACTTGAAACCCACGCTGACCTGAAAAAAGAACTTACAGTACCGTGCAGAAGTATACCAAAAAGTGTATTTTTCAGTGTTTTTCTGCAGTGAACGCGAATTAAAGGCTCAAATTTTTATTAGATAATCTTCAAGTACTTCAAAACATAATTTCAACTTAACTTTTGAGATGCCCCTTAACTGTGAACAAAAACAGCATAAGATATGAAATGCAAGAAAAACACAATTTGAGCACATTTTCTTGAATAACCTATGGCATCTCCAATAACATCTCAACCGTCCAGTACTACCCGAAATTTGATTACTCCAGTCTAATACTTCGTCGATAAACCCCTAGCGTCAATGACTGCATTGCATCTGTGTGGGATAGAGGCCACCTGAAGCCATTAACACATACTACTACTACTACCAACTCCGACGCAGCGGGGCAACAACAACAACATAGAGGCCACCAAGTTGGCGAGTGATAAAACAAGGAGGACGTGCCAGGCCTGCTCGAGTTGGGCGAATTTATCCGCCGCATTCCGAGCAGTAATGCCCTGGACGGCCTTACTCAGCTCCTTCCACACGTGCTCTATCGGATTTAGGTTGGGTGACTGGCTCGGCCTGTCCATGAGTGTCACTCGACGCTGACCAAACCGGTCTTGGACCGCACGAGAAGCGTGCTTTGGATCATTGTCCTGCTGATATATCAAGATACGGAACATGTTCGAGCGCGCATAGGGCCGCGTGACATTCGAGAGTATATCTATGTATTTTATTTAGTGGACGTTACTATTAGTATTTTATTTGGTGGACGTTATTATTCTATTTGGTGGACGTTACTATTTTATTTGGTGGACGTTACTATTTTATTTGGTGACACTTCTATTTAAATGGTGGACTAATAATTTTTCCCCAATACTTTTCATGATCATTGCAATAAACAGAAACAAATAAACAAGAACATATGTCGAAAATCTCGAGAAAAAAAAACTGTTTTCAGAGAAAAAAATTGCTGAGCTGTTCTGATTTTCCAGAAACGGCTTCATTTCATAACAGTAAATCATTGAGACAACGTAATTTAATGTAAAATAACAGGGAGATGGATTAGAAAGAGAGGAAAATGATAGAGAACAGAAGCAACACTGTGCAGCGAAATGCAGAGAAGAGGAGCATACGTCGAATTAGACAAATGCCGAACGAACATATAAAAAAACTTTTAGGAATTGTTTTTGGAAAAGGTGAATGTGAGTACGTACGTATCGTGAATTTTATTTAGAATGAAAAGCTTGCAATGGTGGCGGAAGCATACCTGAGGCGCCAGAACATGTAGTTTCGCCTTGGAAATCTTTTTCTTCGGTGGCATCTTAAAAATTAATTATTTCACCCTAAAATACTTATTATATTCCAAAAATCAAAACTTTTGTTAAAAAGAATAAAATAGCTCTTCTTAGACATTTGAATCTGACAATATAACTTCAACTCGGAATTGAGACAGAAGATGGAACGAAGTATTGAAGTCACGCTTAAACTACATAGTTTTAGATTCAACTTTTTAAATAGAGAAACTGTTGAAGATTTTTTTCGATTTTGAAGAACTTTTCGTTTGTTTTCATTAGAAAGTTTTAATCCAATCTTCTCTTGTATCTTCAATGTTAAAAAGTTTTCTTCTAAACTAGACTCATATTTATCAAGTGTGCACACGAAAGATTCAGTTCATGTTGAGCCTGCTTTCTTATTTTCTATAACTTTCGTCTTTTCTATAACTTTCGTCTTTTCTATAACTTTCGTCTTTTCTATAACTTTCTTATTTTCTATAACTTTCGTCTTTTCTATAACTTTCGTCTTTTCTATAACTTTCGTCTTTTCTATAACTTTCGTCTTTTCTATAACTTTCGTCTTTTCTATAACTTTCGTCTTTTCTATAACTTTCGTCAAACTAGACTCTACTGCGTTAAAACATAGAGGATTATGAACTATTTAAATGTAATCTTTTGATTTGTTGAAATCGAAACGTTTTCGAGTAAATCCCAGTGTATTTTTGTTGCAGATACTAACTGTACGCAAATATTCATGGGGGTTCCGAAGTTCTATCGATGGCTGAGTGAGAGGTATCCCTGCCTGAGCGAAGTCATCAATGATTCCCAGGTACCTGAAACAATCCGATAAAACTACTCCATCGCCAGACTAGCGAAAACTAAGTATTCAGTAGACGCGCTGTTAAGGGCGCACTGAGATCTTTCCAATGATTCTTGATTTCTGTTTCTGGGTTTTTTAAATTTTTCTAGTCGGTTTTGTTAACATTCTCATCGGAAACATGTGGACTTCGAATAAGATTTAAAAAAAGAAGTGCTCTTCTACGTTCAAAAGCGTTCACATAGTGAGAGTGGAAAAGTTCATTGATAAAACAGTTGCGGAAAGTAGCGACTGGATGTGTTTGCTTTTTTGTCGAAATCAAGTTTTTGAATTTTGTAGACACTACAGAAAAATTCGAACCCGTTTTCATAGATGGTGAGCTTTACAGAATTAAAGGCTGGTCGCTATTATTTCTCTCTCTCTCTCTCTCTCTCTCTCTCTCTCTCTCTCTCTCTCTCTTACTCTTTTTTCTTCTAAAAATTGCCTAATTAATGTATTTAAGCTTCAAATATTTATTTGTTAAAGATCCCGGAGTTTGACAATCTTTATCTCGATATGAATGGTATAATTCACTGCTGCTCTCATCCAAATGATGACGATGTCACTTTCCGCATTTCGGAAGAGCAAATATTTGCGGATATCTTCAAATACATTGATGTAAGATTAACTTCATCTCAATTTTGCACCCAAAACGAAGCAAATAATCATCAATAAAATAATTTCTCGCTATTTCCTTTCTCGCCGAAAAGATGATTGATTTTTGAAACTCTGACGGCATTCGAAAGCAAGTTGCTCATCTCACAATTGTTTTATAACAAGAAAACAGGAAAAGTCAAAAATACTGTAGTCCAATTTCATTAACACTTTTTCACAGCATACACATGATGTTTTTCTTCTAAGCTTGCACTATAAAACTTTTCAATCTTCACCCTCTCAAGAAAGATAAGTGTGTGAAGTAACTCTTTATCATCTGATATACTCACTTTAAACATGGTCGGTTTGGTACTTTTACCTGAAAATTGTTCTCAAAAGTTTAAAATGTAGCTTTCTCTCAGAAATTGTACCGAATCATCCGCCCGAAGAAGGTCTTTTTCATGGCGGTGGATGGAGTTGCGCCTCGTGCTAAAATGAACCAGCAGAGGGCTAGGAGATTCATGTTCGTCCATCAAACTCTTGAACACATCTTCCATAATGAGTCCGAAAAAGGCACAAAAGCCCGTCGAAAGGTGAAAGATACCCGCGAGTGGCTTTGAAAGGTCGTTTTATTAGAAGAAAACAGGGTATTTCTCTGACCCGCGCTGTGGATTAAAAAATCTATGCGCTTTCCAAAACCCCGAAAAACATTGAAATCTATGAGCTTGGAAAAAATTTTCTTGGATTTTTCGTAGGGAAAGTCCAAATCATTGGAAAAATTTTGATTTTAACAATCTGAAATTTTAAAAATCTATGCGCTCGAAAAAAGCTGTGCGGTTGCTAAGAAACACCCTGGAAGAAAATTAACTCTCTGGTAAGGTTGTGACCTGAGAATAGAAGAAAAGACCGGCAAAAATTTGAAACAGAAGCCCGCTAACTTCTGACTAGTTCATTCAAACCCTGTATTTAACCAGAGGCCAAGCAGTTTCAGACAGATCCTCTGGCAAGTCTGCCGCTTTCTTAAGTGGGTGTAAAAACTCGGTTCCATGACTTTTCGCATCACGACTTCCCGCACCGCGACAACTCGCACCCGGATTTTGCCATATTTTTCCCATAAAGCTGTAAATATGCGACTGGTCGTTGTATACGGTCTCGTACCAAGCCGTACGGCGTCGTTAGCGTGACCTTCACTTGAGCCTAAGCACAAATTTTATTTTAAAAAAATTCATTGAAATTTTTCGATTTTGATCTTTAGGTTCTGAGTTTTCATAGTGCAAAATGTCGTAAAACCGAATTATTTCGATTGTGTTGTTTAGGGTGTGAGCTGTCATGGTGCCAAGTGTCGTAAAACCGAAATATTTCATCGGACCAAAGACTAATCAGAAGACTTATTGCTAGGAATTCCGGATGCAGCCTTGTCATATACAGATGAACATGAACATGGTAACCAAAACCTACCTACCCCAAAAATCTGGAAAGGTTTACTGTTAGCAATTAAAATTCTTCAAGTAGGGAACAAAGACTGGAGCCAAGAGAATAAATGTTTGTGAGAAGTAGTTTAGATTCTACTCCTCTCTAGATTCCATACTTATTTAAAATGGAAAAGAAGCAATACATAGGTTAATGTTCTATTTATATCGTCAATCGATAACGGAGTTTTTGTAGGTCGGCGAAGAACGCGGAAATTTTAGTGCAAAAAGCAATCGCGGAAGGAGAAATGCTGCCAACTGAGAAGAGATTTGATTCTAATTGCATCACTCCCGGTTAGTTTCAGGAGAGAAATTGGTCGGGTTTGATTCTAATTGCATCACTCCCGGTTAGTTTCAGGAGAGAAATTGGTCGGGTTTTCGAAGGTCTTACTTATGAGGCCTGGTAGAATTGGATGAGAGTTTTAATGAGGGAGGAAAGCTGAAAAATACAGGGAAATGATAAGGTATGAGATTATTCTGATGTTAAACGGTACAAATTTAGTTCAAAACTACCGTGTTTAGTTTTAAACGCAAGGACTGAAGACCAGGGCTTGAAAACCAGTTTGATACGGAAGAAGAGAAAAAAGCTGGAATATCCGAGTGGGTTCGGCTAGCGTGCTAGCGAAGAAATGAGATATCTTAGGATAAGATATTTAAAGTGACATAAAATGGTTGAAAAAATTGACGAAAAAACCAGTGGCCTAGAAAATAAAAGTTAAGCGAGAAGGGAAAAGCAAATAAAGAGAGAAAAAGGTTGTATGAGACTGTAAAGATTCGCTTGCTTCTCATTCTTCTAGGCCCTCAGCCAGAATGAGCGGTCGTTTATCTATTTTCATTTATCTACATATGTCTTGAAGACCTGTAATGAGATCCTGGAAAGGATGTTAATTCTAACGGATGAACTCATTAATTGAGAACTACATAAATAGTCGAACTCAGGAGTTAAATGCTTACCAGACCAGCAATGTTGGCGCATACATGTTCACGCCAAGAATGATCTACATTCTCTTCTCCTTCCGTTCTGTTTCACTTTTTCTCCACTTCTCTTATCACTCTTCTTGTCTTTTTCCACTCGCTCGGCGCTTACAAACATGCCTTAGACCGGCCTCATATAACGCCTGGTCGAACTTTGACTTCGGGTGGTCAAATGTCTATCTTCTGAAGAGAATTTACGAAGTTCTCGCTTGATCGCCCGGTATAAGATGTGACTGATTCAGGTACTCACTTCATGGTTGAGCTGCACCGGCGGTTGGCAGAATGGGTGAAGCAGAAGATTAACACGGACGCAGCTTGGCAAGGCATCCGCATCTTTCTCTCCGGTCATGACGTCAGTTTCTTTGTCTACATGAGGTATTCTTCAAATTTGGAAATGGCGGTCTTGATGGAACATGTGCAAACACGTTTAGGATCTGAAAAAAATTAATATAAAGCACTTACATGTGTTTGTTGCAGTGTCCGGGTGAAGGAGAACACAAGATCATGGACTTTATACGATACGAGAGGAGCCTTCCGGAATATGATCACAACACGAGGCACTGTATGTATGGACTGGATGCAGATCTGGTGAGTCTCTTCAGAATTCGAAATAAACGACCGCTCTTCCAGTGGAGGAGTCTAAAACAATGAGAAACGAGCTGAAGTTAAAGAATGGAGAAGAGAAAGCCAGTCATTGTTATAGACTCCGTCGCTCAAAGTACGCTTGTTTTTTCTCAAGATTATGTTGTTGTTGTTTGCTCCTCCTTTCACCCGAGCGGCCCACGGTAGATTTCTAGACTTGATTGATCTCGATTCTCACATTCAAAATTATCAACAGTGAAGGTGATCTACATATAGTCAAAACTTTGAGAAGATTTCTCGCGTATACTTAAAAAACTTATTCGGCTGAGACCTCCGAAAACATTTTCTATCAGACAAATCATTTTTTGTTAATGGTTTACTTGGTTTTTGTTTCTCAAGGACCTTAGATCTCGCAAAGGCTCTTGTAGTAGTCTTGTTAGATCTCGCAAAGGCTCTTGTAGTAGTCTTGTTAGATCTCGCAAAGGCTCTTGTAGTAGTCTTGTTAGATCTCGCAAAGGCTCTTGTAGTAGTCTTGTTAGATCTCGCAAAGGCTCTTGTAGTAGTCTTGTTAGATCTCGCAAAGGCTCTTGTAGTAGTCTTGTTAGATCTCGCAAAGGCTCTTGTAGTAGTCTTGTTAAATTTCAGGTTCTACCATTCTTAATAAATTGAGAATAAGCAAGAACTGCTTGCGCTTAATTCGCGAGGAGAAAAAAAGGAAGAAGAGAAAAATGTAATGGATGAGAAAACAGAAAGGAATTGAGTGAGAGACGGTTGATGGGAAATCCTGGCACTAATTTTATTATATGTCTTGTTTCATCATTCATTTTAAAGAGCATCACGGACAGGGTGTTTCTTATCACCCGCAAAAAATTCATCGAGTGCATGGATTTCCAGAATTTAAAAGAGTTTGGAAGTGTTTTCTTTAAAGATTTGGAATTTTCCTAGGTAAAAATCGAAAATTTCTTCTTTCGAGTGCATGCATAGATTTGAATGTTTTCGGAATTTTTGAAGAGCGCATAGGTTTTTTCGACCGCAGTGTGGGTGAAAGAAACACTCTTATGACGGAAATCTGAGTTCAGATCATGCTTGGAATGTGTTCCCATGAGCCGCATTTCTCCCTCCTGCGAGAAGAAGTCAAGTTTAATCGACCGGTGAGACCGGCAACCAAAAATAAGAAGGCACCCCCGCCTCCCAAGAAGTTAGTTATCACTCTCTTTATCTTCTTTCACTAGTTTTCTCACTTTCTGTCTGTTCTCTTCCTTTATCCTGTTTTACCATTTCTCGAAATTTTTTTAGTATTTTTCACTACTTTGTTTCTTTTAATTATATTTTTCTTTATTTTCTCTCTCTCAATTCAAAACATCTCATAACCTTCAAACTAATGCTAATCAATATCACAGTATATTGCATCAGTAAGTATGCAAACATTCCAGGCAGGAGTCAACAGATAATACATTCCATCTACTTCACCTCTCTTTGTTAAGAGAGTATCTCGCATGGGAATTCATAAGCGTCAAGGTAAGAGCAGTTTTCAATATTGATCTGAGGAAATAAAGTGGTTTCCCAGTAAAAAAAGCACTCAAAAATGCATTTTTAGAGAAAAATAGTTGTGTAATTCAAGTCTAGAAATTAGGATGTTTCTCTGACCCGCAATGCTGGTGAAAAAAATTCTATGCGCTCTCCAAAAACCCCGAAAAACAATTAAAACTATGCGCTTGGAAATTATTTTTCGGGTTTTTCTAGGGAATGTAGTACATCATTAGAAAAAATAGAACGTTGAACTCTGAATTTTTAAAAAATCTATGCGCTCGAAAAAATTTGTGCGGGTGCTAAGAAACGCCCTGTTAGAAACTAGTATCTTTTTAGAACACATACCATAAGATGACATCATTGCATGATTCATAGCGGCCGTTCTGTTCGCAAGGGAATTTTTTGAGCAGCTGCGAACAGGCGTTAAATGAAACTGGTCTAGGCATTTTTGTACGGACCGAGCGAGTTGGAAAAGGGATGGGGAAAGCGAAAAGAGTGGTAAGAGAAGTTGAAGAAAAGTAAAATAGAAGGGAACGAGGAGAGAATGTAGATCATTCTCGGCGCGAGAATGTATGCAACATAGCTGGTCTGGTAACCATTCAAACCCTGGTTAGAATTCCCGAAAACTATCGAAAGCTACAGTATTTCAATTCAGCTGTTAAAAAAGAAGCGATAGTTTAACAGTCATACCCGGTCATTAGTGAAGTCTTTTTTAATTTGATTCCATGTGAAAAGACTTTTTTTTTGTTTGCACAAACAATAGCTTTAATCGGTCATCTGTAGTTTTATAACAATACTTATCTTTTATAATAATAAAATCGCCAAAATAGCTGGTCAGGTAACTATGTAACCCCTGACTGCAAGTTTACAAAGTTCAAAGGAGTATACAAATGACTCTTATAATACCAGATTGTGGCCTTGGCTTTCTCGACAGATACCACTGACAAACTAGAATCTTTTTTTCAATATGAATGCCTACAGGAGAATCTCTCCTTCGAATACAACATGGAGCGGATCATCGATGACTGGGTCCTGATGGGTTTCCTGGTTGGGAATGACTTCATTCCCCACCTTCCCAATGTCCACATACACGAGGACGCACTCCCCGCCCTCTACGCCACCTACGTCCAAGTCCTGCCCACCCTTGATGGTATGGTGGGCCTTATTGAGATGAGAGGAGTAGGTTTCGGTTATGGAACTAGTTAACTTTAGGTCTGTTCTAGCAAAATGAGTTCAAGCCTTCATTAGCGGACTCTGTTTTTAGGGGGCCTACATCTTGCATTAGTTTACAAGTGTTTACATAAAATTTGATCGAATGTAACACTATCATAATGTAAT
>OZ057404.1:21517138-21670770 GCA_964056735.1 Allodiplogaster pararmata
GCAGGAATTGGTGAAATTATGTGATTTGGACGAGTCGGACACAACAGAGGACGACGAAGGTGGCGAAGGAGCTTTCATCACCAGCGACGAAGATGAGGAGAATGGGGATGTCACCAATCGACGTCCGTTTTTAATGAGCGAATACTTTATAAAAATAGGCCCTTCTGGAGAATGAGTCTTGGTTGAATAAAAAGATGAAGATGTCCATATTCGCAGAAAGCGGTCCGAGTCATTCGGTGCTCGCCCATGGAGGGATTCTTTCCGCGGCCGAAGCCATGGCCAACTTTGGTTTGTTCACAGCCTATTATCCTCACGAGAATGAACATAAGTGGCTGAGAGGAAGAGCTTGGTGATTTCCTGTAGAGATTTGGAAGGCTTGCTTCGGCAAGGATTCTGCACTCAGGCGTTAAATGAGACCGGTAAAAAAGATGTTTGTAAACGCGGAGCGAATTTGGAAAGGGATGGGAAAAGGCCAAAAGAGTAAAGAAGTAAGCAGAAGAAATTAGAAATAGAACGGAAGAAAAAAGGATTCAAATGATTTATGGCACGAAGATGTATGCGCTGACCTAACGGGCTCCGGTAACTATTTGACCGATGTCTGCACCAAGCCTTACAGTACTACAGAGACCCTTCATGAGTATTGTATATGGCAGGGGTAAGAGGGGCCCGCCTGCTAGATTACGGTTATGAATATCCAATCCCTGATCTTCCGTAGATAATGATCCGATGGAAGACGAGTTCTCGGAGCAGTTGGCCATGCTCCAGTTCAAGGAGATGGACGACTCTGAGTTCAAAAATGATGTTGAGGTTACTTTCATCAGCTTTCACAATCAAACTTTCTGTTTCAACTTTGACTAGGAAGTGTTTTAGTAATAGAGAGTTGATGTTAATTTACATTGTTTGAAAACTAAATAAATAAATTGTTTGAGAACTAAAGAGAAATTTAGAGAGAAAAAAATTAAAAATTCAAGAAAAGAATCATCGGTTAGATGGGTTTGGGATCTACATAGAAACTATCAGTGTATCTTCGCACAGAAAAAACTATCAGTGTACCATTTCATATAAAACTATCGCACGGAATACCAATGGGTCCCCGTGGTGTAATGGTAACGCGCGCTCTAGGTTCGAGTCGAGATGGCTGGGTTCGATCCCGCCCGGTGAACTAGCTTTTTTCTATGCGATGGTTCAATCACTTATCATCTTAATCAGGCGTCACTGCCTTTGAACTGTGTAACTTAGAATTTGAAGATTTAGATTTACCAGTGTACCGTTTGTTAGTTAGTCTATGAAGAATGATAAAGTTTAAGGATTTTACTCATGCTTTGACTTTGGTGAAGTGGAAAGCTTCCATGCAGTTGATAGGGAGGGGGCCTAATACTGGTTATTAAATTTCGCCATGGACAGCAATTATCACTTGAATCAGTGGTGATTCAGCAAAAAATCATCGTTTATTCATTTCCGATAACTAGCCATTTAATTTTTTTCTTTCGTTTTTTTTAACAATATAAAAAAAAGTTTACAATATTTGACAGAATTGCTGGTCACGAACAATCAACAAGGACTTCAAAATGCACAAGAAAAGATACTACGGAGAGAAGATGGAGATGCAAAATATCAGCAGGTTGTTTATCAAGGTTTTAACACGAAAGTTACGTTGATGTTCTAAAGTCAAAAAGTCTCAACATATCAATTAGCAGTTGCCCTTAAATAGAAAAATTTCATCTAAAATTTAAAGATCAAACAATAAGTAGCAGGATAAAAAAAATTAAGAATTTCTCCTCAGAGCTCAATTCAGTATGTCACAAAAACAAATCGAACATGAATGAGCTGAACATTAAAAATTGTTCATTCATGAAGTTTTATGTTTGTTTTTTTCGGAAGGATTTTGTGAATTGGTCACCAAAAACTCGATCAATTGGTAATTCATTGTTGATACACTGAGAGAACAGAAGGTTTGAATTGTAGGGATTAGGAGATTATCACTGGGTAAAGTTTATAGCCTCTGAAAAAAGTTATTGTTTTGATATTCAATGAAATCCAAGGGCCCAATTTAAAAAAAAAGATGTTTTGAAGCAAAAACATGAGAAACCGCTATAAATCTCAATGGTAAAAACTAGCCACAAAAATAGATGTGGATTTTGATGACAGAACGCAGCTGAAAGAGCAAGCAGAAGGATACGTGCGAGCTATCCAATGGAATCTTCACTATTACTACCATGGCTGCTGCAGTTGGAATTGGTTTGACCTCTTATGCTACCCCTTTTTGTTGTTGTTGTTGTTGTTGTTTGCCCATAGGTCCTGTCGAGGGGAGTCCTTTGGGATTGGTTGGTGAGGATCCTTTTAAATCGGGAGAAATTTTCTGCGTCTACACTCGCCCCGCAGTCGGCGATCCTCTTCGCGAGACCCATTCGTTAACTGGAGAAGGGCAAGAGGTTATTTTACTGGCGCCTCGACTCGCCATCACAAAGTATAGGTGAGTATCGGCTGATGTTTTATCCGGTGGCATGCCCAGGCCAGTCTGGCATCGCCCTCCTTTGACGAACTATACTATCCAATTTTGGTCCGCGACGGGCAAGCCCGCTATCTCCAATGCAATTGTGCAGAGACATTCCCCTATCCGCCACCTGAGGACGCGCTCGATACCGGGGAAGATGAACCGGTCCCTTGCGATGGTGTGAACTTGGGGGCTGCAGTACCATCGAAGGCGAGACCCCTTTTTGTTGCAGTACTGGGCGTAGTCTAATTGTTTTTCTCGATGTTTGACTTTTCAATTCTGTCTGGAAGTTAATAAATATATGTTTCGGTGTTTATTTTCAATTTCAATTCAAACGCTTTATCAAGATCAGCAAGCCACATCGGTAATACAACATCATCGATTATGGGATCTGTTGCGACATGTGACGACTCCACTCCTCAGCGTTCTCTGCCTTCCTTAGGAATTGGGGACTAACGGCTTTGACAGTGTAGTCCCTCCATCTCATTCTTCTGTCGCTCATGATGGCGCTACGATCCCGGAGCGCCAATTCTTCTCTTGAAAGGACTCTCACAGACGAGGGAAGAGACGGTGCGAGGAGCAACCGTGCACGGAGGGGGACGAATGAGAGAATGCTTTATGTGTTTATATAGTCTTTATATTATTCAGCTTTTTCGTTATTCATAACATATTTATTTCAACATTTCTGACTTAAGAAAAAGTGTTAAGATTTTAGTGTAGTGTAATCGTGCTATAGACTGGTTTTTTTCTCATCACTAAGCTACCGGAATGTGATGAACTATTCTTTTTTTATCGCTCAATCATTTCGATCAATAATTCAGCTCGAGCCTTTACGGCATTGTCTTCCTTAAAATAAATAATTCTTACAATATGATGAATCTTACATAAATACCAACTTTTTGAATATGTTTGAGAGGAGAAAGTTTGAGGTTTTTTGCTTTCCACTACGCCCCGTACATTTCGGATGTGGCGGATTTCGCTGGAATGGAGATGAACTTCGAGAAGAGCGTACCTCTCCGACCCTTCGAACAGCTGCTGGCAGTTCTACCTCCCGCCAGTGCGGAATCTCTACCGAGACCTCTAAGAGTAAGCAAATCATCGATTTAAATTTCTTCGGGGTTTTTTTCAAGAGCCTTTTGAGGTCAGCGAAGAGTGAATTGAGACTGCGGTTAAGAAGAACGAGAGGGCTTTTCAGGGTAAGCTGAGTTTTCGATGAGACTTCTGAGTTCGTCAATTAGAAGTGCCTTTTGTGGTGAGTTGAGTGTCGATTAATTTACCTAAATGGATAACTTTTTCCCTTTTACTGCGGGCCTTTCTGTCTTAATTGAACGCATTGTAAAATTTCTGAATCGAATTTTATTTCTTTGCAGGACCTGATGTGCAACAAAGAGTCGATGATAGCGGACTTCTACCCAGAGATCTTCGGTACCGATCTGAACGGAAAGAAGAATGACTGGGAGGCCGTCGTGCTGATCCCCTTCATACATGAACAAAGACTTCTAGAAGCCATGCGCTCTAAGGTAACCTGCACTTCTGGCAGGATGTTTCATGCCATCCGTGGAAGAAGGCTGTATATCAAAAAGACTAATCATGAAGCCACGTCACGCTTTTAAGAGGAAGGGATTGGATGAGAAGAAATAGAGAATGCCTAACAAACGTGTAGTTATGAATATTAGACATGTTGTAAAGTGCTCAGATTGTCCATAGATGAATATTAGACATGTTGTAAAGTGCTCAGATTGTCCATAGATTTTATCCGCAGAGCGAAGTAAAGAAACACGCTACCTACTTGATTTAAACCAATAGTTTGGCAGAAAAATTCGGCAAAAAAAAAACATGTCCGGGCGTGGCATAGTGGTAGTGTGATAGACCATTGTGCGAAGAGTCCCGAGTTCGACTCCCACCCCGAACAGATCCACCCAAACCAAGGGGGTTAAGAAATGTTGCTAGTGCTCATGCACGAATCTGACTCTCCCCACTGCTGCTAATCACACTAGCAGTGATATAGCAGGCAGCCACTGGTTCTACCAGGATAGGTCTGACCTGCATCTCAGGGGAGCGCGTACCCTGCCGCGAGGCGGGAACAAGCGCGAGGAAGAAGAAGAAGAAGTTCGGCAGAAAAGGGGAAGAAGCGGTATGAGTTGAATAGCTTTTTCGAGGTTTCCATTGTGATTTTATCCGGATTCATAAATAATATGTATTTACTTTACAAAAACACTATTTGGAGAGAGAAAAACAACCACGATTGAAAAGAACCAAGAATACGGGTAGTGGGAACTCTCGCTAATGACACTGGAAATTGACATTTAAAAGACATTCTCTCAACGAGACTTGTATAAATCCCAGGAGCATCTCTTTTCGGAAGATGAGAAAAGACGCAACACACACGGGCCCCATTTGCTCTTCACAACATTGCCACAACCCGTCAACGGATCCAGGGCTCAGTGAGTCGTTTTTTGCTATTTACAAAAAGGTTACTTGACTAAGACCACGCGCTCAGTAAGACCCTTTTCGCTCTAGAAGCCAGATTGACGAAGAACTTTTTTCCATTGCAGTTTTTTCAGGTGCACTGAAATAGACAAGGACCTCTTTCGCATACCCATGAATTCGGTGGTCCATGGACTGCTACCCGATGTCAAGTTGGACGTATTCTTCCCAGGTTTCCCCACAATGAAGCATCTTCCCCATACCGCATCGTTGAAGGCAATTAACGTCAAGGTAGAGGGTTTACAGTATATGCAAAACAGTAGCAAGCACTATAAATGATACAATACGAATATAATTGCTGACAACTGAAGAGATAAGACGTGAAAATATATGGAACAAAAAATAAGATGTAATTACTTGAACATAGAGTCATTTGTGAGAAGTGTAGGCCAGAGAAAGGAGGGATTGAAGAATAAACGAGGCCGGAGAAAGGAGGGATTGAAGAATAAACGAGGCCGGAGAAAGGAGGGATTGAAGAATAAACGAGGCCAAGACTCTGGAGACTTGCTCGCCTTTTATTATTTTAAGCGGTAGTTTTCAAATTTTTGTGATTTAGAGATGTCAGATTGATATGAAGATAAATCTTCAAATGCTCAGTTAAGCAGTGACGCCTGCTTAAGACGACAATTGAAAAAACCATTGTATAGAAAAAAAAGCTGTTTTCACCGGGCGGAATCGAACCCAGCCATCTCTTCTCAATCCAATAGCAAGCGTGTTACCAATACACCACTGTGACACATTGCTATTTCGCGCGAAAGGGCTATATATGAAAGGTTTATCATCCATCTTTCATCACTCTTCTGTCTTAATTCTGAATTCTATATGCTCCGCTTTCGCTTAATGAGCATGCGTGACTATGAGAGCAAGTGCTACAACGATGTCCGCCTTCACGCGGTGCAGCACGACAGTCTCCGGACTGCAAAGGACATCACCTCACTTCTCCGGATGCAGCCCGCTCCGAAGAACAGCTCCACGTGGAGCTACCCATCGTCTCCTCGCTCAATTTTTTCTACAATGAGACAGCCCGACCCGGCTGGTCTGTCTCAACTCCTACTTCTCCAAGCCGGGGAAATCGAAAGCAATCCAGGGCCAAACACCTCCTGGAACTGCACGACATGCGGGAAGAAGGCCAACACTAACTGCGTACAATGATCATTCTGCTCAGAATGGGTACACACAAAGTCGTCTTGCAGTGGCCTTCACTCTGTCAAGAATTACGTCCAGTCCAGCTATCTATGCCCATCCTGCACCACTACAACCACTCCCTCTACATCCAGTGTCACCACCTCCATCTCGGTCCATCCCAGCAACGCTCATACTAGAGGCAACAAAAGCCGAAGACTCCTACAATACAACTGCAACGGCCTAAGCGGTAAAACTTCGGAGATCCTTGACCTCGTCACACGCCTGAAGATCGACCTATTCCTGCTACAGGAAACCAAGCTAACCAATCGCTCCAAAACACCATCGTTCCCCGGATACACACTGCTTCGAAGAGATCGCGGCACAAACACCGGAGGCGGCCTCATCACCGGCATCAGTCACTCGCTCAACTACAGTGTCATCCCCTCTACAACGGACACTCATCTGGAATCACTCAGCATTCGCGTAACAGGAATCAACGGTTCCTTCCTTGATGTCACTAACATCTACATACCACCAACCAGTTCCTGCAGCAACGGTTACACCCCAGATCTTTCGTCTCTACTCCTCACTCGTTCCAACTCCATTATCCTTGGCGATCTCAACGCTCACGACGCAGCATGGTTCTCTCACTCCTACGACAGCAGAGGTACTCTCGCAAACGCAATCGACGACTCTGAATACGCTACACTCAACCGAGACTCTCCTACCCGTGTTCCCTCCAACGGAAGACCCTCGTCGCCCGACATCTCCATCTGCTCACAAGATCTCCTATCCTAAGCCTCATGGAAAACCGTCACATCAGGAAGCTCAGATCACTTACCCATTGTCATCGAAATCGAGAGCAACAACTTTATCCGGACGCACAGAAGCATGACCTTCGCGAACTACAACAAAGCAGACTGGTTCCGTTTCCAATCGCTAGTTGAGGAGAAGCTAGCCGAATCACCTCTCCCGAACCTTCCCGCCGCCCAAGCTGAGCCCTTCTTACGGAAGATCCTGCTATCAGCAGCTGCCAGCACAATACCACGCGGTCGAATACACAAAAGAGAAACAGCGCTAACTTCGGAAATCCGCGACTGGATGCCCCAACGTGACGCTTTGAGAGAATCCGACCCGCTCTGCCCTGAGATATACAACCTCAACCAAAACATTAGGAGAGCCACAGACAAGAACAAACGAGAAGTCTGGAGACAATTCATGGAGAGCTTCGACCCTAAAAGAGACAGCAACAAGTTATGGAAGACGATCAAGATGCTAAACAACAAAGGGAGACCCCCACCCAACTGCGCCATATGCTTCGATAAAGAGCCAGTGACATCCGCCAAAGAATGCGCCAACCGTTTCAACAAGCCTTTCACCCGCCCAGTCTCGTACACAACCTCCAAGTACAACAGGCAGACGATGAGAAAAGTACGACAACTTCTCCCCGACGACTTCACCGATTTCTCAGAAAAAGTCACATCAGCCATCAGAGCAACGAAAAAATCAACAGCCCTTGGACCAGACGACCTTGCTCCAATACTCCTTCATAACCTAGGTCCCAGAGGAATCAACGCTCTCACTATCCTCATCAACGATTCACTACGCACTAACCGGATCCCTGTGATATGGAAGTCCTCGATCATCATCCCTCTCCTGAAGCCGGGGAAGCAAGCCACCGTCAGCTCAAGCTACCGCCCGATCTCTCTTCTCTCCCCCGTCGCAAAAGTGATTGAACGCCTACTCCTCAACACTATCCAGTCCCATATACCACCGGCGGAACACCAACACGGATTCACGGCGGGCCGCTCAACCACTTCGGCACTCCTGAAGCTCACTAAGAACATCGCAGACGGTTTCAATGAGAAAAGACCAGCGAAGCGCACAGTCCTTATGGCGATCGACATGTCCGAAGCCTTCGACAGCATCGACATCACCAAGCTTATCGACCTCCTCATGACCACAAGCGTGCCCAACTACATCAAGAAATGGCGTGCCCAACTACATCAGGACGCACACTCTTCCGCAACACCTTTTCGAGCTCCCGGCTGATCAGAAACGGAGTCCCACAAGGCAGCGCCCTCTCGCCCACGCTGTTCAACCTCTATCTACGCGACCTCCCATCCGATAGCGCTCACACCAACGTAATAACTTACGCAGACGATATTACCATATGGGCCTCCAACTCAAACATCAACACCGCCTCGGAGTACGTACGTATGGCAATACCTGGGATCGAAAGCTTCTTGAACAATCGCTCCCTCACCATCTCTCCGGCCAAAAGTCAACTCATGCTCCTCACGCCTTTCAGCAAAGAATACAACACGGTCCTGGACGTATCCATCGGAGGAACCACCGTCCCAACAGTCAAGCTCGCAAAGATCCTCGGCGTAACTTTCGACACCATGTTCACGTTCAGCCACCACGCCAGAGACATCGCAGTCCGCATGACACAGAGAAACAACGTCCTGAAGGCCCTCGCCGGTAGCACCTGGGGCAACCAGAAGGAATCCTTACGGACAACCTTCAAAGCTATCTCGCAAGCAATCTCCAGTTACACCGCCCCCGCATGCTCCACTTTCTTATCCGCTTCGGCCCTCGAGAGGATCCAACGCGCCCAGAATGCCGGTCTCCGCGTAGTCACGGGCAATCATCAGATGGCAGACACCGATCACTTACACAGAGAATCCAAGGTCATGCGCACTAAGTCACACCTTCACATGCTCTCCGCTCAATACCTCGCCAGAACAATGGATCCAGCTCACAACCATCACAGCCTCTTGGAAAGTCATGCTTCACCACGCACCATGAAAAACGACCTCATCATGAGTTGCAAGCACACGGTCGAGTCCGCAGCCTCCATAGCAACAGACCCTCTCAGCGGGAAACTCGTCGCAAACGCCATACACACTATGATGGTCTCCAGCGAACTTCAATCAATGAAAGGCGCCGTCATTCTCGGAGGTAGACCCCCGCCCGACATCAACGTGGAAGAATATGACCTTCCCCGCAGCACAAGATGTACACTCTCCCAGCTTCGATCCGATTTCAGCAGATTCAAGAACTCGTATCTACACCGTATCGATGGAGTCCATCCCAGACGTCTGCCCAACTTGCTCATCCACACCTCATGACGTCGCGCACCTGTTCGATTGCATTGGCGACCCCACGACACTCTCACTCACCGACTTATGGGAGAAACCACGAGGAGTGGCAAACTTCTTGAAGATGTCTATTTTAAAAAAAAATTGACGACTTATACACAACGAAAGACGAAGCGAAAAGAAACATATCACGTGGGCCTCGCTCTTCGATGACGGCTACAACCGGCAACAACAACAACAACTATGAGAGCAAAGCAATAAAGCCTTTCATATATAGCACTATCGCGCGGAATAACATTGTGTCACCGTGATGTAAGTTTTACGCGCTTGCTCCCGGATGGAGAAGAGATGGCTGGGTTCGATCCCGCCCGGTAAAAACAGCTTTTTTTCGTGCGATGGTTTTTTCGAGATGACGATAGAGTCAGTATGCTGGATTTTAACAGACAGGACTGTTTAGGTAATAATATGTATAATACATATAATGCGTAGAAATGAAAAGATTCTAAGTATTTGAGCGAGTCATAAAAGAGCAGAAAATTTCAGTTAAATTAAAAAGAAAAAATTAAATTTAAAATAAATTAAAATGAGAAAATTAAATAATTTCTTGAAGGTATTTTTAATGCCATCGCGGAAGGAAAGCATGATGATAACTATCAAGGAGAGGCCAGAGCTTCAAAAAGTTAGTTTTATTCAAATTTTAGAGCAGTTATTCGTCTAACCCCTTCGTCAGCTATTCTCGTGATGAAGAATTCCACCGCTCCCAACCTTTGCCAAGCCCCACTATTCTCGATGCAAAAGAGCGCGCTTCTGTAAAGGTCAAAGAATACTTGTTAAATGAGTCAAACTGCAAATCTGACCCTCATGCTTTCTGGGCAGAGGAATCTACAGCTATTCGTTTCCCAATGCTAAAAATCATCGCTAAGCAATATCTTAGCTCTCCTGCCACTTTTTTCCGAAAGCGAACGTCTTTTTTCGACTTGAGGTGCTATTGTCTCAGACCTGCGCACACGGCTTACTCTAGAAAATTTAGAGAAACTTCTCTATCTGCATCACGCGATAGACATACTAGGATTCAATCCCTGACCAAAGAATTAGAATCGTGGTTCTTGTTGTTTCTTTCGCATAACTCGATAATCAATAACATTCACATTCAATAAAAAAATTGTTATGAGAGAATGGAATAGAAAACAAGAAATATTGAAGCGAGGTGAAATCTCACCAGTTATTTTTTCACCGTTTACCGTTTACCGCAAAAAAATTTCATCGCGAATGTCCCTGGTCGACACGCCAGACGGATGATATTGTATTTATTATATATTTATGTGTGTATGTGTATGTGTATTGAACTTATACCAAATTTGAGGATCTACGAGAAGTGGCTCGGGAAATATTGGGGAAGGAAGTTTGTGTCGACTGGCCGTTTCTTAAAGTTAGTTTGAAGCAGGGGTTAAATGGAGCTGCCCAAATTGGGTTTACATGTATCCGCCGCTCAAAGTTTGTAGGAAAAAAGAAGAGGGAATGAAGGAAAAGGGTAAGAAAAGAGAGGGAGTTTTTCTGTCAATAGTGTATGTACATGTATCCGCCGACGGGACCGATCCGGTCACTATTTAACCCCTGGTTGTGGTTGACCCAAACTTTGTTATCTAACTCATTTGGTCTGACCATTCATTGGAATACGCCGTTAAAGAGTTCAGCAGAAACTAGGAATTGTTCCGTTTTATGTTGTGTGGCGTGTGATGAGTGTTTTATATATCTCTCTTATATCTTTTTAAAGCTCACCAGGAGATGAAAAACTTTCTGCTGGCCCACACTCCTAAATTCTTATGGAATCGCGCGTCCTCTCTATTTCGCCCGATATTTCACTCCTCTCTACGCTTCATTCTCTAACTTGCCTTATCTGAATTTCTTATACAACCGCTAGAATTTTGTGGTCGAGTTCCCGTTTTGACAATTGGGGGGGGGTTTAATGGAGCCGCCTTATTTGGGTTTACATGTATCCGCCGCTCAAAGTTTGGAGAAAAAAAGAAGATGGGATGAAGGAAAAGGGTAAGAAAAGAAAGGGAGTTTTTTGTCAATAGTGTGTTTACATGTATCCACCGACGGGACCGATCCGGTCACTATTTAACCCCTGATTGCAAGATACCTATAGGAAATTCATAACCAGTTGGTATATTGTAATTTAAATGAAGAGTGCTCACGGCTGTATGTATCACGGCTGTATCAAAGTTAAGGTGTTTTTCTGATAGGGTCCAGAAAAAACTTTTTGGAATCTAACCTAGCTTTTCTGTGAGACAAAAGTTAAGAAAAAGTTGTGAAGAAATTATTTTGAGAAGAGAAGCGAACTGTTGAGAATTTCATCTATTATTGTGAAATTCTTCAAAAGAGATCGGCCTTTTTCGGTTACTTTTTGAGTTGTCTTAAAGTAAATGAAAGCTACTTGTTGCTATAGGTGGCTATAGTTGAAGAGATCTGGACAGACGCAATGATTATACGCAGAGAGGAAGATGACGTTAAAGTGGAGAAAGTCAACTTGAAGGAAAAGTTCGACACTGAGATGAGGGAAGCGAAGGATCGGTAAGGGTTAATCAATTTGTGGATGACCTACACATTTGAAAAATTACTTCATCCACCATAATCGGTAGTTACAGGCCCTGTTCTTCAATTACAATCCTTGTGTTCCGAATCATCGTCCCAGGCCTTGTTCATTCTAATCACAACCTTTTTTCCTGGTCTTAATTCCATATAAGGAGCTATCGAACCGATTTCAGTCTGATGACTCGGTTCGCGATCAACGTAGGCAACGGTGGTTCGGCCCTGGCACGGGTGCGTCGTCTGCTTGGCACGACTTATGAGTGGGACGGGGCGGGTATGACCTCGAGGCGTCAGTGGAGTCCCCTCACAGAGGCCCTCTTCGTACCGCTCAATTTGGTCTGTCTGGGAGTCATATTGGAGGAGGGGTACAACTTCAGCACTCTCTCCCTCTCAGAAGCCTTCCCGTGCAACAGCAAGGTTGGTGACCCCTCTTTAACTAAGTAATTACCTTCTTCTTCCTAGCGTTATTCCCGCTGAAGAGCGGGGTCCGCCACATCATACGATTCGAGGCGTCTTCGGCTATCAGCCCGATAGCCGCCATGTCTTGTTCTATGGTGTCTCTCAATCTAAGCTCCGGTCTACCTCTTGGTCTTCTACCCTGGATTTCTGTGTTGATGATGATTGTTGCCCGTGCGGTTCCTTTGACGTTGAAAGGGGGGTCCACGAGCTCTCGGTAAAAGCTCAAGCACACAGGCACACTCACTCACTTCTCTCTTTCTCTCTCTTTCTCTCTCTCATTCACTTTTTTTTTGCCTCTTTTCTTTTCGCCTTTTTTTTGGTTTCGGGCTTTGGCTTTTTTTTTCTTTTTTTTTCCAAATAACTGATTTCATCCTTCCATCCATATTATTCAACAATCCAACCTACACAGACAACAACAAGAACAGCAAATAACTATTTAGACTGGCAATGAAAACAACATTCATAGGGCTAGGAAATCTGCAACATCGACAGGTCTATACCATAGGTCTAGAGGTTTAAGTCTAGTGGGGTTACAACGGCAGTTAAACAAGTGAACACTAGTATGATCTACCTCTCTACATGAAGGACAGAGAGGAGAATCAGTGGCACCAATCCTATGAAGGTAACTATTTAACGTGCTCGAGTAACCACTTCTAAGTTATCCCAAAGGATTTCTATGTTCCAAGCAGACTTGGGAACGGAGTCAGGATTGGATCTCAGCATGTGTCCGTACCACCTAAGCCTTGACTCTCTGAGTTTTTCGGGTAATGGGGCAACTCCTAAACGAGCTCTTATCGTTTCGTTGCGAATCATGTCTTTCCGGGTGACTCCGAGGCTCCATCTCAACATCTTCATTTCCATTACATGGAGCATCTGCTGGGTCTTTGCTGTTGAAGGAGTGCATTCGAGTCCATATAGAGCAACTGGTCGTACGACTGATTTATAGATATTACTTTTCAGTCGATCAGACATGCGTCTGTCGCATAGGATACCAGTCGATTCCCTCCATTAGAGCCATGCTGCGTTGATTCTGGCACTGAAAGCGGCTGTTGGGTCCCCGTCTGTGGATATTTGAGAACCCAAATACTTGAAGTGCTCGACTTTCCTTAGCTCAGTGTTGTGTACTTTTATGGAGCTTGGGTCTTGGATTGTACTCGATGTTCCAGCTTCAAGATACTCGGTCTTCAATGCATTGGGTCGTAGTCCGTACTCCGCAAAGCGATCATTCCATTTTACCACTTGACGTTCGAGATCTTCTCTTGTCTCCGAGCATAAGACGATGTCGTCGGCGTACAAAAGTGTCTCCGGTGGGTCTCGCTGGAGGTCTCTGGTTATTGTGTCCATGACTAAGATGAACAGCAAAGGCGAGAGTGTGGATCCTTGATGAACTCCGACAGAAATTTGGAATGGCTCAGAATTTCCTGCTGGTGACCTAACGACGCTCCTGGGGTTGGCATACATCATTTGTATCCACCTGATGTATTCTTCTGGCACCAAATGATCACGAAGGGAAAACCATATGAGATCATGGGGGATCCTGTCAAAGGCCTTTTCTAGGTCCAAGAAAGCACAGTGGACAGATTTCGCCTTCTCTCGGTGTTTTTCTAGATATAAGCGGATGGCAAAGATCGCATCTGTCGTCCCTTTTCCTTTCACGAAGCCAGTCTAGCCGTAATTAACTAAGTAATTACCGTAACCGTTTTAATGCGTCAGATCAAGAGTCAAAGATCTGATTTGCTAATTACGGCTAGACTAAGAAAGGCAAGGATGAAATGGATTGATGAATTAGAGTAGAGGGAAAGCGCTCTGTGACGAGAACAGGGTGTTTTTTAGCACCCGCACAACTTTTTTCGAGCGCATAGATTTTTAAAATTTCAGAGTTAAACATTCAATTTTTTCAATGATTTGGAATTTTCTTACGTAAACACTGAAAAAAATTTCCAAGCGCATAAATTTCAGTGTTATCTGAGGGTTTCGAAGAGCGCATAGATTTTTTTTACCCGCAGTGCGGGTCAGAGAAACACCTTGGATGAGATTCGATTTTATTCAATTTTATTAGATTTTGTATTGGACCATAATGGTCTAAACCATGTTTCAATTCATCGAATTAATGAGAGCATCTTAAAATTGAGTACTTTTACTGAAGGGGAAGCGTTATTCGAGGGAATGTCAGAAACAATTGACACATATAAGTTTTTTCAAACAATTGAAAGCTGGTTTCGACAATTCAGTATTCGAATACGTTTCATGACGATATGTATTATTCAGAAGTATGTCTGAAACTCATGATGGAATAGGGATTCTTGTATAGTTTCAATAAGACTGCCGTGGTTTTTAACCAGTAGGATTAAGGTATTCGTGATGATTCCCAATTGGGATGGCTACGGGTATCCGGCGTTTGTTGAAGGCATCTGCAATGAGGACAAACCAGATTGTTTGTGAACTTGAATTTTTGTTGGCAAAGAAAAATGGGACTAGTAAACCACGCGCATACTCCCGCTTCTCGGCCGAATAAATGCGTATTCTTATTAGATGAGTTACATTCATGATTTTGTGTAGAAGAAGGGGCTGCTGCCTCGATTACCGTAATATAAGTGGCTGCGAAACGGTGAATTGACAAGTATACCGTGATATAGACCAAAGAAAGCTAGCTATGAAACAAGATATGTGCCTAGACATAAATCATGAGTAAGTTTATGAGGAAATCAGCACCGTCCTCCCCCTTTTCTCCCCTTTCCGCCTCAAATTTCATGCCGATTAAAATATTATTCCTGTTCACTGCTAGTGTAGCAGCAGTGCAAGAGTGAGGTTTTTCCTTATATTGAGTGAATCTTAGAAGACTCTTACAGAATACCCAGGAAAATTCAGCCTTTTATTACTTGGGGCATCTAGTGCAATTACCACATAGTTTAACAAGTACTTTTAAAAAATTCTCCGGTTTCCTCCTCGCCTTTTTATATACCACATTGTTTGCGTCTCCCCTTTTCCTTATTATGATAGGAATAAGGTTGAAACGACGATAATTTTAATGAGCTCAAGGGGCTCGGCGTTAAAAAATTAAACCTAATAAGCTAACTAATCTAATGTTGTGTGTTGAGGCGGTGTGATAGTAAAAGCTGCCGTTTCACCGCAGCTAAACCTGCGGGAGATGAGGACCAATCTGTGTAACTTCTCTCTGCGGTGGATGGATGGCAATCAAGCGAGTCGACAGTCAGGAAGTAAGTCCTTCATATCTTCTTAGTTTTCTCTAAAAAGATATCCAAGTTTAAAGCGTAAAGGTGTAGATTTGGTAGCATCCGGGCTTGGGGAGAAGTGTTTAGCATTGAAATTGAATGGTACGTACAAGATGCTACATGTTCATACAGGGAGGGGTACAAAAGTATGGAAAAAGTTTTTGAGCTAGCTTTGTGCGTGTTTCTTCAACTTGTCACATGGGTTCACATAGAAGAGTCGTCTCAAGACGTGTTCGCGCGCTAGAGGACCCCGTCTTGAAATGCATTGAGTGTATCCGTTGTTGATAAGAACTTTGGAATGATATCTTCTTCATGCCTTTAATTATTCCAAGTTTGTTTCATTGAAAAACTTTTGAATTCCCATCAGTAACTTTGATGCGCCTTGCAGGGGCAACTTAAATGGAGTTTTTGATAGTAGTTGGTTACAGAACCAGATGAATTTCTTTCTCAATCACACTTGCTCTCTCTCTGTCCCTCTGTCTTTCTCTCTCTCTCTCTCTCTCTCTCTGTATCTCTCTCTCTCTCTCTCTCTCTCTCTCTCTCTCTCTCTCTCTCTCTCTCTCTCTCTCTCTCTCTCTCTCTGTCTGTCTCTGTCTTCATCCTACTATATTTGTCTGCTTCTTTCTCCCTCGTATTTTCTGAGACGAAAAGCGTCATTCAGTTTCTCGTGCCCTGATCAGCCGCCTCACTGGAACTGTGTTCCTCTTGGACGGCGATCGAGAAGATTCGGAGAAGTCACCGACACAGCGGCCGCCCCGCATCAACATCGGCCTCAATTTGAAGTTCTCTAAGCAGAACATGGAGACGCCCGACTATTGTCGAAGACTGGGAGAAGAGGGATATTGGACATACTCGTTAGCTACAGTCCGAGTTCTCTGCGAATACAAAAACACGTGAGCGATTCTATTGTTTCCGGTTTGGTTGGGTGTTGGTTACGTGGGGTGGGTACTCTGAAGACTTCGACGTGCTTTTAGTGAAAGAAGGGGGCTGTGATCACTACAAGAACCCAGAGTGGTTTTAGGGCATCTTAAGGCACCTAAAGGGGTTCTAGGGCATCTTAAGGCATCCAACGGGGTTCTAGGGCATCTTAAGGCACTCAAAGGGGTTCTAGGGCATCTTAAGGCACCCAAAGGGGTTCTAGGGCATCTTAAGGCACTCAAAGGGGTTCTAGGGCATCTTAAGGGACCCAAAAGGGTTATAGGGCATCTTAAGGCACCCAAAGGAGCTCCAGGGCATCTTAAGGCACCCAAAGGGGCTCCAGGGCATCTTAAGGCACCCAAAGGGGCTCCAGGGCATCTTAAAGCACCCAAAAGAGCTCCAGGGCATCTTAAGGCACTCAAAGGGGTTCTAGGGCATCTTAAGGCGCCCAAAGGGGTTCTAGGGCATCTTGAGGCACCCAAAGGGGTTCTAGGGCGTCTTAAGGCATCCAACGGGGTTCTAGGGCATCTTAAGGCACCCAAAGGGGTTCTAGGGCATCTTAAGGCACTCAAAGGGGTTCTAGGGCATCTTAAGGGACCCAAAAGGGTTATAGGGCATCTTAAGGCACCCAAAGGAGCTCCAGGGCATCTTAAGGCACCCAAAGGGGCTCCAGGGCATCTTAAGGCACCCAAAGGGGCTCCAGGGCATCTTAAAGCACCCAAAAGAGCTCCAGGGCATCTTAAGGCACTCAAAGGGGTTCTAGGGCATCTTAAGGCGCCCAAAGGGGTTCTAGGGCATCTTGAGGCACCCAAAGGGGTTCTAGGGCGTCTTAAGGCATCCAACGGGGTTCTAGGGCATCTTAAGGCACCCAAAGGGGTTCTAGGACATCTTAAGGCACTCAAAGGGGTTCTAGGACATCTTAAGGCACCCAAAGGGGTTCTAGGGCATCTTAAGGCACCCAAAGGGGCTCCAGGGCATCTTAAGGCACCCAAAGGGGTTCTAGGGCATCTTAAGGCACCCAAAGGGGTTTTAGGGCATCTTAAGGCACCCAAAGGAGCTCCAGGGCATCTTAAGGCACCCAAAGGGGCTCCAGGGCATCTTAAGGCACCCAAAGGGGCTCCAGGGCATCTTAAGGCACCCAACGGGGTTCTAGGGCATCTTCCCAAAGGGGTTCTAGGCATCTTAAGGGACCCATATATTTCATGAAATTGAGCGATAGATTGTGTAATTAGAAGCGAATGAATTGTAAGGGAAGTGGGATGTGAATCTTGAGTCTGGTTCTTTCTTGACCTTGTTCCAGAATCGTCACTCATGCGAAAGATTTGTTGTCGAAAATTCATTTTTATGACTTGCATTCAGTCGATGGTGCAGAAGTAGTGAAAGAGCTGGTGTATTTTACAGACGCCCGACGTTAATAAATTATCTGGAGAACCACAATGACATGAACGACGTCTACTACTCGAGTGACATCTGGCCGAATGTAGAGCAGAGAAAGCAAATGGTTGAAGGCCTCCAGGTGAACTTTCTGAATAATTTCGCTTCTATTGTAACTGTTTGTATAAAAAATCCGCTTTTACTGCTGTATTTTCCACAGTTCGATAGAGTAAATTTATACCGGCTGTTGACCGACCTTTGATTCGAATTTCTGCCACTGCTGAATGGAATTTAAGAGTACTCTTAATCGATTGTTACGAACATTTAAATAATCTTAGTAAGAATAGTACATCTTCTCACTCACAAATTCTCTGTTTTCTTCGGTCCTTCTTGTCTTATTCGGACGCATTGAAAAAAACCCACGTCCCAGTTGAAGTTCAAATTTCCGAGAATGTATGGAAATTTACACGGAATGCTGACTGCAATACGAAATATGTACATAGCTAACAGCGATCCTCAAAGTTATTGTTCATCTTAACTACTCTAATGAGTATTGAGAACTGGTCCTGATTCAAAGGCTCCTCATGGCCTCATAACGTCGTCAAAATAGGGTATAGAAAACGGCGGAATCATAACAGCGAAAATTTTGGAAAAAATGAGAAAGTTGCAGGAATGGCTGAACAGTTTGCCTTGCTTTAATCTGGAGAAACAGAAAGTTGGACTGGAGTATCTCGACATGCGAGCTTTACGTCAGAGTTATACATAATAATAATAATAATGAAGTTAATAAAAATAATCTTCCTCGCGCTTGTTCCCGCCCCCTGCAGGGCACGCGCTCTCCTTAGATGCAGGACAGACCTATTCTGTAAGAGCCGGTGGGTGCCTGCTAGGTCAATGCTAGTGTTTCGCTTCTAGAGAGTTAGACCAGCAGAGCGGAGAGTCAGATTCGTGCAAAGCACTACCAGCATTTTAAACCCCAAAAAACTTGGGTATATCTGTCCGAGGAAGAGGGAGGGGGTCAAACCTGAGAGTTTTACGATCGAAAGCCAATTGCAGTCTCAGTTTGATTAACGAGACAAGTAGTTGGTGGGCCTGTTGGCGGGCCGTTGTTTTAAAATTTAGCGTCTTTTGTTTATGTTAGTCGTACTCTTATCTTTTTCTCTCTTTAGTCCCTTTTCTCTCTTTATCTTGGTCTCCCGATTGAACATGAATGCTTTGCCGCCGATAGTTTTCGTAAATACCGCCATTAATCTGCCGGCATATCGATTTTTAACGCACGTTATAACGACTGAACTGTAGGAGAGTTCAGCGAAAGGGGCAGTTTGATAAATAAAATAGGGGGTAGCCGGAAGAATATTCAATAATAAAGCTCTGGAATATTATGTTAAAAACTGCAGAGACCCACTCGAAGCGATTATTTTGCCGCGCAGAACTGCTTTTTTGTTCAAGTGAACTTAAAACTTTTTTAGCATGCGAGAGATCAATAAGGGTCGCATTATCTGGGTTTTCCTTGAAGAAGCATTCTTTCTATCTCGATACAAGTTCAAGTCACCTATAATGAAACCGAGCACTAATGATTAGTTGAAGGCATTCCGGTGTTGGAATTGTTTAGGGACTTTGTGACTTTCAAAGGCTTTGCTGCTTATTGATACTGGTCGTCTGGTTAAGTGGAAAGATAGGATTTGTAGAAGCTAGTGTGATTACTTGATATACCTAATAAGCTAGTGTGATTACTTGATATACCTAATAAGCTAGTGTGATAACTTGATATACCTAATAAGCTAGTGTGATTACTTGATATACCTAATAAGCTAGTGTGATTACTTGATATACCTAATAAGCTAGTGTGATTACTTGATATACCTAATAAGCTAGTGTGATTACTTGATATACCTAATAAGCTAGTGTGATTACTTGATATACCTAATAAGGGGACTAAGATTGTTCAAAAGAGATCTTTACTGTATTCTGATGTTAAAGGTACTGTCAGTCATTTAAATGCTTGCAATGTCATTCAGAAGTTTCTGTCATATAGAAGGGAACTGTGTTGTTTTTAATCTTTTCACAACGTGTTTTTTCCAGAACACTTGCAGCAGATAATCCCTGCGTCGGACACGCGAATGGTCATTAAGAAGAGTATCGTCAAACCTGGAGCTCTTTACCGAGTATGTTTTGCTGTCATCAAAGAAAAAATAGCATTCACTAGATGGCATTGGTCTATGTTTTAAGACTCTCCTCTCTGTCATTTCTTGTGTCGTTGGAATGAAAAAACCTCCAGACTGACAGCTCTTGGTTAGTTTTCGTGATAGAGATAGAGACCATGCTTGTGGAAAATCAATTTTACGGTATGAAAAAAGCGGTTCGACATTTGGATAACTGACAGTTGTCATTTATGTTGTCGCTATGAAGTCGCATCGAGCGATGTTTCACATGTATTGTATTGCAGCCCGCCCTGCAGCAAGGAAGAAGCAAGGCAAGGCCGGACGCAGAGGCGAACTTCCTTCTGCTTGATAGAGTGACATACGCACTCCAGGGAGGTGTCATCCCATTTGGCCTTCAAGGTACAGTAATTGGCATCGTGGATGCGGAGCGAGTCGAAGTCCTCTTCGACAGGGAATTCCCGGCAGGAGTCAGCATACGGTGGGTGGATGAGGCGAAATAATGATGATAATTTGCCTTAGAAATGAGAACTTCTTATCTTAACATTATTCATGGTTGCTTGAGATCAGGGGTTGAATGGAGCCGCCCAATTTGGGTTTACATGTATCCGCCGCTCAAAGTTTGGAGGAAAAAAGAAGAGGAGATGGATGAAAAGGGTAAGAAAAGAGAGTGTTTTTTGTCAAAAGTGTGTGTACATGTATCCGAGGACGGGACCGATCCGGTCACTATTTAACCCCGGCTTGAGATTTGCTCAGTGGCCGTATCCACCATTTTGACGGGAAAGTTTAGTGCAGTAAGCTCCAATTATTTCCAAGTGGGGAGCTCCTTCCCCCGCCTACTTGCGAAAAGCTGAAACGCTATCCAAAAAGCCAGAGGAAGCTGATTGGAGCTTCCCGGGATATGGGGGATACGGTTACAGGTTTCCTGAAAAGAATTTCATCACATCTACATCACTTTCACTCTGGTCAAAGTCATCTGTCCAAGTCATCATTTGGTTCAAAAATTATTATTAGTTTAAAGTAATATTAGTGTTATTTTCGTGTGTTTTCTTATGTGAGTAACGCGCTGGCCTATAGGTTAAAAGTGTTCCATGTCTAAAGACACATTGCCATCTAGAACTCATCCAATGTTACCTGGAATGGTCCGTCTAGAGGATCTTTGGGAAGAAAAGAATCAAAAAGAAGAAGTGATACATTCTGAGATTTAAAATTGGAGTTTTCCTCAAAATTGAATTGTTCAAATTATAATTGCGATTCTTATAAGTATAAATTCAACAAGAAGAATGAATTTAGAACACAGGTAAAAAACCACCAACTGACGAAAATTGTATTCTAGTGCGACAGAACACTTCCACCACTGTTCTCTAAATTGTATTCTAGTGCGACAGAACACTTCCACCACTGTTCTCTAAATTGTATTCTAGTGCGACAGTACACTTCCACCACTGTTCTCTAAAAAATATTCTAGTGCGACAGAACACTTTCACCACTGTTCTCTAAATTGTATTCTAGTGCGACAGAACACTTCCACCACTGTTCTCTAAATTGTATTCTAGTGCGACAGAACACTTCCACCACTGTTCTCTAAATTGTATTCTAGTGCGACAGAACACTTCCACCACTGTTCTCTAAATTGTATTCTAGTGCGACAGAACACTTCCACCACTGTTCTCTAAATTGTATTCTAGTGCGACAGTACACTTCCACCACTGTTCTCTAAAAAATATTCTAGTGCGACAGAACACTTCCACCACTGTTCTCTAAATTGTATTCTAGTGCGACAGAACACTTCCACCACTGTTCTCTAAATTGTATTCTAGTGCGACAGAACACTTCCACCACTGTTCTCTAAATTGTATTCTAGTGCGACAGAACACTTCCACCACTGTTCTCTAAATTGTATTCTAGTGCGACAGAACACTTCCACCACTGTTCTCTAAATTGTATTCTAGTGCGACAGAACACTTCCACCACTGTTCTCTAAATTGTATTCTAGTGCGACAGAACACTTCCACCACTGTTCTCTAAATTGTATTCTAGTGCGACAGTACACTTCCACCACTGTTCTCTAAAAAATATTCTAGTGCGACAGAACACTTCCACCACTGTTCTCTAAATTGTATTCTAGTGCGACAGAACACTTCCACCACTGTTCTCTAAATTGTATTCTAGTGCGACAGAACACTTCCACCACTGTTCTCTAAATTGTATTCTAGTGCGACAGAACACTTCCACCACTGTTCTCTAAATTGTATTCTAGTGCGACAGAACACTTCCACCACTGTTCTCTAAATTGTATTCTAGTGCGACAGTACACTTCCACCACTGTTCTCTAAATTGTATTCTAGTGCGACAGAACACTTCCACCACTGTTCTCTAAATTGTATTCTAGTGCGACAGAACACTTCCACCACTGTTCTCTAAATTGTATTCTAGTGCGACAGAACACTTCCACCACTGTTCTCTAAATTGTATTCTAGTGTGACAGTACACTTCCACCACTGTTCTCTAAATTGTATTCTAGTGCGACAGAACACTTCCACCACTGTTCTCTAAATTGTATTCTAGTGCGACAGAACACTTCCACCACTGTTCTCTAAATTGTATTCTAGTGCGACAGAACACTTCCACCACTGTTCTCTAAATTGTATTCTAGTGCGACAGTACACTTCCACCACTGTTCTCTAAATTGTATTCTAGTGCGACAGAACACTTCCACCACTGTTCTCTAAATTGTATTCTAGTGCGACAGAACACTTCCACCACTGTTCTCTAAATTGTATTCTAGTGCGACAGAACACTTCCACCACTGTTCTCTAAATTGTATTCTAGTGCGACAGTACACTTCCACCACTGTTCTCTAAATTGTATTCTAGTGCGACAGAACACTTCCACCACTGTTCTCTAAATTGTATTCTAGTGCGACAGAACACTTCCACCACTGTTCTCTAAATTGTATTCTAGTGCGACAGAACACTTCCACCACTGTTCTCTAAATTGTATTCTAGTGCGACAGTACACTTCCACCACTGTTCTCTAAATTGTATTCTAGTGCGACAGAACACTTCCACCACTGTTCTCTAAATTGTATTCTAGTGCGACAGAACACTTCCACCACTGTTCTCTAAATTGTATTCTAGTGCGACAGAACACTTCCACCACTGTTCTCTAAATTGTATTCTAGTGTGACAGTACACTTCCACCACTGTTCTCTAAATTGTATTCTAGTGCGACAGAACACTTCCACCACTGTTCTCTAAATTGTATTCTAGTGCGACAGAACACTTCCACCACTGTTCTCTAAATTGTATTCTAGTGCGACAGAACACTTCCACCACTGTTCTCTAAATTGTATTCTAGTGCGACAGTACACTTCCACCACTGTTCTCTAAATTGTATTCTAGTGCGACAGAACACTTCCACCACTGTTCTCTAAATTGTATTTTAGTGCGACAGTACACTTCCACCACTGTTCTCTAAAAAATATTCTAGTGCGACAGAACACTTCCACCACTTTTTCTAAATTGTATTCTAGTGCGACAGAACACTTCCACCACTGTTCTCTAAATTGTATTCTAGTGCGACAGAACACTTCCACCACTGTTCTCTAAATTGTATTCTAGTGCGACAGAACACTTCCACCACTGTTCTCTAAATTGTATTCTAGTGCGACAGTACACTTCCACCACTGTTCTCTAAATTGTATTCTAGTGCGACAGAACACTTCCACCACTGTTCTCTAAATTGTATTCTAGTGCGACAGAACACTTCCACCACTGTTCTCTAAATTGTATTCTAGTGCGACAGTACACTTCCACCACTGTTCTCTAAAAAATATTCTAGTGCGACAGAACACTTCCACCACTGTTCTCTAAATTGTATTCTAGTGCGACAGTACACTTCCATCACTGTTCTCTAAATTGTATTCTAGTGCGACAGTACACTTCCACCACTGTTCTCTAAATTGTATTCTAGTGCGACAGAACACTTCCACCACTGTTCTCTAAATTGTATTCTAGTGCGACAGAACACTTCCACCACTGTTCTCTAAATTGTATTCTAGTGCGACAGAACACTTCCACCACTGTTCTCTAAATTGTATTCTAGTGCGACAGAACACTTCCACCACTGTTCTCTAAATTGTATTCTAGTGCGACAGAACACTTCCACCACTGTTCTCTAAATTGTATTCTAGTGCGACAGTACACTTCCACCACTGTTCTCTAAAAAATATTCTAGTGCGACAGAACACTTCCACCACTGTTCTCTAAATTGTATTCTAGTGCGACAGAACACTTCCACCACTGTTCTCTAAATTGTATTCTAGTGCGACAGAACACTTCCACCACTGTTCTCTAAATTGTATTCTAGTGCGACAGAACACTTCCACCACTGTTCTCTAAATTGTATTCTAGTGCGACAGAACACTTCCACCACTGTTCTCTAAATTGTATTCTATTGCGACAGTACACTTCCACCACTGTTCTCTAAATTGTATTCTAGTGCGACAGAACACTTCCACCACTGTTCTCTAAATTGTATTCTAGTGCGACAGAACACTTCCACCACTGTTCTCTAAATTGTATTCTAGTGCGACAGAACACTTCCACCACTGTTCTCTAAATTGTATTCTAGTGTGACAGTACACTTCCACCACTGTTCTCTAAATTGTATTCTAGTGCGACAGAACACTTCCACCACTGTTCTCTAAATTGTATTCTAGTGCGACAGAACACTTCCACCACTGTTCTCTAAATTGTATTCTAGTGCGACAGTACACTTCCACCACTGTTCTCTAAATTGTATTCTAGTGCGACAGAACACTTCCACCACTGTTCTCTAAATTGTATTTTAGTGCGACAGTACACTTCCACCACTGTTCTCTAAAAAATATTCTAGTGCGACAGAACACTTCCACCACTGTTCTCTAAATTGTATTCTAGTGCGACAGAACACTTCCACCACTGTTCTCTAAATTGTATTCTAGTGCGACAGAACACTTCCACCACTGTTCTCTAAATTGTATTCTAGTGCGACAGAACACTTCCACCACTGTTCTCTAAATTGTATTCTAGTGCGACAGTACACTTCCACCACTGTTCTCTAAAAAATATTCTAGTGCGACAGAACACTTCCACCACTGTTCTCTAAATTGTATTCTAGTGCGACAGAACACTTCCACCACTGTTCTCTAAATTGTATTCTAGTGCGACAGAACACTTCCACCACTGTTCTCTAAATTGTATTCTAGTGCGACAGTACACTTCCACCACTGTTCTCTAAAAAATATTCTAGTGCGACAGAACACTTCCACCACTGTTCTCTAAATTGTATTTTAGTGCGACAGTACACTTCCACCACTGTTCTCTAAAAAATATTCTAGTGCGACAGAACACTTCCACCACTGTTCTCTAAATTGTATTCTAGTGCGACAGAACACTTCCACCACTGTTCTCTAAATTGTATTCTAGTGCGACAGAACACTTCCACCACTGTTCTCTAAATTGTATTCTAGTGCGACAGAACACTTCCACCACTGTTCTCTAAATTGTATTCTAGTGCGACAGTACACTTCCACCACTGTTCTCTAAAAAATATTCTAGTGCGACAGAACACTTCCACCACTGTTCTCTAAATTGTATTCTAGTGCGACAGAACACTTCCACCACTGTTCTCTAAATTGTATTCTAGTGCGACAGAACAATTCCACCACTGTTCTCTAAAAAATATTCTAGTGCGACAGAACACTTCCACCACTGTTCTCTAAATTGTATTCTAGTGCGACAGAACACTTCCACCACTGTTCTCTAAATTGTATTCTAGTGCGACAGAACACTTCCACCACTGTTCTCTAAATTGTATTCTAGTGCGACAGAACACTTCCACCACTGTTCTCTAAATTGTATTCTAGTGCGACAGTACACTTCCACCACTGTTCTCTAAAAAATATTCTAGTGCGACAGAACACTTCCACCACTGTTCTCTAAATTGTATTCTAGTGCGACAGAACACTTCCACCACTGTTCTCTAAATTGTATTCTAGTGCGACAGAACACTTCCACCACTGTTCTCTAAATTGTATTCTAGTGCGACAGTACACTTCCACCACTGTTCTCTAAAAAATATTCTAGTGCGACAGAACACTTCCACCACTGTTCTCTAAATTGTATTCTAGTGCGACAGTACACTTCCATCACTGTTCTCTAAATTGTATTCTAGTGCGACAGTACACTTCCACCACTGTTCTCTAAATTGTATTCTAGTGCGACAGAACACTTCCACCACTGTTCTCTAAATTGTATTCTAGTGCGACAGAACACTTCCACCACTGTTCTCTAAATTGTATTCTAGTGCGACAGAACACTTCCACCACTGTTCTCTAAATTGTATTCTAGTGCGACAGAACACTTCCACCACTGTTCTCTAAATTGTATTCAAGTGCGACAGAACACTTCCACCACTGTTCTCTAAAAATTTCAAGAGTTTTTTTTCAGTTTGAAAATTAAAAATTTTTTTTAAATCATTACGAATGAAGAAGTTTTTTAGCCGAAATTCAGCCCAAAAGGGTTCCATTGAGCTAATATCACAACTTTTAAACCTACTCGGGCAGTCGACAATTTGGAAAATTGGGGCATGTTTTATTTATGATACAGAAGAAGATATAAATTAAGGAGTGTCTTATTCAGAGGGAGCAAAGCTTCCGCTTCATGCGTCGCCCTTTCTGCTCTGATCAACATAACATTCGCGAAAGAGAGAAAGGCCGTCAAGATTCCTCCTCCCAACACGCAGGACGCAAAAGGGCGACTTAACTCAGCCGCAGTCAACAAACAATCGCTTCAAGGCGAACAAAGTCAGTTCAAGAGCATTTTACACGCAGCCCCTGTGACTGGATCAACGTTAGTTGAGGGGCCCTAAAGACACAGCCCCTATAACGGGATCAACGTTAGTTGAGTGGCCCTAAAGACACAGCCCCTATAACGGTATCCACGTTAGTTGAGGGGCCCTAAAGACACAGCCCCTATAACGGTATCAACGTTAGTTGAGGGGCCCTAAAGACACAGCCCCTATAACGGTATCAACGTTAGTTGAGTGGCCGTAAAGACACAGCCCCTATAACGGTATCCACGTTAGTTGAGGGCCCTAAAGACACAGCCCCTATAACGGTATCAACGTTAGTTGAGGGGCCCTAAAGACACAGCCCCTATAACGGTATCAACGTTAGTTGAGGGGCCCTAAAGACACAGCCCCTATAACGGGATCAACGTTAGTTGAGTGGCCCTAAAGACACAGCCCCTATAACGGTATCCACGTTAGTTGAGGGGCCCTAAAGACACAGCCCCTATAACGGTATCAACGTTAGTTTAAGGGACCTAAAGACACAGCCCCTATAACGAGATCAGATTGGGTTCAGGGCCCCTGAATCAGGGGTTATTAACATACGATTTCTATGAATGAATCAAAGTTTGTTTTAGGAGCAGTTAAGAAGCAGTTCTCCAAAGGGTCATATTCAGTTTAATGGTAGTAAACACAGCCTTTTAGGAACTTAAAAGTTAGATGAGAGCTTGCAGTTTCTATAAGTGGATCGGAGTTAGTATAGGGGCGATTGTCATAAATAATAAATAAGTAAAGTTTAGTTCAGAGTCAGTTAACACCCATTCCCTAAATCACGGAGAATTAAATGTGCATGGATTGACGTATTTTGAAATTACAGTTTCAGCATGCAAATCGTGGTGCAAGAAAAATCTTTCGACGAAGCACTAGTGCTCTAGCACTAAAATTTACACAAGTGCACTAGCGCTTAAAATATTTCACGATATAAGACGTCAATATAAATTTCCTTCGAAAAATTGCGTAAAGTAAAGTACTTCTTCCCTCAAATAAAAAAATTGCGTATTTTCTGAGCGATAAAGCAATTAAAAACGAAATTTATCAACTGTGAAACGTCTTTTGAAATGAGTTGTGCAAATCACAAAGTCTTTCGGCTTTTTTCGTGCGAAGAAAAAAATGTTTTAAAATAAACTATTATTGTTTCGCTTGCTCGACATTATTATCTTTGATTTTATTATGTTCTTATTGTCGTCCAAAGGTGAATTTCAAGGTTCCGGTCATTTTCCCTACTTTTTTTAGCTGACGAGAAAAGAGAATTTTTAGTTTAATATCGGGTGTGCGACAGGTGACGACTTTTTGTAAAACGCGCTTTCGTGAAATGCACTCTGAACGAAAATATCGTCCTCGTTGTAGCTGTGATATAGGGATTAAAGAAAGTTTAGAAAAGTCAACACGCTGGCCTTTCGGATAGGTTTTTAGAAGATGTCAAGAGATTAGAAAATTTTTACAGTTATAATTGTAGAATTTAATATTATTCATTTATAATGTAAATCAAGGAATTTAATTTTGAACAGTGTGTTTTTCTACAAAAATGCGTTTTTTAAACGAATTTTCTCGTCATGTGAGTTCTCTCTTTTCATAGCACACTTTCAGTCCCTCTACAAAATCTAATTTCCCTCATGATTAGTCCTTTGATCTACACATTTCTTTGGCGGGTGTTAATAAACAGTCTGATTCGAAACCTTAACCCATAACATGAAAAATAATTACTTAGTTTTACTGCATAAGCATATAATCCCCAAAAAAACTTCTTATAGTCATTCTTACCTAAGAAAAACTACTTTTGAGCTTCTTCGACCTTCTTCTTCTTTCTAGCGTTTATCCCGCCGCCGGGCAGGGTCCGCTTTGTAGACTGCACCACGCCATTTCACCCGATCAGCTTTGTCTTCAGTCTTAAGCCCGGTCGTCTTCATGTCTACTTCGATAAAGTCTCGCCACCTAGTTTTGGGTCTGCCTCTGGGTCTTTTGCCCTCTACTTCGAGATTCCAGGACGATTGAGAAACGGAATGGAGATTTGTTCTCATCACGTGCCCGTATTATCAGCCTTGATTGTCGGAGCTTTTCAGATATAGGGGGCGATGCCCAGACGATCTCGGATAATTTCATTTCGCACCATGTCTAGACGAGTGAGTCCGAGGCTCCATCTCAGCAATTTCATCTTCATATTATGCAGCATCTGTAGAGTCTTTGCTGTGCATGGAGTACATTCGAGGCCGTACAACGCGACTGGTCTGACAAATGATCGGTAAATTTTACTTTTCAGTCTGTCAGGCATTCGCTTGTCGCATAGTACACCGGTTGATTCTCTCCATTTGAGCCAGGCAGTATTGACTCTCGCATCAACTGTAGCCTTGATGTCTAGGTCTGAGGTGATGTAGGACCCGAGGTACTTGAAACCATCCCCTTTCCGGAGTTCGATGTTCTTGACTTTGATGGTATTCGAGGTACTCTTTCCAAATTCCAAGTACTCGGTCTTTTGGAGGTTTAGTCGTAGACCATAGTCATTGAAGCGATCGTTCCACTCTCCTAGCTGTCTCTCCAAGTCCTATGATGTGTTGGAACATAACACAACGTCGTCACCATACAGTAGAGTTCTCGGAGGACTTGTTTGTAGATCTCTGGTGATCGTGTCCATTATCAGTATAAAGAGCAGAGGGGAAGGCGCGGAACCTTGATGAACTCCTACAGCAACCTTGAATGACTCCGAAGTACCCGCTGGACTTCTTACGGTACTTCTAGTGTCAGCGTACATCATTTGAATACATCTTATGTACTCTTCGGGGACTAGGTGGTCTCGAAGAAAGAACCATATCAGCTCGAGGCACACGGTCGAAAGCTTTCTCTAAGTCAAGGAAAGCGCAATGGACTGATTTCGCCTTTTCCCTGTGTTTCTCTAGATAAAGACGAATAGTGAGAATAGCATCCGTTGTTCCACTTCCTTTGACGAAGCCACATTGATTGACGGTTGTGCTTACAATTTCGCGGAGCCGTGCTTCGATGATCTTCTCCAAGATCGTTGTGGTATGAGGAATGATCCTTATCGGCCGGTAGTTGGAGCATATTGTGACATCTACTTTCCCTTTGTAGATGGGTATTGTAGATGATCTACTCCAGTCTTCGGGATACTCCAGGCGAGCAAAGGCTTTTTGAAAGAGGGTCGTAAGATGGAAAAGTCCACAATCACCTGCGAGTCTCCATGCAGAGGCGGCGGGATCATCTGGCCCACATGCCTTTCCATGCTTCATTTTCTGAAGGACTTCTCTTACTTCAATCTCTGAGAGGGTGGGAACTGGTCCTTCTACCGGTAGGGACAGTAGGATGGGAGGGTGGTCGAACTCGATGTTCGAGATTTCCTCGAAGTGTTCTCACCATCGCTGACAAATTTCGACATTGGATTGCGTCATCCAGAAGTCGATTTGGGTTTTCCTTCCACCACGGCAATACGTGGTGAAGTGAGACTCTCGTTTGCCGAAGAAGGTATTGCAGATGGAAAGATCGTGCTCTTCGGCAAAACTCAAGATTCGCTCTCCTTCTGCATTCGGCAAACTATAACCGTTGCCTCCATGAGCTCTCTTATGGGCATCGCATCTTCTTCCTACGTGCCCGTTCGAGTCTCCTCCGATCATGAGAGTTTCTTCCGGAGGGCATTTTCTGATGACGTCATCGAAGTCTTCCCAAAACTCGTATTTCTCGAAGTCACTGCATCCTGCCTGCGGTGCGTATACACTGACTATTTTGAAGAGTTTGCCATTGCATTCCAAGGAGATGGACATCAAACTATCTGAGATGCGAAAAACTTCCGTGACGGATGTGGTAAGGTAGGAGGCAGCGATAATTCCGACGCCATTACGGGCGGTGAATGAAGTATTGCCCGAGTACCACAGCTTATACCTTCCGTCGAGCTGCTTTGCTTTCCCTCCTTTCCACCTAGTTTCCTGGAGGCATGCTAGAAGTACTCCTCTTTTTGGCAGCATGTCACAGACTTCCATGGACTTCCCAGAGACTTCCGACGTTCAAGGTAGCTAGTTGGAGACGTGCAGGCACTGCTATTTGATTAAATCGAGGACGCGGCTTATTATTCCTCGAAGACCCTCGCATATATCTCACGTAGATCGGGATTCGACGCGCGTCGCTTGAAGGGGACGCCCTAGCATTCGGGTTACTCTGATGGTGCATCTTGGGGGGATGCGACGCTTTCTTCATAGACCGGCTTGTCGCACGAATACCAAGTCGATAGTCCAGCCTGACGTCCGTTTACGACCCTTTGGGCCACAAAACCCGGGCTATGTGGGCTAGAGGTTATTTTTTGGACACGCCTCTTCACCGTGTCCCTCAGGCCAGTGAGATAACATTGAGCTAGCATTTTATAGGATGTGGGCTATTTGAGCTTCTTTGACCGAAAAATCGAAATTTTTAATTTTAATATCTACGGGCTGAATGCCAAGAGTTAATTTATTTGTAAATTTCGGCTCGTTTTTGTATACTGATAATTGTAATGTAAATTAATCGTGTTTTTTTATTTTGCTCATTCTCTTGTTAGTATTATAGTTTGTAGTTTATTTTTTCCTTTGGTGTTCTAAATTTTTAGACTTGTGAAATTTTGCAGTACGCTCTGCGGCCTCTGTCGTACTTCTCTGCTCCCCTAAAACACGGCCTGGCTCTATTAAATTCTTTTTTCTAACTTGTTCTCTTTCTTTCTTTTTTCTTTTCCTTTCTTTTTAAATTATCTTTAAGAGGGGCCCTAGGGGGGAGGGGGGAGGGGGAAGAGGGGCCCTAAGGAGAAAGGGGGGAAGGGAGTTTTCATGAATTCTGAGAAAAAATCTTTGGACGGCTAAAGTAGATTAAAGCCAACTTTTTCCTAAGCCTAAGCGTTTTTTGATGTAAAATAAAATTTGGCAAAAATTACTCATCAGAGCGAGTCCAAACTCTCACCGAGCTACTCACAGTCGAACACACTCACCCCTACATTAAAGTGCCTCATAGTTGATAAGGACAGAATAGCAGTGATGAACGTAATTAATTGAGTCAGGCCGTGTTTTAGGGGAGCAGAGAAGCGAGAAGAGGCCGCAGAGCAAGCATACTGCAAAAGTTTACAAGTATTTTTTAGGTGTCACTCACATAGTCTTGTGCTTTTCCAAGATGTTTTATATGAATGTTTCTAGCTTATTTTGTATAAAAAATTGAAGTTTGTCAAAGACGCTTTAAGAGATTTTAAATTTAGTTTGCTGGCAGTCAACATTCAGTTTTGAGATAGTCAAAGATCGCCGAATATGAATTTAACACACAATCGCTCAGGATGAGGTGAGGCCGTTTTATATTTGTACCAAACAAACAAGACACTAGAAACGCAGTGATTTTCAATATACTTGTAATTAAACTGAAAGTGTAGTCCGTATCGTTAAACAGTAGAAGTGTGTTATTAGTGTGTTGCTTCTTTGGTACAAATAACAAACGGCCTTCCGACTTCTTCCTTCGTCTTCCCTTTGGTAATTGCCGGTTAAAAATAGGTGATGCGTATGAAGCAACGGAAACTAATGGAGGGTTCAAGGAGATCACTTTGCAGAAATTATCTTTAAATAGTTAAAAGTTGAATTCTAACGCTTCATAAGTTAAAATGAGCTTTTAACGACGTGGTCGCCTTACCCTTAATTTTCCTATCACTAGAAAAACACCGAAAGTAACTACTTTCTGTGATTCACTAATTTTTTGCAACTTCAAATCGAAAACCTACCGCCTTTGTTTCTGAATCGCGAAAAAAATTAGTTAATCACCGAAAGTGGTTACTTTCGGTGTTTTTAAAGTGATGAAATCAAGAGACAGTGTGACTACGCCGTTTATGGCCGTTAAAATTCAAATATATTTTTCGAAAAAAAATTGTTGTACATAAGAAAATCAACGTATCACGACACTTTTTATCCGCTACATTTTGAGCCCGCGACATTGTAACGCAAAGTTTTGTCCTTTGAAAAGTTTTTTTCTTTTTCTCGCTCAGGCTCGTGTAAAGATTACTTTAAGAAGGCCGTACAACTTAGGAACGAAACCGTTTAAAAAAATTTCTCGCAATATCACTTTTTTGCCGATTTGATTATGTTTATAAAGTGCCGGGTAGAAAGATTCTCGGATGCAAATTGTCGTTGATCCGACAATCAAGCGCTAAACTCTGTCCAGAATCATACATGCGCGTCTCTATCTTCCAGTGCTCAACAAAAAAATTTTTCGAGTTGTTTGTGTTGGATTTTCCGGTGCATATGCATTATTAGCTAGTTTTTTAAAAAAATTTCAGGTTTGAAATTTCACATGTTTAGAGCCAGCTAGAGTACCAGGAATTCCAGAAACTGGTGTTAGCGACGCATAGGAGATTTCCAACAGGTCCTTGATCTAGCAGCAAAAAAATTTTTGTCAGGAAAGTATTCTTAACTTCTGTTTCAGGTTCCCCTGGTAATTCTCGGTGGAAAGAGAAAATGCAGGAGCAACTTAAGACCAAGAGTTCACGAGAAGAGAAGAAGCCAATGGCCCCCATGAGCAGGGAAGCAGTGAAGACACCGCTTGAGAAGGTGATATTTGCATTTCCATTCTCCGTCTCATTATGCGATTCATACATTAAAATAAGATTCACAACCTAGATTTCTCCTGTTCTAAGGACCAAAGTCTTTGGAATTTATGTGGTTTTTTCGTAGACTTTGCGTCTTTTGAAAATGAATCTCCCGTGAGTTGTAAATTAGAGTATACCCTACTCCTCGTTGAACTCAAGCAACGAATTTTTATACCGAGCAGAGGAGCGGACTGTTCGCAGAAATCTGTGCAAAAATCGTGCAGTGTGACGGGAACCGAACCCGTGACCTTTCGCATTCCGGGCGAATGCTCTTCCCACTGAGCTACACACGCACACATGATAATGCACATTATAAGGCCCATACAACAGAGTGGCACAGGAAAGTTTCGAAGCATTAAGGGAACTGAAGTTGTTAATTTACGTTGGCTGTGTTCAAATAAAGATCAGAAACGACTATCTTATTTATTTATTCGCTTTATAATCAAAGTCACATTGATGCCATAATTAATATAATTCATCCCATTTCTACTATCAGTCTTATTCCTGATAAAGCACGAGCGAGAACGAAGAGATAAGAGAAACGATGATATTTCGTGGATGTTTAAAGCGTGCTAGAGACCGAGGTCAACCATGCTGATGATTAGAGAACTCGCCTTCGATGGTACTACAGCCCACAAGTTCACACCATCGAAAGGGACCGGTTCATCTTCCCCGGTATCGAGCGCGTCCTCAGGTGGCGGATAGAGGGATGTCTCTGCACAATTGCATCTGAGATAGCGGGCTTGCCCGTCACGGACCAAAATTGAATAGTATAGTTCCTCAAAGGAGGGCGATGCCGGACTGGCCTGGGCATGTCACCGGATAAAACATCAGCCGATACTCCCCTATACCTTGTAATGGCGAGTCGAGGCGCCAGCAAAATAACCTCTTGCCCTTCTCCGGTTAACGAATGGGTCTCGCAAAGAGGATCGCCGACTGCGGTGCGAGTGTGGACGGAGAAAATTTTCTCCGGACTCAAAAGGATTCTCACCAACCTATCCCAAAAGACTCCCCGCGACAGGACCTATGGGCAAACAACAACAACAACAACATGATTAGAGGAAGAAGAGTGGAGGTAGAGAAACAAAGCCACGCGAATTGAGAGCGCTAAGACTGATGGTCTAGTGCTCTACCGATTGAGCCATTGCGGGACATTTGAACATCTAATATATATAAAATTGTTTGGTCAAAAACTTGTTCTCGAGAAAAACCAAATCAAGTTCCAAATGGATTTAATCGGTTTTTCTTCGCACAAAAAGCAACAATGAATATATTTATGTTTTACAGAAAAAGAAGAAAGAAGAGATGACGAAAGAAGCGGAAGAATTACTTGCCACCCTATTCAGAGGAGAGAAGAGAGAGGCGAAAGACAAGACGAAGAAAGGAGGGAAAAAAGAGGCAGAGAAGAAAAAAGAAAAGGAAGACGCTGAGAAGAAAAGAAAAGTGAATGAAAAGAACAAGAAGAAAAGCGAGAGAAAGGTAACATCCGAAGAAGCAGAGGTAGTCTTTTTCTCTTTAAAAATTTCTAAAAATGTTTTGTGAAGGGTTTATGATGTATACATCAAACTGAATTCAAACGCAGTGAGTAAAGCAATGAATAACCTTTGATGATAAGGTTTTAAATAGTGGAGATTTTGCCTCAAGTTTGCCATTCCCTGCTAAAAATCGGCATATTTCAGGCAATTACCAAAAAGAGGACAAAGGAAGAAGTCGGAAGGTCGTGAGGCTGAAAGGCCGTTTGTTATTTGTACCAAGCATGCAACACACTAATAACACACTTCTACTGTTTAACACTACGGACAACACTTTCAGTGTTAATGACAGCTATATGGAAAATTACTGTGTTATAAGTGTGCTGCTTGTTTGATACAAATAACAAAACGGCATTTCGACTTCTTCCTTCGTCTTCCCTTTGGCATTTGTCCATATTTCATGCTGTTGTGGGCCGAGGCCACTCAAGGGCCAAAACTGAATGGATAATGAGCATAATTCATGCATTCTAAAAACTGAGATTATTAGGTAACTCAAAGGTCAACGGGTTTTTATCGGATAAATTGATTTAATTTTTAAAATTTGCTTTGTCTTTTCTTTTCGAGTGCCTTAAGGCTGAGCCTTGAAAAATAAGGATGATTACATTCGTACGCTTAAACAGTAGGCCAAAATTTAGATCAATTGTGACAGAATACAAATGAAAAAATCTATGCGCTTTTCAAAAATCCGGAAAACCCTTCAAATCTATGCACTCGGAATCCTTTTTTAGATTCTAACCGGGGGAATTTCATGAGTCATTGATAAATGGTTTTCCAACTTTCGTAAATTTATAAAATTTATGCGCTCGAGAAAAATTTGGGGGTAGTAAGAAACGCCCTGATTTTTAGTGAATGTAACGTGGCTGAACAATATAACTAATTTTCATCAAATGTTGTAACAGGTCAGCCCTCATTGTAAATGTGTTGAGGTGCCAACGACGCTATGCGGGCCTCGTCCGCGGACTCCACCGGTGAGCCCTATGTCAGATTGGCTGGAGCAGTTACGAATTGAGCACGACAAAAGGGATAAAGAGGTCGGTGGGTGAAATCAGCGGGTGGGGTCTGCAGGTTGAGCTGTAAGCAGACCGTCGTCCGAATACTGTTGTAGCCAAGAGTCCCTACTTTTTTGTGTATGTATTTCTGTCAAGCCCTATTCAGAGGCTTCATGATAACTGCAAAACAAAAAAACAAGGGCCTGTCGAAAGTTTAAATATGCCTGAAAACATTTCCAGCGGTGGCAATAAAAAGTAGTTTTGTTGGCAGATTGACGTTTCACCTCAGATTATGTACAAAATCAAAGCGGAGACCCGTTGGAGTTGAAAAGAGAAGCCCGCCAAATTTGAGTAGGACTGAAAAGAGAAGCCCGCCAAATTTGAGTGAGTAGGACTCGTGAATTTATAAGCTTTTCAAAAAAGTTTATGTTTGACGGAACTTAACATTATGGAAATTTTATGGGAAAACGAAGCTATTTTTTGTTTTGCAGAAGAAAACTCACGCGGAAGGCAACGCAGGGTCAGGAGAATGCAAGAGCAAGACAAACGAAGAAGAGCTCAATCAGCAGTCGACGTCAGCCTGCACCCCAACAGTTTTTCCTACCAACGTGCCTACAGTATCCAATGCGGTTCGGCCTACAGTATCCAATGCGGTTCGGCCTACAGTATCCGCCGCTAAACCGCCCCCAGTAACCCCCTTCTGTCCGCCTACAATAACCCCGATGTATTCGTCCACCGTAACTCCTGCCTGTGCGCCAACACTTAGTCCTGACTGTGCCCCTACAGCGACCCCTTTTTGCGCGCCTGCAGTACCGAGGCCAGACTTCAGCGTCCCCCCGCCTCCTTTTCCCGCTTCATCTAATTTCCACACGTCAGGATACGGTGCTCCGCCAAGCTTTCAACAGCCTCGAACTTCTGGCCCGTTAGTAACCGTTACAGAAAAGTCTGAATCAAATTCTCTGTGTTGCATAACACAGTGATTAAGGTCTTCGGTGAAACTCTCTGTAGATTAAAAAAATTGTTGTTTTAGTCAAAAATGGCGAGAACTGTTCAATTATAATAAGTTCTATAGGAGGTTCGAAATGGTTGTAAAATATGGCGTCTGGCTTAATATGGTTTAAACGCTTTCCGCCCAGGGATTAAATAGTTAACGGACCAGCTATGTTGGCTCATACATGTTCGCGCCAATGATGATCTCCATTCTCTTCTCCTTCCGTTCTAATTTACTTTTCCTCTACTTCTCTTCTCACTCTTTTTGCCTTTACCCGTCCCTTTTTCATTCCCCTCGACGCGTAGGAACATGTCTTAGACCGGTCTCATTCAACTCGTGTTTCTGTTAAATTAAGAAACAAAAAAGCAGAGCTTATTTTTGTATAATGAATTTTTTTCGTTATATGTGTACAGAAAGAATAGTATTTTCTTCTACCGCGTCGTTGCTCTCTGGAACAGAATTGCCGATGGTAATTCTGAGATGAAAGAAGTCGAAGCCTTCGTCAAGATCCTAGAAGACTTCCCGCTGACCCAATACATAAGCCTACCTTCATACTTGACTTGACATCAAAAGAAAGCGCCCAAGAAAACCACAGTTCCAAAATTCCCTCTCAAGTTCCCCATCATCCATGTCAGCGATAGCCATAACAAGCTATCCTTTGATGATAAAGCTAATTCAAATTTTAACTACAAAAAACAACCACTTCAAAAGATTATCAATATGTTTCAGAAAAGCGGAACTAGGAGAGACATCCAATCCAGGCGCTTCTTGGGGATCAGGCAGGGGAAACTTTGTGCGCGGAGCCGCAAGAGGGGCACCCGGCGGTTACTCAGAGAACCCTCGCTTACTCTCTCAGAACAGGGGTTCTCGCTTTGTTCCGCAGAGAATCTACTCTGACCCAAACAACTTTGCACCGGTCAAAGTTACGGATCTAAAGCCTGCTTCGGTGAGTTTCTCATAAGTCGAATTTGACATTAGCATTTTTTTATAAACTGAAAGATTATTGGGCAAAAACCATCATTTTCAAAGGATATACAAGAGTTGGTAGAGTATACATAGGTAAAACATCTTTTGATTTTTCCATAGGTCGATCGCTAAAGTAGGCTAAAAGTCTCCCTTTGAACTCTAAGAAACCGGTTGAGGCTGAGTTATGGCTAATAAACAGGGGTTAAATGGAGCCGCCCAAATTGGGTTTACATGTATCCGCCGCTCAAAGTTTGGAGGAAAAAAGAAGAGGGAATGAAGGAAAAGGGTAAGAAAAAAGGGATATTTTTGTCAATAGTGTGTGTACATGTATCCGCCGACGGGACCGATCCGTTCACTATTTAACCCCTGCTAATAAAACGTTCTATTAATGTACATAAAAGGAATGAAGATTTTTTCTTCCAATTTTATCTGAGAAAACTGTGATACGTCATTTTGAGTAAGAGAGAGGATCGGTAGGTCGGTCGCCCTAGAATATTTTTTTGCCAGTTGGCAGTTCACCTATGAGAGTATATGTTGTTGTTGTTGTCTTGCCCATAGGTCTTGTCGAGGGGAGTCCTTTTGGGATAGGTTGGTGGTGAGGATCCTTTTGAGTCCGAAGATATTTTCTCCGTCTACACTCGCACCGCAGTCAGCGATCCTCTTGGCGAGACCCATTCGTTAACCGGAGAAGGGCAACAGGTTATTTTACTGGCGCCTCGACTCGCCATTGAAAAGTATAGCGGAGTATCGGCTGATGTTTTGTCCGGTGGCATGCCCAGGCCGGTCCGGCATCGTCCTCCTTTGACGAGCTATACTACCCAGTTTTGGTCCACGGCGGGATTTCTCCCGCTACCTCCCAGCACGAATTCTTCGTAGGGAGGCGTCCCTCTATCCGCCACCTGAGGTCGCGCTCGATTCTGGACTGGATGATCCGGCTCCATCCGTGACAGGCTCTTAAGGCTGTAGAGTCACGAATGGCCACTGTTGCCAGTGTGTTTCGAGAGAGTATATGTAAATAACAAGTAAAATACAAAAAGGTATGTTGAGGGTGTTTTTTTATATACATACGCGTGAAAGACTTCGAAAAGAGTCAGCGAAAGCTAACTGTTGCAGAATGATTTCAGCTGGAAGGAAGTAGATCAGAGGGTAGAATTTACCAAGTAGATCAGAGGGTAGAAATTTCTTGGGAACCGAAAATAATCAGAATAAGACTGGAGTCTTGCAACCCATGTTAGCCCTTGTCAGCCCGCCTGCAGTAATTCTGTTAAAAAATTAGCATTTTCCCCTGCTCAATTCAGCCTCTAAGCAAAATTGGCATGTAATTTTTCTTTAAAAAAAACTTCTCTGTGAAAGGGAAGTTCAAACAAAAGAATTTAATTAAGGTAAATACGTTTGAAGGATACCGATTTATTGATAGTTCCAAGGAAGATTGAAGAATACCGACCAGCTTTGAGTCGCGCTGCTACACTCAGTGTTGTTTGGTACGGTGTATGGGTTGGGCTTAGTTGGGCCTTCCATCGCTCACTTAGAAATCGATTGTTGGACAGGTTTCGAAGCCTGCAAAGCCGCCAAGCAATAGAGGCAAAGGGACCGAGCCCAGCTGGAGACGCTGGGTGATGGATACGAGTGTCAAGACGGAGAGGAAAGGGGAGAGCCACCAGAAGGTTCTGATACGATTCATATTACGATATATTATAATATTTCACATTGTTTGGTCGATTCGTTGGCCATTTTAAATTGTAGGGATTTATTTTAAAGCGACTTAAGGTTGAGAACACAAAAATTGAGTACTAAAGAAAGAGAATTTAATAAGCATTTATAAATGAGAGGACGTTTCAATTTAAGATATAGAATATTTTTTTAAACAAAGAGTAAAAATATAAAGGGATACTCGAGTATATATGGAATGAGAAGTTAGCTTTTTTTCGTGAGGAAAATTGAAATTTTTGGTTATCTCTTTTTGAGCGAACTCGCACCTTTTTTCACATGCCCTGAATGACTTCTAGTGTGTACATCAGGAATGGTGAGAGCAAGATTTGTGGCCAACACTATTAGCATTACTTGATTCAAACACGAGTGAAATTTTGATGATTATCTGTTTTCAAAAGATTACGAGAGAATCTTCGGGGAGAGGAAAGGTTTTTTTAAATTTCAGACTGAGAAGGTGAAGAAAGACGCGGACGCGAAGTCTTCTATCGAAGCTCTTACAGCTGAGCCAAAAGCTGCTGCATGTGAACTCGCAGCAGCGATTGACCCACTGTGCAATGTCGACCCTTCGGCCTCTGCAGCCCCCAAGAAGACCAGAAGACCACGGCTGGCTGCTAACCTACGGCCCGCCTGATCACATCCAAACGATGGCTTGTATGGAAATGTTATACGGAGCCGTGTTTGTACGGTAAACTCTATCCGGGTGTGAGCAAGTTCGCTTCTCTAAAGGGCATTCCTATCGATAGCCAAACGCGGTGCTTTCATATTTATCGTACTATCTGAATGAGCCCAATTCGAACAAAGCCCAAGGTTTAACTTTTGGAACGCGAAAAGTTTAACCTTACTTGGTGCTTGATCACGTTATATTCTGCATGTTTTTTTTATCATATGGCATTTAATTTGTAGAGTATTTTGAGGTACCTTGAACTTTTCAAACAAGTTACCTCTGACTACCTCAGAAATGCCATTCACTGATTATATTTTTTAACTTTTAACATCAGTTTTTGTATTCGTTCGGTAAGTTTCCTATACTTTCCTAGAGGAATCTTAATTCAGTAACTATTAAAGCAACAAAGTATTACTAATTGATAATGATTTGTGATAGCCTGGGTTATCAAGATATGCTTCAATTTGTAAAATAGTTGTTTGTTTTAAGGAATGTATGATATAAAGCTAAGTTCTGATCCACTCAACTATCTGATTCTGCTTTTTAACCCGTAAATATCTCACCCTAGTCTAGTTCATAATATTAAAATAATATTTTGATAGTGTTCATTGTCATTGTCTCCTCTCTCGATGAGTTATGAGGTTTCTTTCCTCTCATTCTCTACGAGTGACTTAGCAACAAGAGTGATGTTGTGCATTGTTGACGTGGTGATTGTTTTATCCGCATCCGGATTAAGCCAAACGAAACGATGCCACACAGAGAATAGGACATTTTGTATGAATGAACAATGGCAAGAGCATGGAAACAACCAAGAGATTCTCTTGATTCTAGAGGGAAACGTGCACCGGACGAGGAGGACTATTCACATGAAATAGGATGAATCATTCTTGCTCTTCACATAAAAGAGTACCCTTCGTTATTTCCTGGAAGTTCAGCAATGATCTAGGGAAAGATAGGGCATGTTAGTTTGCCAACTGCATACCGAATTCATATAAGAAACGTATGTTGTCATCAAGAGAAATGACATTGCAAGCTATCTTTTTAATGATAAAATAAGTCTACTCAGAACTTCTAAAAGCATACAATTTTGTTTAAGACTATTCTTTTAGCTATTCCGATTTGAAAAGAGTTAACAATGTTGGCGAGGGATGTTTTGCCAGTTATTAAACTGGATGTCGTAGTTCTCGCTTCTCAAATATTGTACCTCTACAACTTAAGTTAACAACCGAAAACGACCTTGGAAACGGAAAAACCCTTTTAATTACAATTATACTCTTCAATATCTGTTTAACATTCAGTACACGAATAAATACACTGGTGACACGATTTGATTAGTGAGTTAGTGGATATTGCGATCCCCACTCTTATTTATTATCCTTCCCTGTTCAACGCGAGACACAACAGGAATGGAAATATGGAAACCAAGCTTATTGTGCCACGCACTAAAAATAGCTCGAATTGATAAAGACAAAAAGCGACGTAAAATACTTGAATGGTGGATAAGAAGATTTAACAGACTGGGCAAGAAATACTGTTCGGCTTTGTGATAGGGAAAATTCGTACTAGCGACATTGGTAGATGAAATTGTATAGAACTAAACAACTAACTGGCTCTTTGCGTCTCAGTAGCCGCTCCTCGACCGATTAACTATCTCACTATTACAGCAGTGATCGTTCAAGAATCGACTGACAATTAGTATTCCTTTGTTTCTTTTCTCCAGAATTACAGACCCTACCATAAGCTGCGGTCTTTTTCGATGCGCAGTAAGAGAAAGGGAAACTTGATAAGGGACAATCTCGAGCGGAGTTTCTGATATCAATCGTAATCTCACTTTGGCTACTAAATTCGATATATTACATTTTTCCGTCGGTAATCGGAATGAGAAAATTTCCCTTTTGACATTTTTCGGGGGGCCGGGCCGGGAACAAATGCAACTTTGCTCGAACATACAACTGTCTAAATACAACTGTGTATTAACACCATATCTTCCACCTTTTCCTGACCCGGAGAAAGTCAGGAAGACCTGAAGTTCAGCGGAGTGGGCCATTGTTTGGGAATGAGTTCGGTAGGACTCCGCCATTCATTGGGAAACCTGAGGTGAGAGAAGCCAGCAAGTTGAGATTGAACGAGGATTGGGCGGTGTTGCTGCTCTGGCCGAATGCACTGGAGAGACTTGGACCGGTGGGCAGCATGTGGGGCAAGGTAGGCATGGACATCTGCATACCCAGCAGCTTTATGAGCTCCGGAGTGAGGCCGGACTCGCTTAGAGACGCCTGGGAGGGGAGGCTAGGTAGAGTCTGAGGGGCGGGCTGCAGCAGGGACAGTAGTTGGGAGTTGGTCAGCTGCTGGCTGAGGGAAGGCAGCAGCGATGTAGAGGAGGAAGAGGCAGCAGAGGGCGGGGCTGGCGATTGCTGCACGGGATTGAGAGGCAGACCGAGTTGGGAATAAATGGCCGAGAGGGAGGTCGAGGGAGCTCCCGAGTGCATGCTGGATGTACCGGCAAGAGCTGAGCATCTGGCTTCTGGAAAGAAGGAAGAGGTGGAAGGAGTCATGGGGGTGGAGACGACTGGGGCGGCGTTCTGAGTCTTCGCCATAGCCGTGAAGGTGTTGTAGAGATATGTATACTGCTTCAGCAGCAGTTCATTCTGCTTCTGCACTTGCTCACTGTGGGACTGAATCTGCAAGTTGCGCCTTCATACTCACGTCTTCCCTCTCACTTACTTCCCTACTCTTCATTCTTCCTTTTGCTCTCTTTTCTATTTTCATTTTCTAACACATCTAAAACTATACATACAATAGAGAAGTTACGTTACGGTAGAACGCTACCTTTATTCAATCTTATGTTTTTTTAAACCTTTATCTCTTCTCTTTCTGTTTTTTTTCTTCATATCTGACGTTCTCACCCCATGTCTATCTTCCCCTCTCTCACTTTCTAACTCAGTCATTACACACGTTATTAATCATGTTCTGTTATCACATCTTTTTTGAACTACCCTTCGATATCGATATCCGCTACTACGAACCAAAACTGATTAGGACTCTCTGTTTGAACGATGTTTTCGTAAGCAGGGGTTTTTTAGTTTGCAAAAAAAGGTAAAGACGGCCGCCGGAGTTGGAAAAAATTTTTGCACAGAAGGGGCCCCGCGAAAATCCTCATGAAAAAAAACAGAGGCCCGCGAATTTTTTTCGTTTCACATAAGGGTCCCCCTGATGATTTGGAAAAACAGAGGCATGCCAAAAGAAGGTCTGACATGACTAACCCCTGTTCGTGAGCGGTTTTAGAGGGCGACCAACCTGTTGAATCTTGTCCTTGTACGCTCTTTCATACTCAAGGAAAGCGTTCCGAATGATGCTGAGAGCTGGCTCCTGCAGGTTTTCTTCCAGAATGCGCTCCAGGTTTTCGTCTTCAAAATAAAACAGTCAATGAGGTTGACAACCTTACAATCCCCAGCCCTAACAGGTTAAATGTCGCCAGGCGTTAAATGAGACCGGTCTAGGGGATGTTTCTACGCGCCGAGCGAGTTGAAAAAAGTTGGTAAAAAGGCTATAGGAATGGAAAGGGAAGTAAAATAAAAGTAGAATAGAACGGAAGGAGAAGGAATGTAGATCATTTTCGGCGTGAACATGTATGCGCCAACATAGCTGGTCCAATTTCTATTTAACCTCTGTATGTCACCACCAGCACTGTTGAGAATTTTCAGAACTACTGTTCTTTTTTAATTTTCTTTAATTCCAAGTTATCTTCGTTTAGTTTTGGTACAGATTCACCCGAAAAGATTGGTTGAGAGTTGTTAGAAGTGCTAGCACAAATCTGACTCTCCCCATTGCTGTTACACAGTGAATCAGAAAACAGCCACTGGTTCTACCAGTATACATATGTTCTTCTTCTCAAAAAGTGCGCATCTTGCCGTGAGGCGGGAATGGGCTCAAAGCAGATTTGTATTGAACCCAAGTTAGCTGGAAAAAAAGGCTCCCAGAAAAATCCATTTTTTACTCGTCTATTCGTGACTACTATGCATCATTTCTTCTATATTTCAGTATTATTTCACGATACTCATATGAAAAGGAAGATTAATGCGTATCTGAGTTGAATCGAAAATACAAAAGACGCCTTACTAAATACAAAAGACGCCTTACTAAATACAAAAGACGCCTTACTAAATACAAAAGACGCCTTACTAAATACAAAAGACGCCTTACTAAATACAAAAGACGCCTTACTAAATACAAAAGACGCCTTACTAAATACAAAAGACGCCTTACTAAATACAAAAGACGCCTTACTAAATACAAAAGACGCCTTACTAAATACAAAAGACGCCTTACTAAATACAAAAGACGCCTTACTAAATACAAAAGACGCCTTACTAAATACAAAAGACGCCTTACTAAATACAAAAGACGCCTTACTAAATACAAAAGACGCCTTACTAAATACAAAAGACGCCTTACTAAATACAAAAGACGCCTTACTAAATACAAAAGACGCCTTACTACAAAAGACGCCTTACTAAATTCTACGTCTTTGTTTTCGCATATATTTTAACTGCTGACCTTCAAGGAATTCAATCCGATTCGCTGTTTTGGAGGAAGAAGGGAACTGAGGAAGAACGAACTTCTTTTTCGGCGGAGTTGCCACCCAATAAACCTCTTCGCGTTCCTCAATTTTTATATTTTTAATAAGGATCATGATTGTCATAATTCATGACCTTATGAATTAAATAGTATTTTTGCCTGAATATTCATGAATAGGAACTCTATGAAACCATATCAAAGATATGCGCAGATGTTTGTAATGTTTTTTATCTAGAGTTTGAACTCAGTTAAATTTCAGGCTGCTCTGAGCTTCCTAATCACTGCGTTTGACTATGAGTTCGGTTCGCTTCTAAAAACCCTCAGAGTTTTTACATGTTTTTTCTCTCAATCTTAAATGCTTTTTTGGTGATAACTTCCGGCAAAACTAAATGTAGAGGTCGCCGTCACATGATTTGCTCGTTTTTATTTTGAGGCTCAACTGAATCCAGGACTAATATTCTACTATTTTCCAGAGATCTTCTTCAAAGCAGTACGTAAACGTTCAGAACAATAGAAGGCACTGTAGCTATGGCAGCCAAAGTATATACAACTTTCACGTTGCATAAACTCACAAAAAGCAACAAACAATAAAATTTGTTTGAAGCAAAATTGCTCAATCTAACACGAAAAACTTCGCAAATCGACTAATGATAATCGTTTTTTCTCGACTAATGATAATTTTTTCTCGACTAATGATAATCGTTTTTTCTAAGTTTCCCTTGCGGTCAGCAGTTAAATTGTCATGTAAGACCCTCCGTTGGCGGGTCTTTGGGGACCCTTTTGTGAAGAGCTAATAATTTCGCGGATATCCGTTTTTTAACATAAGGGAGGACCCTTAAGTGAAATTTTTCCGCTTTTGGTGGGCGTCTGTACTTTTTCTTGAGCACTGAAAAACCCCTGCTTGCGGCAAGCTACGCTCTCCCATGAGCAGGGGTTTTTTTAGTGTGCAAGGTACGCCCGCCAAAGGCGGAAAATTTTTTCACATAAGGGTACCTCCTAATTATTAAAAAAACAGAGGCCCGACAGAAATTTTTTTTGGTTTTACATAAGGATCCCTCCTCCCCTTATTATTTAGAAAAATAGATACCCGCCGACAGAAGGTCTTACATGACTTTTAAACCCCTGCAAATTAGATGAGGAGAGTAAGATTCAGGAAGCACTAAAGACACTTCTTAAACCTTCGTACCATGTCCAATGCAAACTACCCTTATGCCAACACCCAAACTATTTCTTAAGAGATGTACTTCAATGAAGATCGCCTCAAATGCTCGCATCAAGTTGAGTATGCCACATTCAATATCAACAATCGAGTAGCCCTCTCCGGATGAAGTATCAAAATCACCTGTTTTAGGCTCTTTTTGGGCGGGTCTGTGATTGGAATCGCAATAGGAGGAAGATTTTTTGGAGTTGACGCGGAAGCGTGTGCGTTGACGTGAATTGGCACGGAGGCGGAAGCGTGAGAATTGACGTATGTAGACGGAGGACGAAAAGCGTTAGCGCTCTCTTTTGCAGCTCGATCGCGCAATAGCAATTCTTCGCTCTCTTTTGCAGCTCGATCGCGCAATAGCAATTCTTCGCTCTCTTTTGCAGCTCGATCGCGCAATAGCAATTCTTCGCTCTCTTTTGCAGCTCGATCGCGCAGTAGCACTACTTCTTCCTCCGGCGTTTCTTTGAGACTCACCTCAAATAAAGATTCATCACCATGAGTACATATCAGAGGCCTCAAATAAAGACTCATCACCATGAGTACATATCAGAGGCCTCAAATAAAGACTCATCACCATGAGTACATATCAGAGGCCTCAAATAAAGACTCATCACCATGAGTACATTATCAGAGGCCTCAAATAAAGACTCATCACCATGAGTACATTATCAGAGGCCTCAAATAAAGACTCATCACCATGAGTACATTATCAGAGGCCTCAAATAAAGACTCATCACCATGAGTACATATCAGAGGCCTCAAATAAAGACTCATCACCATGAGTACATTATCAGAGGCCTCAAATAAAGACTCATCACCATGAGTACATAACAGAGGCCTCAAATAAAGACTCATCACCATGAGTACATATCAGAGGCCTCAAATAAAGACTCATCACCATGAGTACATATCAGAGGCCTCAAATAAAGACTCATCACCATGAGTACATATCAGAGGCCTCAAATAAAGACTCATCACCATGAGTACATATCAGAGGCCTCAAATAAAGACTCATCACCATGAGTACATTATCAGAGGCCTCAAATAAAGACTCATCACCATGAGTACATTATCAGAGGCCTCAAATAAAGACTCATCACCATGAGTACATTATCAGAGGCCTCAAATAAAGACTCATCACCATGAGTACATTATCAGAGGCCTCAAATAAAGACTCATCACCATGAGTACATATCAGAGGCCTCAAATAAAGACTCATCACCATGAGTACATTATCAGAGGCCTCAAATAAAGACTCATCACCATGAGTACATATCAGAGGCCTCAAATAAAGACTCATCACCATGAGTACATATCAGAGGCCTCAAATAAAGACTCATCACCATGAGTACATATCAGAGGCCTCAAATAAAGACTCATCACCATGAGTACATATCAGAGGCCTCAAATAAAGACTCATCACCATGAGTACATATCAGAGGCCTCAAATAAAGACTCATCACCATGAGTACATTATCAGAGGCCTCAAATAAAGACTCATCACCATGAGTACATATCAGAGGCCTCAAATAAAGACTCATCACCATGAGTACATATCAGAGGCCTCAAATAAAGACTCATCACCATGAGTACATATCAGAGGCCTCAAATAAAGACTCATCACCATGAGTACATTATCAGAGGCCTCAAATAAAGACTCATCACCATGAGTACATATCAGAGGCCTCAAATAAAGACTCATCACCATGAGTACATTATCAGAGGCCTCAAATAAAGACTCATCACCATGAGTACATTATCAGAGGCCTCAAATAAAGACTCATCACCATGAGTACATATCAGAGGCCTCAAATAAAGACTCATCACCATGAGTACATATCAGAGGCCTCAAATAAAGACTCATCACCATGAGTACATATCAGAGGCCTCAAATAAAGACTCATCACCATGAGTACATTATCAGAGGCCTCAAATAAAGACTCATCACCATGAGTACATATCAGAGGCCTCAAATAAAGACTCATCACCATGAGTACATTATCAGAGGCCTCAAATAAAGACTCATCACCATGAGTACATATCAGAGGCCTCAAATAAAGACTCATCACCATGAGTACATATCAGAGGCCTCAAATAAAGACTCATCACCATGAGTACATCATCAGAGGCCTCAAATAAAGACTCATCACCATGAGTACATATCAGAGGCCTCAAATAAAGACTCATCACCATGAGTACATTATCAGAGGCCTCAAATAAAGACTCATCACCATGAGTACATATCAGAGGCCTCAAATAAAGACTCATCACCATGAGTACATATCAGAGGCCTCAAATAAAGACTCATCACCATGAGTACATTATCAGAGGCCTCAAATAAAGACTCATCACCATGAGTACATATCAGAGGCCTCAAATAAAGACTCATCACCATGAGTACATTATCAGAGGCCTCAAATAAAGACTCATCACCATGAGTACATATCAGAGGCCTCAAATAAAGACTCATCACCATGAGTACATTATCAGAGGCCTCAAATAAAGACTCATCACCATGAGTACATTATCAGAGGCCTCAAATAAAGACTCATCACCATGAGTACATATCAGAGGCCTCAAATAAAGACTCATCACCATGAGTACATTATCAGAGGCCTCAAATAAAGACTCATCACCATGAGTACATATCAGAGGCCTCAAATAAAGACTCATCACCATGAGTACATTATCAGAGGCCTCAAATAAAGACTCATCACCATGAGTACATATCAGAGGCCTCAAATAAAGACTCATCACCATGAGTACATATCAGAGGCCTCAAATAAAGACTCATCACCATGAGTACATTATCAGAGGCCTCAAATAAAGACTCATCACCATGAGTACATATCAGAGGCCTCAAATAAAGACTCATCACCATGAGTACATTATCAGAGGCCTCAAATAAAGACTCATCACCATGAGTACATATCAGAGGCCTCAAATAAAGACTCATCACCATGAGTACATATCAGAGGCCTCAAATAAAGACTCATCACCATGAGTACATTATCAGAGGCCTCAAATAAAGACTCATCACCATGAGTACATATCAGAGGCCTCAAATAAAGACTCATCACCATGAGTACATTATCAGAGGCCTCAAATAAAGACTCATCACCATGAGTACATATCAGAGGCCTCAAATAAAGACTCATCACCATGAGTACATTATCAGAGGCCTCAAATAAAGACTCATCACCATGAGTACATTATCAGAGGCCTCAAATAAAGACTCATCACCATGAGTACATATCAGAGGCCTCAAATAAAGACTCATCACCATGAGTACATTATCAGAGGCCTCAAATAAAGACTCATCACCATGAGTACATATCAGAGGCCTCAAATAAAGACTCATCACCATGAGTACATTATCAGAGGCCTCAAATAAAGACTACCATGAGTACATTATCAGAGGCCTCAAATAAAGACTCATCACCATGAGTACATTATCAGAGGCCTCAAATAAAGACTCATCACCATGAGTACATATCAGAGGCCTCAAATAAAGACTCATCACCATGAGTACATTATCAGAGGCCTCAAATAAAGACTCATCACCATGAGTACATTATCAGAGGCCTCAAATAAAGACTCATCACCATGAGTACATTATCAGAGGCCTCAAATAAAGACTCATCACCATGAGTACATTATCAGAGGCCTCAAATAAAGACTCATCACCATGAGTACATATCAGAGGCCTCAAATAAAGACTCATCACCATGAGTACATTATCAGAGGCCTCAAATAAAGACTCATCACCATGAGTACATATCAGAGGCCTCAAATAAAGACTCATCACCATGAGTACATTATCAGAGGCCTCAAATAAAGACTCATCACCATGAGTACATATCAGAGGCCTCAAATAAAGACTCATCACCATGAGTACATTATCAGAGGCCTCAAATAAAGACTCATCACCATGAGTACATTATCAGAGGCCTCAAATAAAGACTCATCACCATGAGTACATTATCAGAGGCCTCAAATAAAGACTCATCACCATGAGTACATTATCAGAGGCCTCAAATAAAGACTCATCACCATGAGTACATATCAGAGGCCTCAAATAAAGACTCATCACCATGAGTACATTATCAGAGGCCTCAAATAAAGACTCATCACCATGAGTACATTATCAGAGGCCTCAAATAAAGACTCATCACCATGAGTACATTATCAGAGGCCTCAAATAAAGACTCATCACCATGAGTACATTATCAGAGGCCTCAAATAAAGACTCATCACCATGAGTACATATCAGAGGCCTCAAATAAAGACTCATCACCATGAGTACATTATCAGAGGCCTCAAATAAAGACTCATCACCATGAGTACATTATCAGAGGCCTCAAATAAAGACTCATCACCATGAGTACATATCAGAGGCCTCAAATAAAGACTCATCACCATGAGTACATTATCAGAGGCCTCAAATAAAGACTCATCACCATGAGTACATATCAGAGGCCTCAAATAAAGACTCATCACCATGAGTACATTATCAGAGGCCTCAAATAAAGACTCATCACCATGAGTACATTATCAGAGGCCTCAAATAAAGACTCATCACCATGAGTACATTATCAGAGGCCTCAAATAAAGACTCATCACCATGAGTACATTATCAGAGGCCTCAAATAAAGACTCATCACCATGAGTACATTATCAGAGGCCTCAAATAAAGACTCATCACCATGAGTACATTATCAGAGGCCTCAAATAAAGACTCATCACCATGAGTACATTATCAGAGGCCTCAAATAAAGACTCATCACCATGAGTACATTATCAGAGGCCTCAAATAAAGACTCATCACCATGAGTACATTATCAGAGGCCTCAAATAAAGACTCATCACCATGAGTACATTATCAGAGGCCTCAAATAAAGACTCATCACCATGAGTACATTATCAGAGGCCTCAAATAAAGACTCATCACCATGAGTACATTATCAGAGGCCTCAAATAAAGACTCATCACCATGAGTACATTATCAGAGGCCTCAAATAAAGACTCATCACCATGAGTACATTATCAGAGGCCTCAAATAAAGACTCATCACCATGAGTACATTATCAGAGGCCTCAAATAAAGACTCATCACCATGAGTACATTATCAGAGGCCTCAAATAAAGACTCATCACCATGAGTACATATCAGAGGCCTCAAATAAAGACTCATCACCATGAGTACATTATCAGAGGCCTCAAATAAAGACTCATCACCATGAGTACATTATCAGAGGCCTCAAATAAAGACTCATCACCATGAGTACATTATCAGAGGCCTCAAATAAAGACTCATCACCATGAGTACATTATCAGAGGCCTCAAATAAAGACTCATCACCATGAGTACATTATCAGAGGCCTCAAATAAAGACTCATCACCATGAGTACATTATCAGAGGCCTCAAATAAAGACTCATCACCATGAGTACATTATCAGAGGCCTCAAATAAAGACTCATCACCATGAGTACATTATCAGAGGCCTCAAATAAAGACTCATCACCATGAGTACATATCAGAGGCCTCAAATAAAGACTCATCACCATGAGTACATTATCAGAGGCCTCAAATAAAGACTCATCACCATGAGTACATATCAGAGGCCTCAAATAAAGACTCATCACCATGAGTACATATCAGAGGCCTCAAATAAAGACTCATCACCATGAGTACATTATCAGAGGCCTCAAATAAAGACTCATCACCATGAGTACATTATCAGAGGCCTCAAATAAAGACTCATCACCATGAGTACATTATCAGAGGCCTCAAATAAAGACTCATCACCATGAGTACATTATCAGAGGCCTCAAATAAAGACTCATCACCATGAGTACATTATCAGAGGCCTCAAATAAAGACTCATCACCATGAGTACATTATCAGAGGCCTCAAATAAAGACTCATCACCATGAGTACATTATCAGAGGCCTCAAATAAAGACTCATCACCATGAGTACATTATCAGAGGCCTCAAATAAAGACTCATCACCATGAGTACATTATCAGAGGCCTCAAATAAAGACTCATCACCATGAGTACATTATCAGAGGCCTCAAATAAAGACTCATCACCATGAGTACATTATCAGAGGCCTCAAATAAAGACTCATCACCATGAGTACATTATCAGAGGCCTCAAATAAAGACTCATCACCATGAGTACATATCAGAGGCCTCAAATAAAGACTCATCACCATGAGTACATTATCAGAGGCCTCAAATAAAGACTCATCACCATGAGTACATTATCAGAGGCCTCAAATAAAGACTCATCACCATGAGTACATATCAGAGGCCTCAAATAAAGACTCATCACCATGAGTACATTATCAGAGGCCTCAAATAAAGACTCATCACCATGAGTACATATCAGAGGCCTCAAATAAAGACTCATCACCATGAGTACATTATCAGAGGCCTCAAATAAAGACTCATCACCATGAGTACATTATCAGAGGCCTCAAATAAAGACTCATCACCATGAGTACATTATCAGAGGCCTCAAATAAAGACTCATCACCATGAGTACATTATCAGAGGCCTCAAATAAAGACTCATCACCATGAGTACATTATCAGAGGCCTCAAATAAAGACTCATCACCATGAGTACATATCAGAGGCCTCAAATAAAGACTCATCACCATGAGTACATTATCAGAGGCCTCAAATAAAGACTCATCACCATGAGTACATTATCAGAGGCCTCAAATAAAGACTCATCACCATGAGTACATTATCAGAGGCCTCAAATAAAGACTCATCACCATGAGTACATTATCAGAGGCCTCAAATAAAGACTCATCACCATGAGTACATTATCAGAGGCCTCAAATAAAGACTCATCACCATGAGTACATTATCAGAGGCCTCAAATAAAGACTCATCACCATGAGTACATTATCAGAGGCCTCAAATAAAGACTCATCACCATGAGTACATTATCAGAGGCCTCAAATAAAGACTCATCACCATGAGTACATATCAGAGGCCTCAAATAAAGACTCATCACCATGAGTACATTATCAGAGGCCTCAAATAAAGACTCATCACCATGAGTACATTATCAGAGGCCTCAAATAAAGACTCATCACCATGAGTACATTATCAGAGGCCTCAAATAAAGACTCATCACCATGAGTACATTATCAGAGGCCTCAAATAAAGACTCATCACCATGAGTACATTATCAGAGGCCTCAAATAAAGACTCATCACCATGAGTACATTATCAGAGGCCTCAAATAAAGACTCATCACCATGAGTACATTATCAGAGGCCTCAAATAAAGACTCATCACCATGAGTACATTATCAGAGGCCTCAAATAAAGACTCATCACCATGAGTACATTATCAGAGGCCTCAAATAAAGACTCATCACCATGAGTACATTATCAGAGGCCTCAAATAAAGACTCATCACCATGAGTACATTATCAGAGGCCTCAAATAAAGACTCATCACCATGAGTACATTATCAGAGGCCTCAAATAAAGACTCATCACCATGAGTACATATCAGAGGCCTCAAATAAAGACTCATCACCATGAGTACATTATCAGAGGCCTCAAATAAAGACTCATCACCATGAGTACATATCAGAGGCCTCAAATAAAGACTCATCACCATGAGTACATTATCAGAGGCCTCAAATAAAGACTCATCACCATGAGTACATTATCAGAGGCCTCAAATAAAGACTCATCACCATGAGTACATTATCAGAGGCCTCAAATAAAGACTCATCACCATGAGTACATTATCAGAGGCCTCAAATAAAGACTCATCACCATGAGTACATTATCAGAGGCCTCAAATAAAGACTCATCACCATGAGTACATTATCAGAGGCCTCAAATAAAGACTCATCACCATGAGTACATTATCAGAGGCCTCAAATAAAGACTCATCACCATGAGTACATTATCAGAGGCCTCAAATAAAGACTCATCACCATGAGTACATATCAGAGGCCTCAAATAAAGACTCATCACCATGAGTACATTATCAGAGGCCTCAAATAAAGACTCATCACCATGAGTACATATCAGAGGCCTCAAATAAAGACTCATCACCATGAGTACATATCAGAGGCCTCAAATAAAGACTCATCACCATGAGTACATTATCAGAGGCCTCAAATAAAGACTCATCACCATGAGTACATATCAGAGGCCTCAAATAAAGACTCATCACCATGAGTACATTATCAGAGGCCTCAAATAAAGACTCATCACCATGAGTACATTATCAGAGGCCTCAAATAAAGACTCATCACCATGAGTACATTATCAGAGGCCTCAAATAAAGACTCATCACCATGAGTACATTATCAGAGGCCTCAAATAAAGACTCATCACCATGAGTACATTATCAGAGGCCTCAAATAAAGACTCATCACCATGAGTACATTATCAGAGGCCTCAAATAAAGACTCATCACCATGAGTACATTATCAGAGGCCTCAAATAAAGACTCATCACCATGAGTACATTATCAGAGGCCTCAAATAAAGACTCATCACCATGAGTACATTATCAGAGGCCTCAAATAAAGACTCATCACCATGAGTACATTATCAGAGGCCTCAAATAAAGACTCATCACCATGAGTACATTATCAGAGGCCTCAAATAAAGACTCATCACCATGAGTACATTATCAGAGGCCTCAAATAAAGACTCATCACCATGAGTACATATCAGAGGCCTCAAATAAAGACTCATCACCATGAGTACATTATCAGAGGCCTCAAATAAAGACTCATCACCATGAGTACATTATCAGAGGCCTCAAATAAAGACTCATCACCATGAGTACATTATCAGAGGCCTCAAATAAAGACTCATCACCATGAGTACATTATCAGAGGCCTCAAATAAAGACTCATCACCATGAGTACATTATCAGAGGCCTCAAATAAAGACTCATCACCATGAGTACATTATCAGAGGCCTCAAATAAAGACTCATCACCATGAGTACATTATCAGAGGCCTCAAATAAAGACTCATCACCATGAGTACATTATCAGAGGCCTCAAATAAAGACTCATCACCATGAGTACATATCAGAGGCCTCAAATAAAGACTCATCACCATGAGTACATTATCAGAGGCCTCAAATAAAGACTCATCACCATGAGTACATATCAGAGGCCTCAAATAAAGACTCATCACCATGAGTACATTATCAGAGGCCTCAAATAAAGACTCATCACCATGAGTACATTATCAGAGGCCTCAAATAAAGACTCATCACCATGAGTACATTATCAGAGGCCTCAAATAAAGACTCATCACCATGAGTACATTATCAGAGGCCTCAAATAAAGACTCATCACCATGAGTACATATCAGAGGCCTCAAATAAAGACTCATCACCATGAGTACATTATCAGAGGCCTCAAATAAAGACTCATCACCATGAGTACATATCAGAGGCCTCAAATAAAGACTCATCACCATGAGTACATTATCAGAGGCCTCAAATAAAGACTCATCACCATGAGTACATTATCAGAGGCCTCAAATAAAGACTCATCACCATGAGTACATTATCAGAGGCCTCAAATAAAGACTCATCACCATGAGTACATTATCAGAGGCCTCAAATAAAGACTCATCACCATGAGTACATTATCAGAGGCCTCAAATAAAGACTCATCACCATGAGTACATTATCAGAGGCCTCAAATAAAGACTCATCACCATGAGTACATATCAGAGGCCTCAAATAAAGACTCATCACCATGAGTACATTATCAGAGGCCTCAAATAAAGACTCATCACCATGAGTACATATCAGAGGCCTCAAATAAAGACTCATCACCATGAGTACATTATCAGAGGCCTCAAATAAAGACTCATCACCATGAGTACATATCAGAGGCCTCAAATAAAGACTCATCACCATGAGTACATATCAGAGGCCTCAAATAAAGACTCATCACCATGAGTACATATCAGAGGCCTCAAATAAAGACTCATCACCATGAGTACATTATCAGAGGCCTTAAATAAAGACTCATCACCATGAGTACATATCAGAGGCCTCAAATAAAGACTCATCACCATGAGTACATATCAGAGGCCTCAAATAAAGACTCATCACCATGAGTACATATCAGAGGCCTCAAATAAAGACTCATCACCATGAGTACATATCAGAGGCCTCAAATAAAGACTCATCACCATGAGTACATATCAGAGGCCTCAAATAAAGACTCATCACCATGAGTACATTATCAGAGGCCTCAAATAAAGACTCATCACCATGAGTACATATCATAGGCCTCAAATAAAGACTCATCACCATGAGTACATTATCAGAGGCCTCAAATAAAGACTCATCACCATGAGTACATATCAGAGGCCTCAAATAAAGACTCATCACCATGAGTACATATCAGAGGCCTCAAATAAAGACTCATCACCATGAGTACATTATCAGAGGCCTCAAATAAAGACTCATCACCATGAGTACATATCAGAGGCCTCAAATAAAGACTCATCACCATGAGTACATTATCAGAGGCCTCAAATAAAGACTCATCACCATGAGTACATATCAGAGGCCTCAAATAAAGACTCATCACCATGAGTACATATCAGAGGCCTCAAATAAAGACTCATCACCATGAGTACATATCAGAGGCCTCAAATAAAGACTCATCACCATGAGTACATATCAGAGGCCTCAAATAAAGACTCATCACCATGAGTACATATCAGAGGCCTCAAATAAAGACTCATCACCATGAGTACATATCAGAGGCCTCAAATAAAGACTCATCACCATGAGTACATATCAGAGGCCTCAAATAAAGACTCATCACCATGAGTACATTATCAGAGGCCTCAAATAAAGACTCATCACCATGAGTACATATCAGAGGCCTCAAATAAAGACTCATCACCATGAGTACATATCAGAGGCCTCAAATAAAGACTCATCACCATGAGTACATTATCAGAGGCCTCAAATAAAGACTCATCACCATGAGTACATATCAGAGGCCTCAAATAAAGACTCATCACCATGAGTACATTATCAGAGGCCTCAAATAAAGACTCATCACCATGAGTACATATCAGAGGCCTCAAATAAAGACTCATCACCATGAGTACATATCAGAGGCCTCAAATAAAGACTCATCACCATGAGTACATATCAGAGGCCTCAAATAAAGACTCATCACCATGAGTACATATCAGAGGCCTCAAATAAAGACTCATCACCATGAGTACATATCAGAGGCCTCAAATAAAGACTCATCACCATGAGTACATATCAGAGGCCTCAAATAAAGACTCATCACCATGAGTACATATCAGAGGCCTCAAATAAAGACTCATCACCATGAGTACATATCAGAGGCCTCAAATAAAGACTCATCACCATGAGTACATATCAGAGGCCACGGAGAAGTCGAATGAATTTTTCGTGACTAATTCATATTAACGATCGCAGAAACTTATTCCTCATAATTCACTTGAATAATCAAATGTGTATCAGGAACAAGTAAACTGGAAACGCTTAAAATCTATGATAAAATATTGCATACATTCACTCATTGACTGTCGACGAAAAATAATCGCTTCTCTAAAATGCTCAAAAACTGCCTAAACACAATAACCAATTTACTGAAATATATCTAATTTTTCAACTTTCCGCATGCTCAGCTAATAGATTTTTTAGAAATTTTCTCTTTAATTAAGAAAATACCAAATAAAAGAGGCAAGCAGAGAATATAAGGAAGGTCGGGGAGAGTTTGGTACCTACGGTCAGAAAAGATGAATAAGAAAAACCTTTGGGAGATGCCTAGTGATGTAATCCTCTAGACTTTCGCGTGGATACTTCGGCAACTTGATAGTGTCTCCATGGATTTTTATGTCACTCTGGAAAAAAGAACATCATGTTTCAGTCATACATAAATTGCTACAATATTTTTCATTTATACATAAATTTATTCATCATCTTTCAGTCACACATTATTCATACATCAGCACTGATGGATTTGTCGATTAAACATGATATTGTTGGAAAATTATCGCTTAGATGAACTAGGAAACTATAAAGGTTAGAAGCGAATGAGAAGGGAAGCTCGAAGAATGGGCCATTTAGAATGACATAATTGTCAAAACTTGCACACTTCTCATCATTTTAGGCCCTCCATTCGAATGGGGTGTTTTTTTTTCTTCAGAAGACTGAAAAGAAAAAATAACCCAACATTTTCTGGAAAATACGCTCGGTTTTTCCGTATTCAAGTCATATTCATCGTTCAAACGCATCTATGGAATGAATGCTGCGAAGAGTTTGTAGAAAACAAAAAGTTCAAGAACACGAGAGAACTGAATGAATTAAATAGCTTCCTGCTGCTTCTAGCAAGTTTTTAGGACATCCTATCAAAATAGCTAATTTAAAAAATACCCATCTTCACATATATTTCATGTGGACTCTCAAGTAATGTTGAGGTGTCATGATTCAGAATTGAGAGGAAGCTGAATCTTAGATGAAAAACCGGAAAAGCGTGGAATCTTTATTAAAAGAAATGGCTGATTCGAGAAAAAAAAGGGAAATTTTAGGAATTAGAGTAGTTTTTTATATAAAAGTAAACAAACAGTTTTGAATTAATATTAAAGTTTGGAAGAAATTTTGTTTTCTATCCAGTTTCATAACTGAAAGCACTACTCTTCAGAAATTATTAATTGCTTGCTGGAGCTCCGTATTCTTTATGAGAGCTATGGAGTCTTCGATTTCTTGTTGTTATGGCCGCTGAGAAATCATTCATTATCTCCGTTTTCGCTCTGCTCAAGATTCTACTTCCTCCATATGAAAGAGACATAGAATCCAGTCTCGCGCTTTTTTGAGAGTTTAAGGAGAAGGACCCTCTGGTTGGCCCTATGCGGTAGGGATGGTCTCGCAAGTATTCCCTATGAGGTAGGGGTAAATTTTTAGAGTTGGATAAGAGAGTTACTCCAGATTCTCGCCATTTAGGAGAAGAGCCCTCTAGTTGACCCTATGCGGTAGGGATGGTCTCGCAAGTATTGCCTATGTGGTAGGGGTAAATAAGGATATGCGGTAGGGAGGGTCTCGCAAGTATTCCCTATGGGGTAGGGGTATATAAGGGTATGAGGTTGGAAGGGTCTCGCAAATATTGCCTATGTCGTAGGGGTAAATAAGGGTCTAACACACCTCGCCTTTGCTGTAAAAACAAAGAAAATTCTCTGTGAAGTTCTTCCTTTGCAATAGAATATGTTCTGTTTCCATTCTTGACTACGCTTAATTCTTCCTTACTAAAAGCTTTTCTAGTGAGTGCGGTAAAAATATATTTCTCAAGAAAAAACTTCGTAAAAAGTATATGAAGAGGAAGAATGAATAAATGAAGCCCTCGCCAGTTCGAAGTAATAGTATTTGAAAAAAGAAACTTTTCCTTGATATTTGCCTGAGCGCAGCAGAAGAGCATCGTCCCTTGGTCCCAAAATGTGTAATAGGGTTTTTAATACATATTCAAGGTCACGCTCAAAAAATGCCCAGGCAATTGAAGCAAACCAAATCTTTCTTAAGTCTTACCTGCCCGGTTAAAGTTTATCTCTCTCAAGCTTTAATCAAGAGTTAGAGGTCCTCCATGATATTTTTTCTTAAAAAAGATCATTATTAGAATAAGAAGTCTCGAAAGAGGTCAATAGTCACTCAAACAAGAGCATCACTAAGAGAATAAATATAGTCGGAAAAATTCAGCCGATACTTGCATTACTGACTTTAATTAGGACAAAATAATAGGGGAGACGAAGAAGGCCCGCTCAAGGTGTAGTGAGAGATCATTTGTGGGAGAATCAGACGACGATGAAGGATACAACGGACGAAGAGGGAGGGGGGAGAATGTATAGTTTAGAGCCTCTTCTCTGTCTCTCGTCCTCTCTCTTCGTCTGCCATGTCTGCCTCCGCACGCAATCTCTCTCTACACGCTGCTCGTTTCCCTCGACTGGCTTTCTCTATCTGTTTCAACAAGTGCGATCATTCTCTTCTCTTCTTAACATCAACGAAACAAACTACACTCAAACTAAACGTGAACTTAGTCAGAGGAGGGGGAGTGGAAACGGCGAGGGGCGAGGGTTCGTTGATTATACAAGAGGAAAAAGGTGAGGGGCGAGGGTTCGTTGATTATACAAGAGGAAAAAGGTGAGGGGCGAGGGTTCGTTGATTATACAAGAGGAAAAAGGTGAGGGGCGAGGGTTCGTTGATTATACAAGAGGAAAAAGGTGAGGGGCGAGGGTTCGTTGATTATACAAGAGGAAAAAATGCTCTTTGAAGAGCTTTATTGATTCTCGAGAACATCTTAGAAATGTTCGGTGTGATTATTAAAAGAGACATTTTTATTGAACTGCAAGAGCATAGCATGCGGTGGAATTCTTCCTGCTCTACATATTTAACTGCTTCTTTGTCAGAAAATCGCAGTGACGTAGGCCTAAAAACCTCTCTTTGCAAGCGGACTTCCTTTTTCTTCGCAGACTGAGACTACCCTTTTCCGATTCAGACTTCCGGCTCCTCAGTGGACTGAGACCCCTTACCCCCCCCACCCAGCCTTTCTTCGCAGACTGAGACTACCCTTTTCCGATTCAGACTTCCGGCTCCTCAGTGGGCTGAGACCCCTTACCCCCCCCCACCCAGCCTTAAAAATCCCATTTCGTTGACTGAGACATTTTAGAAGAATGAGATACTAAGGACTGCAAGACTTCGTTAAAGTTTCACAGAGTGATTTTATTCAAGATACATTATATATTATTATATGTATATAGATGAAGTTTTTCTCTTTCTTATCTTTTTCTATCTCTCTCTCTCTGTCTATCTTTCTTTGACTAGTTCACGTCATTTATCATCGTCTTTCTACTGTTATTCATTCACTTCTATCTACTTTACCTCTCTTATTATCCTTGCCACTTTCTCCTCTATTTCGTTCCATTTTTAAATCATTTCATTATCTCACTCCTTCGCTTCTCTTCAATTAAAAGGCGTCCTTGTTTCGCTTCTACTCTATATTATCTGCTTTTTTCTGTTGAGATGAAGCATCAGAAATTGGCTTCCCAACGTGAACTTACCGGGAGTCTCAGAAGCTAAGAAAAGCAAACTTTTGTGTCGACATACAAATGAGGCGATATTTTTTGTAACTCTTTCAGAACTTCTGAACTCTTGGAAGGCTTTCTAATCTAAGAGGCTCAGGTCTCCGACACATCAGACTATTATAAAAAAAATCTTTCTCAAAATAATTTCCGCCTCACAGCGAAGGGTCAAATGTGTAAGTCCTGCCTACAGCTGACTGTCCTCTCCTTCGAAAACAGTCCTGCCTACAGCTGACTGTCCTCTCTCTCGAAAACAGTCCTGCCTACAGCTGACTGTCCTCTCTCTCGAAAACAGTCCTGCCTACAGCTGACTGTCCTCTCTCTCGAAAACAGTCCTGCCTACAGCTGACTGTCCTCTCTCTCGAAAACAGTCCTGCCTACAGCTGACTGTCCTCTCTCTCGAAAACAGTCCTGCCTACAGCTGACTGTCCTCTCTCTCGAAAACAGTCCTGCCTACAGCTGACTGTCCTCTCTCTCGAAAACAGTCCTGCCTACAGCTGACTGTCCTCTCTCTCGAAAACAGTCCTGCCTACAGCTGACTGTCCTCTCTCTCGAAAACAGTCCTGCCTACAGCTGACTGTCCTCTCTCTCGAAAACAGTCCTGCCTACAGCTGACTGTCTTCTCTCTCGAAAACAGTCCTGCCTACAGCTGACTGTCCTCTCTCTCAAAAACTTGCGGTTCTCTTTTGCCCATTATAAGGGTAGACTTTCAGATGAAAATTTTTTTTTGATGAATCTAATTCATACTACCTCCTAGAAGTTCCTAATCAGCTGTTTTTCCGCTCCAGCGAGCGTCAGTTTTTAACGCATTAGCAGACAAAGTACGCCTCAGATGAAATATGAACCCAAATTGGTAGAATCAGTGGCTCTGATTTTTTAAACAGCAGGGAAGTTTCAGATAAGTCCAAGCACTGTCACATTGCGTAAACTCTTTGGTTTGGTTAAAATAGTCCGGGGTGAAGGTCGAACCACTTTTTCTGATTTTTACTAACTGCCAGTATAAAAACGTTTGAATGTATAGGAGTACAGCCGACAGACGTGAAAGAAAAAAGAAAAGACTGAAACAGCCACGATAATCTAATTTTAAAAAAAGATACGATTGGTGCGCCAAAAATGATATGAATGGGGAAATTTATATAGAAATTGATGAGGATTTTCAGACAAATAGAAAACCTCAATAACATACTGTCTCGGCCCATTATTATCAAGGCAATCACAAAGACAAGACTAAAGAAGCAGCACTCACCGCTGGAAGAAGTCCACTGTACGGCTCATCAATCAACGAATTGAACCTGAAAAAATGCACAGTAACGGGGGAAGAGTAAGTCTTAAATTACTATCAGAAAAAAGAGGAGTTTGAGTAAAACATGCGAATTCTCAGGGAATGGCATGACTTTTTTTTAAAAGAACACTCGATCATTACTTTACCCAACTCAACTGACATTCTAACGATTCTGGGGTTTTTCATGTCTTTGATTCTCAGGTTGATGTAGTATCTCCACTTGGTCGGGCAGAATCCCCAGTGCACCGTTCGAGAGATTTCCTGAGAGCACTCAAATATTTGGCACAGATCCACATTACAAGTGCGTCCTAAATTGTTTCAACAACAAAAAAAACGAGAAAAAAGAAGAACATGCTGTGAATTCTATAACCTCTTTTCAAAAAATAAACTCTTTTATAGAAGACTACTGTATTTAAGGCAACTAGAAATCTTCAACAACAAAAAATTCGATTGAGCCTAACATTATGCTTTTTATATCCAAGCTGAAATATCAAAGCTGCTTTTTTCACTCGCAAAAGAAGCGTGTAGATCGAAAAATTGTTATTTAAAAAAGAGGAGGACTTTTGTAAGAGAACGAGAGCGTGTGATGAAAAATAGAGAATTCCATACCAACATGAAATTCGTTTCACTCGCTTAAATGGAGAGCGCATAAATTTGCGCATAGGTTTCACACGCAGTGCGAGTTAGAGAAACAGCCTGGATATATTTCGAAAGAAGAATAATTGATTGATTATATACGCAGTGAATATCGAAAATCCCGACTAGATAGACATCAAATAATAACTTCTACGATCTGTGTAACTAGTTATGATTAACCTTCCCTCTTCTTCCCATACGCTTTCGCTGAAGCTTTCCAGAATACACAAGAAAAGTCTGACCTTCTTCCCGTGATTGTGCATAACAAATTGCTCGGGGCCAAACACGCAATGGCAGGTAGTGCACTCGAAGCACCATCCGGGCCAGAGATCCAAATGCACGCGTGCCTTGCAACCTCCTACAATACCGCGTCTTATCTTCCTCCCCAACATCTCAAATATCTAGTTTCTCCTGACAATCAAGATTACCCTTTCTAGAAAAGTTCAACCCGATTCTTTATGCAACGAACTGATTAGCCCCACGTTAGGTAGAATCGATAATTTTTATATCAAAAAGAACTAGTAGGTAGGAAACGGCACGTCAAAAGAGCAAGTGGGCCCAATCAAAAATTGAAAATTTAAACTAAGAAGAGAAAAAAAATGGAGATGTAAACTTTAAATCACGCTGCTATACAAGCCAGCCGTGAATCAGGAAGAAGCCACTAGTTCTACCAGGATTGGTTTCGTTCTCTTATCTTAAAAAAGGGTACTTAGCCAGGAGGTGGGAACAAGTGCAAGTGAGATAACAAATGATTGAACTATCGCACAGAAAAAAGCTAGTGCACCATGCGGGATCGAAGAAAGACATCTCAACTCAAACCGGGAGCGCGCGTTACCATTACACCACGGGGACACATTGCTATTCCGTGAGATAGTGTTATAAAAAAAGCTCATATGCCTTGTTCTCTTAGTCACACATGCTTATCAAGCGATTGCGTCATGAAGGGAGCTTAACTCCAGAATTTGAAATCAAGACAGAAGAGAGATGGAAGATGGATGATAAATCTTCAAATTCTACACCACGGGGACGTAATGGTAACGCGCGCTCCTGGTTTGAGACGAGATGGCTGGGTTCGATCCCGCCCGGTGGACTAGCTTTTTTTCTGTGCGATAGTTCAATCACTTGTCATCTTAACCAGGCGTCACCACCTGTAAACTGTGTATCTTAGAATTTGAATAAGTAAAATAATCAAGAATTTTCCAGAAACAACAGATAAAATTTGCAATGTTTCCTTGGAAAGCGCATAAATTTCAATGCGGCTCGAAATTTGACTAACCAAAGCAGTCGTGCGCAACGTAGAAGACGTTGGGATGGTCCGGAATGGGCGGCATTTTCGGAAAAGCGTTCTCGTCGTTCACGTAGAACTCCGCGAGGATTCGCAACGCGTCCGAGCGTCGAATGAGTCGCGCGTCTTTCGCGAACGGCGGCAGAAAGCGCGCCTTGAGCAGGGCTTCTAGTTGCGCGTTGCTGGCCAGCTCAACCAGGTTGGTGATTATTGGTCAATTCCGATCATCTCTTTGTACTCTCATATAACGCTGGCTGGTATCCTTACTTGAAAAGAATAGACTAACACGGAAACCCGTTTTTTTATTATCCATGGGACAACTTTGAAGTTTCCGTACAGGCAGATTTGCGACCTCAGCCACAATCTGCCTTCTACATGGGACGCATCATGAATTGCTCAGTTCTACCCTCGCGTTCGGCTTTTTGCTTTTGGATCTTTTTTCTTCTGAACTTATTGTACGTCGTGTTGACGATAAAATTTAATATATGTATTCCCACCATATCAATTATCATGTTCTTACCTCTAAATCAATCAGCAAATCTGTCATGAGATTGATAATTTCTGGAATATCCTCTTCACTAAAGCACGTCCCGTAGAACTGAAAAAAAAAATTTGCAGGGATTTTTTGTTGTCACTTTCCTTGACGGTGTAAAAGAAACGGCAAGAACTAGTTGAGTCTGATAATTCAATGTTTTGTCATCAAGTTGTTTCCTTGAAACACTCAGTGACCTTTCCACGCACGACGATGACATCTTTACATGATGCTAAATCATGATACTCACTTCTTTGAGCTAAGGCACTTGTCGAAAATGCATAGTTTGTCCACTATAAATATCATCTATCTTCAAAATGCACAATCTTGTTCAGTGTATTCTTTTTTTCATCTATCTCTTAGAATTTCTCCCCGGAGATTTTCTCAATACTTCTCTTCCTCTCTATCTCCATGAACTCGATGTCTCATTTTCTACCCAATCGTTTTTTACTTTCAAGTTTTTCCCCACTCTGCGGCTGCATCAAAAACAGTGACTAGGTCTTTTTCCGTGCTGTGATGGCACTTCGTTTAGAGGGGCGAATCAATCAAATGGAAGGGGGGCTTTGATTGCTAAACTCAGCTCTTTCTTACTCTCTTTCTCTGACCATTTCGATGCTCTTTTCACTATTAGTTGTGACAGTTGCCTCTATTTCATTTCTCTTGTAAATAATTGAGAGATCAAAGAACGGGCTCATAAAATTGCTCTCTGTTTTTGTTTCAAACAGACAATGGAGATTCATTACATAGAACGCTTTCATCAATGTTTCGATGGCACGTTCGCATTTCAATGTATCTAATTTAATAACCGACTCTTCTCTGCTCTTCCAATGAGAGACTAAACCCCACTCTCCCCGCTCTTCCAATGGGACCTTCACCTGCGCAAGGCAAAGGCGCGCTTCACCGTCCGCCATGAAGCACGCAAAGTAGGCGGAAAAGCCAGGGATGATGGTGATCGAGAGCTGCGCGGATTTGCTCCGTTCTTTTTCATCGTTGATGAGCCACGGAGGTAAACAAGACTCCTGAACACAAATAAATATGAACGTGTAACTGAGCGTTTTTCAAGATTTATAGCAATTGATGTTACAGATCTTGTAATTTATATCATAGCCAGAGAATGTGTTATTTTCGCGTCTAGGGAGTGGCAATATGGAACTGTGCTCAATTATTTCAAAATTATCACATTTGAACCCACGCCGGAACAATCCTCGAAGATTATCAAGATTGAACCCACCCCGGAACAATCCACGAAGATTATCAAGTTTGAACCCACCACAAAGAATATCAAGTTTGAGCCTACCCCGGAACAATCCACGAAGAATACCAAGTTTGAACCCACCCCGGAACAATCCACGAAGATTATCAAGTTTGAACCCACCACGAAGAATATCAAGTTTGAACCCACCCCGGAACAATCCACGAAGATTATCAAGTTTGAACCCACCCCGGAACAATCCACGAAGATTATCAAGTTTGAACCCACCCCGGAACAATCCACGAAGATTATCAAGTTTGAACCCACCCCGGAACAATCCACGAAGATTATCAAGTTTGAACCCACCCCGGAACAATCCACGAAGAATATCAAGTTGGAACCCACCCCGGAACAATCCACGAAGAATATCAAGTTTGAACCCACCCCGGAACAATCCACGAAGATTATCAAGTTTGAACCCACCCCGGAACAATCCACGAAGATTATCAAGTTTGAACCCAACCCGGAACAATCCACGAAGATTATCAAGTTTGAACCCACCCCGGAACAATCCACGAAGATTATCAGGTTTGAACCCACCTCGGAACAATCCACGAAGATTATCAAGTTTGAACCCACCCCGGAACAATCCACGAAGAATATCAAGTTTGAACCAACCCCGGAACAATCCACGAAGATTATCAAGTTTGAACCCACCCCGGAACAATCCACGAAGAATATCAAGTTTGAACCAACCCCGGAACAATCCACGAAGATTATCAAGTTTGAACCCACCCCGGAACAATCCACGAAGAATATCAAGTTGGAACCCACCCCAGAACAATCCACGAAGATTATCAAGTTTGAACCCACCCCGGAACAATCCACGAAGAATATCAAGTTTGAACCAACCACGGAACAATCCACGAAGAATATCAAGTTTGAACCCACCCCGGAACAATCCACGAAGAATATCAAGTTTGAACCCACCCCGGAACAATCCACGAAGATTATCAAGTTTCAACCCACCCCGGAACAATCTACGAAGAATATCAAGTTTGAACCCACCCCGGAACAATCCACGAAGATTATCAAGTTTGAACCCACCTCGGAACAATCCACGAAGATTATCAAGTTTGAACCCACCCCGGAACAATCCACGAAGAATATCAAGTTTGACCCACCCCGGAACAATCCACGAAGATTATCAAGTTTGAACCCACCCCGGAACAATCCACAAAGATTATCAAGTTTGAACCCACCCCGGAACAATTCACGAAGATTATCAAGTTTGAACCCACCCCGGAACAATCCACGAAGATTATCAAGTTTGAACCCACGCGGGAACAATCCACGAAGAATATCAATTTTGAACCCACCCCGGAACAATCCACGAAGAATATCAAGTTGGAACCCACCCCGGAACAATCCACGAAGATTATCAAGTTTGAACCCACCCCGGAACAATCCACGAAGAATATCAAGTTGGAACCCACCCCGGAACAATCCACGAAGAATATCAAGTTTGAACCCACGCAGGAACAATCCTCGAAGATTATCAAGTTTGAACCCACCCCGGATTAATCCACGAAGAATATCAAGTTGGAACCCACCCCGGAACAATCCACGAAGAATATCAAGTTGGAACCCATCCCGGAACAATCCACGAAGATTATCAAGTTTGAACCCACCCCGGAACAATCCACGAAGAATATCAAGTTGGAACCCACCCCGGAACAATCCACGAAGAATATCAAGTTTGAACCCACCCCGGAACAATCCACGAAGAATATCAAGTTGGAACCCACCCCGGAACAATCCACGAAGAATATCAAGTTGGAACCCACCCCGGAACAATCCACGAAGAATATCAAGTTGGAACCCATCCCGGAACAATCCACGAAGAATATCAAGTTGGAACCCACCCCGGAACAATCCACGAAGAATATCAAGTTTGAACCCACCCCGGAACAATCCACGAAGAATATCAAGTTTGAACCCACCCCGGAACAATCCACGAAGATTATCAAGTTTGAACCCACCCCGGAACAATCCACGAAGAATATCAAGTTGGAACCCACCCCGGAACAATCCACGAAGATTATCAAGTTTGAACCCACCACGAAGAATATCAAGTTTGAACCCACCCCGGAACAATCCACGAAGATTATCAAGTTTGAACCCACCCGGAACAATCCACGAAGAATATCAAGTTTGAACCCACCCCGGAACAATCTACGAAGAATATCAAGTTGGAACCCACCCCGGAACAATCCACGAAGATTATCAAGTTTGAACCCACCCCGGAACAATCCACGAAGAATATCAAGTTTGAACCCACCCCGGAACAATCCACGAAGAATATCAAGTTTGAACCCACCCCGGAACAATCCACGAAGATTATCAAGTTTGAACCCACCCCGGAACAATCCACGAAGAATATCAAGTTGGAACCCACCCCGGAACAATCCACGAAGATTATCAAGTTTGAACCCACCACGAAGAATATCAAGTTTGAACCCACCCCGGAACAATCCACGAAGATTATCAAGTTTGAACCCATCCCGGAACAATCCACGAAGAATATGAAGTTTGAACCCACCCCGGAACAATCTGCGAAGAATATCAAGTTGGAACCCACCCCGGAACAATCCACGAAGATTATCAAGTTTGAACCCACCCCGGAACAATCCACGAAGAATATCAAGTTGGAACCCACCCCGGAACAATCCACGAAGAATATCAAGTTTGAACCCACGCAGGAACAATCCTCGAAGATTATCAAGTTTGAACCCACCCCGGAACAATCCACGAAGAATATCAAGTTGGAACCCACCCCGGAACAATCCACGAAGAATATCAAGTTGGAACCCATCCCGGAACAATCCACGAAGATTATCAAGTTTGAACCCACCCCGGAACAATCCACGAAGAATATCAAGTTGGAACCCACCCCGGAACAATCCACGAAGAATATCAAGTTTGAACCCACCCCGGAACAATCCACGAAGAATATCAAGTTGGAACCCACCCCGGAACAATCCACGAAGAATATCAAGTTGGAACCCACCCCGGAACAATCCACGAAGAATATCAAGTTGGAACCCATCCCGGAACAATCCACGAAGAATATCAAGTTGGAACCCACCCCGGAACAATCCACGAAGAATATCAAGTTTGAACCCACCCCGGAACAATCCACGAAGAATATCAAGTTTGAACCCACCCCGGAACAATCCACGAAGATTATCAAGTTTGAACCCACCCCGGAACAATCCACGAAGAATATCAAGTTGGAACCCACCCCGGAACAATCCACGAAGATTATCAAGTTTGAACCCACCACGAAGAATATCAAGTTTGAACCCACCCCGGAACAATCCACGAAGATTATCAAGTTTGAACCCACCCCGGAACAATCCACGAAGAATATCAAGTTTGAACCCACCCCGGAACAATCCACGAAGAATATCAAGTTGGAACCCACCCCGGAACAATCCACGAAGAATATCAAGTTTGAACCCACGCAGGAACAATCCTCGAAGATTATCAAGTTTGAACCCACCCCGGAACAATCCACGAAGAATATCAAGTTGGAACCCACCCCGGAACAATCCACGAAGAATATCAAGTTGGAACCCATCCCGGAACAATCCACGAAGATTATCAAGTTTGAACCCACCCCGGAACAATCCACGAAGAATATCAAGTTGGAACCCACCCCGGAACAATCCACGAAGAATATCAAGTTTGAACCCACCCCGGAACAATCCACGAAGATTATCAAGTTTGAACCCACCCCGGAACAATCCACGAAGAATATCAAGTTGGAACCCACCCCGGAACAATCCACGAAGATTATCAAGTTTGAACCCACCACGAAGAATATCAAGTTTGAACCCACCCCGGAACAATCCACGAAGATTATCAAGTTTGAACCCATCCCGGAACAATCCACGAAGAATATGAAGTTTGAACCCACCCCGGAACAATCTGCGAAGAATATCAAGTTGGAACCCACCCCGGAACAATCCACGAAGATTATCAAGTTTGAACCCACCCCGGAACAATCCACGAAGAATATCAAGTTGGAACTCACATCGAAACAATCCACGAAGAATATCAAGTTTGAACCCACGCAGGAACAATCCTCGAAGATTATCAAGTTTGAACCCACCCCGGAACAATCCACGAAGAATATCAAGTTGGAACCCACCCCGGAACAATCCACGAAGAATATCAAGTTGGAACCCACCCCGGAACAATCCACGAAGAATATCAAGTTGGAACCCATCCCGGAACAATTTACGAAGATTATCAAGTTTGAACCCATCCCGGAACAATCCACGAAGATTATAAGGTTTGAACCCACCCCGGAACAATCCACGAAGATTATCAAGTTTGAACCCACCACGAAAAATATCAAGTTTGAACCCACCCCGGAACAATCCACGAAGATTATCAAGTTTGAACCCACCCCGGAACAATCCACGAAGAATATCAAGTTTGAACCCACCCCGGAACAATCCACGAAGATTGTTCCGGGGTGAGTTCAAAAAATCCTGAAAGCTCAAGTCTGAGCGAAAAAGCAGTAAAAAAAATGCCATGAGTGTCATATCTGTGTTAAGTGTGTAGTGTAAATTACATGTACCTTCAGTTTCTTTTGTCAATTGCCACCTGTTGCTGACTTGCGGATACAACTAAGGTTTTTGAAATATGAAAGAAAAGAAAGTAAACACTGAAGACTCCCTAGAGCGCATGATTACCTCGCCTATTATCTTGCATCTAGGCATACGTGTCGTCGACAGTTGAATATCGAATAGTAGCAGGGGTTCTCTAGGCCTGCATAATGAGAGTAGTTCGTAATTGGAGGTTTTCTTATGAAGAAATAGAGCGAAAGCTTTTTGGACCAACAGAAAATGAAGAACGAGTTAGAGAAACATAGATATTTCACGGAGAGCTGAGAAAACGACAAAGGAATATAGCATTCGTTTTATTTCAATTACAGCCTGTGTTGTGTGAGACAGCCAGACGAGCAGAGACACACACTTGAAATATACAGCGAAGAGCAGATTTCCACCTTTCAAAGAGGAAAGGAGAACTTGCTCATTGGTCACGTAGAAAGAGAGGATTCAAAGACCATGAAAACAAATTTGACGCTCGTCGCACGTTACAGCTAACTATACTTTTGGCCAGTCTAGCCGAAAACTTTTCTTAATTTCTGGTTATACAATTCTTTTCTCTTACAAATCACGAGGAATTCAAAAGTTGCGAAGGGCGCTTCTGCTAATTTGTTCACTCTGCGCATCTCTAACATTCACGTCGTAAGAGGGTGTCGTTCAACAAAAAAAATAAATTGTGCTGAGTACCAAATCATCCTTACTTCACGATAATATGTCTTTATTCATACTATCTGTAATAAGCCGTTAACTTTTCCCCACAGCTACATGTGGAACACGACTGAACCTGTTTATCAAAAAGGGAATTTCTGGTGGTCTAAAACCTAAGCAGTAGAGGTTCTTTCATATGTATTTAAGAATTTTTTTCTAAGTTTTGGATATTCATAGCAACTGCATCTGTCCAAATAGAAAATCTCTAGGTCCTTCATATTTCATTCATAGAAAAAAGTTCCTCACCCAGAAATCTCTGAATGAAAAATGCGCTTAGAAGTGAAAAATTAGCTGCAGGAAGAGACAACAGCTATGCGCATCAACAAGAACTTGAAGTGCGTGCAAAAAAAAAACGAAACAAAAATTTGAAAGCCACCGGTACTTCGGAACCACTTGAGTGAACTGTAACGTAAGTACAAAAGAGTAAACTGTAACGTAAGTAGAGTACAAAAAACTGCCTCTCCTTTTGCTTATGAGAGAGAAAGATAATTTTTTCTTTTGCGGAACTAAAAAAAACTTTAATACTAGCCAACACAGAGCGGATGCTAAAAAAAACATCTCTCTATCGATAACTACAACTGAAAATTATTGCGTCTTCTTTATATGCTAGGATTATCTATATAATCAGTCAGTACTGATTATATATTGCGGTGGGTTTTACAGTGGAATGTAAATGACTTGTAAATTTAATTTTCCTCCTGTAGATTTATGGAACCATTCAGTTTTTCAGATATCTGATATTACTTGAGTGTCCTGACCCTAGCCAACTCGAAGCTGTTTACCAGTACTTGCAAAAAATGAGCTTATAGCAAAAAGTATATTAATGAGAAAGAACGGGAGTGGGCGGTTAAAAAAATTCCACACAATTAATAAGTTTTCATTACTCTTTTGCGTCGTGCAGATTTAATCCGCAGCGCGGGTTAGAAAAACATCTCGCTCAACTTATATCATAACAGAACTACATTTTTTAATACATAAACAAGAAAACGGAAGAAAAAATCAATAGTTCGAACTTGATTTCCGCCAATGTCCAAGTCTTCTAGCTTCTTTTTCGCCTTGTCCATCTCTTTTTGACGTTTCTCGAGGCAGAGCTGAAGCATGCTTAGCTCTTGTTGCTCATTGATCTCCCTCTTCTTCTTTTGCTTCTCTTTGTACAGCGGGGCGAACTTGGCCGGGCGGGCGCCGGCAGCCACAGCCATGCTGCACGGCTGCAGCAGACCCAATGCGCCGATAATATTCTGCGACTGGAGTTCCGCAACAGGCGTCCCTCCGGGTCTTCGGAGATGCCAGGAAGACATTATATCTCTCAAGACAAAAAAGAATAGTATAACAACAGCTATGCTCATAAATGTAATAACATGCTGAAAGCCATGAAGAGTTAAAGGTATTATACTGGGTCTGAAAAAACACAAAGAAAATCAGAAAGTATGAGCCTAGAACGGGCGATTAAAATATGGATAAAGTTTAATCGAAAAGATATTTTCATGTAAGCGTCTACCTTTGAAATTAAAACAGTTATTCGCGGAAACACGAAACACAATTTTGCCTACAAACGAAAGATAGAAAGACTTGATTACTCAAACGTTGGTTAGAAACCATGGTAGCTGTGATTCAGGAGATATGAAATGTCTCCAGGCGTTCGGTAACCATGTTCCATCTCTCCCAAACCGGCCTATGTGCCTACTATTTTGCGACGATTCAGAGAAAGTTCATACCGGCCGTAAGCTAATTGACTATAGGGTATGCTATTTAGGAAGGAAAAACTGCAGCAGGTCTACTGTGTACCCGATTAACTTGAAGTGTTCAGCACTTTTTTGTGAAAAAAATGTTTTCAAGATATCATGTAACAAATATCTTGTAAAGATCTCCCTGATAATAGAACACCCAAGGGCGGAGTCTTGTTTTGTATATGAGACATTTTGTTAAAATTTGCCGGACGGCCCGACATCTGATAGAGCGGACTTCTGAATAATAATAATAAAACTTGATTCTCACTTACAAATTGAATTTTTTTTTATCAAACAAGTAAAAAGGGGAAATTTTAAAAAGTTAGACACATAGAGGAATAGAGAGGAAAGAAATTTACAGATTTGTGTAATGAGTATTGACATAATGAGAATATAAAGTGTTCCATATATATACATACATATATATAAACGGCACCAACACGCTATCGAAAAGTCTAAGCTATGATTGTGATTTCTTTAAGGTTTGAAGAAGATATCAGGAAAAGGAGTGAATTGAAAGATGTAAATGTATAATAGTCTGGGAAATAAAAGTGAATGTTTGAAGCGCTGAGTAGACGGGGAAGAGTAGACACTACCCATGGGAGGAAGGGGAGAAGGGGGAGACGGGGAAGAGTAGACACTACCCATGGGGGGAAGGGGAGAAGGGAGAGGAACGTCGGGGACTATGTCTAGCCATGAGAGAAGAGACTCAAGCAGAGGAGAGGATGGGAAAGCTAGAGAAAAGACATCACGCGGCGAGTTAGGGAGAAGGATGGGAGACTTATTGAGAACAAACCGCCACTGCAGACAGCCAGGGCGTAGAGAAGAAAGAAGTTTTCCGACGGGGAGAGAGAGAAACGCAGAAAAAGGTAGAGAGAGAGAGAGAGAGAGAGAGAGAGAGAGAGAGAGAGAGAGAGAGAGAGAGAGAGAGAGAGAGAGAGAGAGAGAGAGGAATAGGGAAGAAAGAAAAAGAAAAAGGGAAGAAGAGAGATAAACTAGGAAGAAAATAGTTTGTAAGAAAGATAAGGCTTAAAAAAAAAAAACAAAAAAAAACAGAAGAACACGATAGATTACAGTGACAGGAGCAAAAAAACTATAGAAGAGAGGAGAGATGCGAAAAACAGATAAAGCCTGAAAAGAGAAAGACTACTGCAAGAACTTAAGAGATGAGAGGGGAGGGACAGCTAGAGAGAGCGACTTACAGTAGGGGAGACAGCCACAGAATGAATAGAGACAACGTCGCCGACAGATAAAGAGATCTGAAAATTGAGGTTGGAAGAAGATATCAAAATCAGCAGAGAGAAATGTAATGAACGACAGAGAGAGACGAGTTCAAAAGAGTAAAGGAAGATTCGACGGTGACAAAGAGAATATTGAAAATCAAAAAAAGAAGAGAGAGAAAGAGAGAGAGAGAGCGCTAGCAAGCGAAAGAGATTGTTTGAGTGAGAGAGAAAAAGAGATCCAAAAACGTAGTCTCTATGCTCTGTCTGTTGGTATTCCGGTATTCCTTAATTGTTCATAGAACAAGTGCCAATCTTCTTCTTTCGTCACTGCTGTCGGTTATTTGTTGTTTGATTCCCGTATGAAAACATGTGTGGGATTGTTTCAATGGGAAAGAACTACGAAGCTCAAAAAGTCGGTGTAAGAGACACCGAGATTAAAAAGAAGTAGATTCCGAAAAAATTTTCACAAAAAAAACCAAGTTCTGAAAAAAGCTAGAGTGAGCATAGCCGCTTGACCCCCCCCCCCCTCCCTTCCCCGTTGTTTGCTCCTCCAGGGTGTTCATAGTTCTCGGAGAGTCGGCGACGGGGCTGCTACCACAAATTTCTCTCATGCAATTCGACATGCGACTCGGTTCTGTTTTCTCTCCCCTCTCGTTTTTTGCTGCGTTTCCTCTGACTCTGTGCAGGCGATGCCTTCCCTTTCTTCCCTTCCCTGCTGAACCCTCAGGAAGCTATGCGGGTGGCACACAAAATGTCTGCAAATGTAGACTCTAGTCAGAGAGAGAGAGAGAGAGAGAAAGAGAGGAATACAGATGGATAGATGGAGAGAGGGAGAGAGAGAAAGAGACGAGAGAGTAATAGAGCAAGCGAAAGCAAAAGAAAGTCTGGAAAGGAAAAGGGAGAGATGATATCGGAAAAGGAGGGGAAACGTGGAGAAGTCGAGCGAAATAGTTTTTACAGACATATACTTCGCAGTCGGTATCAAAAACTAATTAGCGCGAGTAGAATTTCCTTGGACGAATTCCCTTCTCGTCGAGGTCTCTCGATATCCATGACTGCGACTTAACAAACCTCATGACTTGTTCAGAGAACGAAATTAAGATATTTTGCGCCCGTGTTTATCTTACTTATCTGTCTATGCATACAAGACATGCGTAGAGGGGATTGTGGTTTGAGAATAGTCTAGTATTCATCTTAGATTTCCCCAATTGCTGAGCAAGAACTGGAAGATGAAAAGACGGGAGTAAAGAAACAACCCACCCAATAAGAATGACGCGTGCGAAATGGAAAAAAAGTTAGAAAGAATTTTACAGAGGTGGGCATTCAAGAGAGAAAGAGATAGAGATGAAGAGAGAATATTTGCAATAGACAAAATTAGATAGAGTGAAAAGGAAATAGAAAGCCTGAGGTATCTAGAATGTTTTTCTATCGGGACTTAGGCTTCAAAAGAGAAGTAGATCACATGTCTGTAGCTCATACTAAAACTTCTTGAAATTAATATGTGCACAACTCTCGCTTCCAAATCAGCAAGTTGCAAGAGGAAAAATAGCAATTGATCAATTTTTTAAGTGTTTTTTCTTCAAATATTGCTTTAAGACTAAGAGCCTTTCGTCGACGACTCGACTATATTTTTCACCCGTGGAAGGAAGGCACTTATTATATTTACTAGGGAGGTTTTTCCAATTCTGCAAGATACGTCGTTCAATGCTTATCGACGCCACTTTTTGATGCAGTATTCTTCAATTCAAACGTATAATTGTGACCTTTAATGTTGCGGTTTGCAGATGCAGATAATGAATGGTCTGCTTCATTTTCTCATTGTAGCTATTCAACACATCTACATAATTAGTCTCTCGCTACCCCTCAACCTCTTAAAACAACTCATAACGACATTTCATTCCTTTTGTAGGACCCTCTGTCATCATGTAGAGAATAAATCATTTATTGTTTACATAAATGAGCATCGTACAGTTGAGTCAAAGAACATGCGAAACTGTCATAAATTAGAGGATGAGTAGTGTGTGAGCAAACTAGGCTGACACTTAGCCTTACAATAGATACTTAGTCTGACAATTGGTAGCTGGCAAAATACTTTGGTTACTTTCTTCTAGATTCTGTATAAGAACACTTCTTTGAGAACTTTCAAAACCGAGAAAAAAACCCATTCTTTCTGAAGTCATCAGCTCAAAGTGTCACAAAAATAAATTATCATCTGAAAATGAAGAATTGACAAAGTGAGTTGACATTCACTAGCATTGACATAGGTAAGAAGAGCTCGAATTTATTACTAATGTCAGTTAACTCGCGACCAACACGGCAAAAAGCTCCCATCTTCTCGAGTTCAACACTCTTCTAATTGCATATTCTATATAATTATTACTCCAGAGTCTATCAGCTCCTGAGATGAAATTCACAAACTAAAATCACAAGTTTGGAGAGGAGAAATAGTGAGCATAGCTGAGATTTAATGTGACTGGGTAAGTGATTGATTTGTAGTTTGTGGCCTGTGAATCTTCGCCTTTCTCACACAGCATCTTCCCTGCCCATTTGTAAAGGGTTGATGTACTCGAATCCATCGAATTCACTCTGGTCTATTTTGGAAATGATCGCTTCGTCGTCGGGCGTCAAGCAGGGCTCCTGTACAGAAAAAAAGGATTACTGTAGAAAATTGAGTCACTGTAGCGTATAAAAAGGTTATTCTAGAATACCAGGGATTATGTGAGGGGCTCCAGTGAAGAAGCTAAAGAATTCCAAAGAGTTGAAAGATATTTATGGGGATAAAACTAAGAGGAAAAAGAAATTCGGATTTTCTTTAACTATTTTTGTAACAAAATGAAGTGCAGAGTATTTTGAGAAAGAGAGCTGAAGAAACAAGTGCTAATTCGATAAAAAATGTGTTATAAACTAGGTTTTTTCGTTGAAAAAGGGTCCTGAAAGACAATTAGGTTACTGTAACTTGCTTTGTTCCTTCTGTTTGGTCAGTGAACCAATAACCTCGTTCGTGAACTGTGTGTCGAAATGTTGCAGATCTCGGTCATTTTCCACGGTCGGATTATACGGTGGAACTACCTGCTTGTTCTCCAGCTGCAAGGCAATGAATGATCTATTCAGCTTTACTCTCTTTTTCTCTTTGTCCATATCTTTCTCTTTATTTCTCTCGCTCTCTTATTCTATTTCTTTACATCTCTTTCGCTCTTTCTATGTCCTACTTCCTTTCTATCTCACCTTAGCCCAAAGGCTAGCAATCCCAGTTTTCTATTACAACCGAGGCCCTACTAATTACAATACCTTGGCGGCAGAACCTCTGCCTGCCCACTCCCCTTACGATTGTCATCTCATTATTCTACCCCCCACTCGTAAGAATAAGTTACTAATTTTTTTTAAATATTAGGCTTACTAGATCAAAAATCAAAATCTTGACATGCGATAATACATCTCGTGAAAACCTTCCAATAGGTGTATTAAGATCATAGACTTTAAGGGAGCCTACCTGCAAAAGAACCCAGATATCCAACACTCACCAATTGCCACCAATCCGTTGCCATTCGGAAGAATGCGTGCTCCTTGATGTCACTCAGTCCTTCATCAATATCCACCTTGCAGCCGAGCCTCTGGACTGGGTCCTGCAAATAATGATTCAAATCAACGATTTTTGCCACCCTTTCCAATTCAGGGTGTTTTTACCACTTAAAACCAACCATAAACAAGGCCTCTGATTCCCCTGTGAGACCCTGCCGGGGTAACGTTATCTGCTAAGCCGAAGAACTGTGTGTGGTCGAGGACTAATTTGTAGGGGGTCAACTACCTTATCATAGGGCACCAAAGGTTATATGTACCACTTCGAGACAAGGCATTAACTAAAGCTCTTGTACCCAATGCAATGAACTCGTGATTCACCAAAAAAAAAGTTAACCGGTATAGCGCTTCAGGGGTGTTTCTGTGCAGTTCTAAAACACATTTCACAATCCCCGAGCTTGTAAGGTTCTTTCAAACAACGATTCAAGTCTTTGAACCCCATAATCTATCCATGAGTCTTGTTGATAATTATCGGGCTGTTTCTTACGACACGCCAAAGACGTGTAGATCAAAAAGACTAATCATGAATCAACTGCAGACTTGAAAGAGATACCGAGAGCGTGTGTAGAAAAGAGACAACGCATACAAACAGAGAAATTGAATCACTAGCCTTTTTTTTAACAGCGCATAGATTTTACCCGTAGTGCGGGTTTGAGAAACACCCTGGCACTCATGTCTAACCTTATTCAAGAACTGCCCGAGGACACTCGTCGCACGCACTGTGAGCGAGCGAGGCATCCGGATTCTTCTTTGCAGAATTACCTGAAAACATCCACCGTCTTCCTGAGCTTGTAGGTGTGACCAAATTTTGAAAGAACAAAACAAACGAGACAAACGGTGTATATTTAGCAGAACATTTAGCAACGCTTTTTTCCTACTTTTCTTGTAGTGAGAAGCTGACGAACTCCTATCCGCCATTCTCGCTGGAGAGGAGGGGAGTAAATAATGGTTATTCTGTAGTTTGACGCTCTAGTGAGTTGATCTCATCGCTCAGCGGATCACTCTTATCAATCACAACCCATTACAGTTTTGATTACACACCTTGAATATTGTATTACTGATATGAAACCCTTTATTCAACCGTCACGGCTACCGTAACCTTACCTGGAAGAGATAATCCTCCGTGTTATGGTCGTTGTCCTCATTGTTGCCAGCGATGTCAAAAGGCGACCTGCCAGCCATCATTTCATACATCAGCACTCCTAGAGCCCACCTGAACGAATGATTTGTCTGTCTGCTTTGTTACCTCAGAGTTTCGCTTTGTCTATTAGACTCCGCTTTGCCTACTCCGAGTAAGCTTTTGTCTAACAAATCCTCATCAGAACTCGTCATCAATTCATTCTTCCAACTTCCATCCTCTCAAGATGGTCGTCTTCTCTCTCTGACGTTCTGCTTCCAAAAGATGACTCTTGATCTCATGCAACTCCACCTTCTGTACCGTTATCGTCTCTAATGAGCAAGTCTCGACTAACTATTGTATTATTCGTTATCTATTCAACTTTCTCAATATTCTGCTATGATGTTGTTGTTCTTTGATAGTAGACGTTCAAGATGCTTCTGCATGGCTCTTCTTGTATTATATTCTCTCAATTTCTTTATCTCTTTTTGGGCTTTTAGCCTTCTTTTTTTGTGCTATGATATTCCCCATGTTAGCTGATGATTCTCAAGAAATTGTCCTGTGGAGCATAAAAAAATTCGAATTCAAAGCTTCGCTTTGCAACGTTGAGCAAAGAGAGGGTTGCAACAATAGTTGCAATACGAGCCTCTCGAGGAAAAGGGAGAGGGGGGCTCTATTCGCCTAAGCCTCTCAGGAAGGAAAGAAATACTCGCAGGAAATGATCTGAGTCTCTCAAGAGGTTGGTGTCTGAATCTCCAAAGTAAAGGTCTGAATCTCTCAGGCGGAGGTCTTAGTCTGGCAGAGAGAGGTCTGAGTTACTTGAAAAGGGTCTGAATCCCGTAGGGCGAGGTCTGAGTCTCACCAGTCAACGCTGAATCCGTACTCCTCTCCTCGCAGAATCTCAGGGGCAATGTAGTTCGGCGTACCGCAGAAGGTCGTTGTGACGTCACCGGGTCCGATGTTTTCCTGAGAAGATTTGTTCTTGTGTCTAACATGCCCAGCTTTAGCAAACTCCAGAAGAACTTTGAAGAAAATTCACATCAGTGAACCTTCAAACATGCTCTACCGGAGACAGAAGTTAGAACAGCAGCCAAATCTACAGAGTGATCACTATATACGGTAACAAATTACGCTTAAGGAGGCTACTGGATGCCAACACTCAATTTCAATGTCAGCTTGACAAGACTGGCTCAAGTTTTCATCTAGACTAATTTCCGCATCGAGATAAAGACTTTTTACAGAACTATAGGCCCTTCTCCTAAACAGTTTATATTTTTTCATAGAATGATGCTCGACAGAGCGATTCATGCGTTGTGATTGGATGTCTGTCAAGAAATTTTCTTAAAGATGGAGCTTAATTGTTTTTCTCTTGGAGACAAATGTGCGGCAAAGCCTGCGTGTGACCGTAAAGACTGATAAGCCAAGAATTTGACAAGGGGACTTCCAGTCCTAGACCGATTTACCTTGCACATTCCATAGTCAGTCAGTTTAATGTGGCCCTGTGCATCAATGAGGACATTGTCCAGTTTAAGGTCTCGGTAGATAATGCCTCGAGAGTGAAGGAAGTGAAGGGCTAAGATGATTTCGGCTGAGTAGAACCTGTCGAAAGCGAAAAATAAAACTAAACTCGTTTCTTCTTGTTCTTAATACTCTGACAAACTAATCTCGTATTGGGGAATGAACACCAGCGAACATTATAATCCCTGACTCCCAATTTTTTGAACTTTCAATAAATGCTCTGAATGTTTTCGATACTAATGATCGGTGCGATAAGGATCTTCAATCGCGCAAAGGATTATCATGCAATACGCCGATGGAGCAACCTGGCGTGGTCTTCGTGGAGTTTCCGTTGCCTTTGCATGTGAAACATCAGATCGCCTCCGGGCACAAATTCAATCACGAAGAAGAGCCGGGAGTTAGTCTGAAGTTGATGCTTTGATGAATAGTAATATGAGGATTTTTTTTCGCTCAGGCTTAGGTGAAAATTACGTTAACGAGGCCCTCCGGCTTAGGAACGAGACCACATGGGAAATTTTCTCAAATTAGATTTTTTTTTGTCAAAAAATAGAGAAAATAATGTAATAAATACAGTTTGAACACACTAAAACAAAAGCCTCTCCTAATCAAAGTACGCCCCCCCCTAAGTGAAATTGTGCCGCAGTTTCTTCTCCTTCCTATTATTTTTGCTGTCACTTCCCTTCTCTACACCTTTCTAATACTTGAACGTGTTTTCTTTCATAAGCTTTTTGTTTACAACGCGTCTCTCGAATATAAAACTAGAAACCTGTGATCGAATCAAAAAAATCTCATTCATTATGAAAATTGTTTTGCATTTCTCGATTCGTTCGTATGCATATTTCCAGAGCTATTGCCGAAGATTTCTTTCTTAAAATTCTATAACAATATTTGATGAATGAATAAATGAATATATTCACGTGATCAGAGTGCGATGCATGCATAATTACTATAAAAAAGGAGCAAATTTGAGTTTGTAACCGTCTTTATTTCACTCTGCATCTTTCTCTCTTCTCTCCTTTTCTGCTCTCTCCCTCTTGCTGTTCTGTTTCTCTCCTCTTTCTCTCTTCCCTCTTTTCTACCTCCTTCCCTTTCATTGTCTCTCTCGCTCTTTTCCAAATCTCTGTTGCATATCAAAAACTTGCATAAGATTATATCTGAAATGAAGAACATTGATTTAGCCTCCATAAAATACAAGAAATTAATTATTCGAGGAAATAAGAGTCAGCAAAAAATTATTTACTATAAAGTTCCACTTAGCTGCAGCAATGAACTCTTACGAGAGTTTCGATAAAATTCGAATTGAATCGCTTAAGATGGTATCGCGACACTTTGTTACACGACCTTCACAGATTTTTTCGCTTAGGCTCAGTTAAAATGTATGCTAACGATGCCGTACGGCTTGAGAAAGATACCACATAAAAAAATTTCACAATCTTGACTCTTTGTAGATTCAATGACTGAATTTGTCAAAAAATACCGTAGTTAAAACACACTAAAAACAAAAGCACGACAGCAATGAGCTCACATGAGCTGTAACAAACTGTCGTGTAACAAAGTATCATGGATCCGCTTAAGATACGTCGAGATTGCTTTGTAATGATTTCAACAAAAATATTACGCATGTTTCTTGATAAATCGGACAATAATATGTACATGCAGTTGTAAATTAAAGTTTGAATAGAATACAACCAGTTTTTGCACGTCGAAAAGAATTTCTCGACTACTTTTATACTCAGAAAAAAATTGCAAACAATCTAAAATAATTCAGAAATTAAATATTTATTTACATCATCAAAGAATTTGTTCTACGAAGCGTTACAAAAATGCTTTTTTTTCGCGTTAAATTGAAGCAGGATATCAAGAAAATCGCAACAAAAAAACTATATTTTTTCCCCAAAATTACAAGATGAGAATCAGACCACTTCCCTACTTACTATTTTAGTCTCATATGTTCCATACAAGGCAAACTATATTTGGTGATGAAAAAATTAAAATTCAAAAAGGACCCAACTCATTTCCTCACCTGGAAGCAGGAATGCAGCCCCACCAGGAAGGGATAATTCGAGGCTGCTTCGAACACAGATTTCTCCGTTTGTACCCAGTCAATGTCCTCAAAAGAATCTACTTTCTTTGCGAGAAATAATCATATCGCATGAGCGAAGGAGCAATAGAAAATCTCTCATTCTTTAGAGTATATAAACATTTAAGCAGGGATGTTCAGGGTTTTTAATGTGCAACAAAAAGGTACAGACGCCCACCAAAAGCGGATTTTTTTTTCATAAGGGTTTCTTCTTATGATAAAAACAAAACAGAGGCCCTTGAAAAATTTTTGTTTTATATAAGGGTAAAAACAGAGGCCCACCGACAGAAGGTCTGACATGACTATTTAACCCCTGGACATGGCAGGGCATTTCTCTCAACTAAAATGCGCGTAAAATTTTCGCGCTGATCTACGGATCTGGATAAACTCAAACACTTTTGTAAACCCAACACATGCCTTCGAAACCCTCCCTGAATATATCCCCTTAACCCTTCATCTGGATACATACCTATCAAACAACCCTTATGTAGAAATACATCCAGAAACATTCTACATACATCGCCATCTACATCCAGAAACATTCCTATAAACATCTGATTGAGTATGAGCCCTATTGGCCTTACTCTATATATACTTATCTCTATAGCGCTTCTCTGGACTCATCTTAACGAATTTCCTTTTTTACATGTTGTTATGAGCGTTTATCTGGATCTTCACCCGAATCTTCCCCAGTGGGGATGGTCTCACTAAGAGGTTTTATAATGCGCCCGAAAAAGATACGGAAGCCTGCCGAAAGCGGAAATTTGCCAGAACATAGACCCGTCCATGGCGTTACAAGGTAATTTTATCCTATTGAAAAGGAGTTTGACGTGATAAACTGTTGTCGAAGTCTTAACAGAGGCCCGCTATTATCCGTCAGAACTTGACTATTAAACCCCTGGCCTGACTTCACTATTCAACCCCTGGCCTGACTTCACTATTCAACCCCTGGCCTGACTTCACTATTCAACCCCTGGCCTGACTTCACTATTCAACCCCTGGCCTGACTTCACTATTCAACCCCTTGCCTGACTTCACTATTCAACCCCTGGCCTGACTTCACTATTCAACCCCTGGCCTGACTTCACTATTCAACCCCTGGCCTGACTTCACTATTCAACCCCTGGCCTGACTTCACTATTCAACCCCTTGCCTGACTTCACTATTCAACCCATGGCCTGACTTCACTATTCAACCCCTGGCCTGACTTCACTATTCAACCCCTGGCCTGACTTCACTATTCAACCCCTGGCCTGACTTCACTATTCAACCCCTGGCCTGACTTCACTATTCAACCCCTGGCCTGACTTCACTATTCAACCCCTGGCCTGACTTCACTATTCAACACATGGCCTGACTTCACTTTCCAACCCATGGCCTGACTTCACTATTCAACCCATGGCCTGACTTCGCTATTCAACCCCTGGCCTGACTTCACTATTCAACCCCTGGCCTGACTTCACTATTCAACCCCTGGCCTGACTTCACTATTCAACCCCTGGCCTGACTTCACTATTAAACCCCTGGCCTGACTTCACTATTCAACCCCTGGCCTGACTTCACTATTCAACCCCTGGCCTGACTTCACTACTCAACCCCTGGCCTGACTTCACTACTCAACCCATGGCCTGACTTCACTATTCAACCCATGACCTGACTTCACTATTCAACCCATGGCCTGACTTCACTATTCAACCCCTGGCCTGACTTCACTATTCAACCCCTGGCCTGACTTCACTATTCAACCCATGGCCTGACTTCACTTTTCAACCCCTGGCCTGACTTCACTATTAAACCCCTGGCCTGACTTCACTATTAAACCCCTGGCCTGACTTCACTATTCAACCCCTGGCCTGACCTCACTATTCAACCCCTGACCTGACCTCAATATTCAACCCATGGCCTGACTTCACTATTCAACCCATGACCTGACTTCACTATTCAACCCATGGCCTGACTTCACTATTCAACCCCTGGCCTGACTTCACTATTCAACCCCTGGCCTGACTTCACTATTCAACCCATGGCCTGACTTCACTTTTCAACCCCTGGCCTGACTTCACTATTAAACCCCTGGCCTGACTTCACTATTCAACCCCTGGCCTGACTTCACTATTCAACCCCTGGCCTGACTTCACTATTCAACCCATGGCCTGACTTCACTATTCAACCCCTGGCATGACTTCACTATTCAACCCATGGCCTGACTTCACTATTCAACCCATGACCTGACTTCACTATTCAACCCCTGGCCTGACTTCACTATTCAACCCATGGCCTGACTTCACTATTCAACCCCTGGCCTGACTTCACTATTCAACCCATGGCCTGACTTCACTATTCAACCCCTGGCATGACTTCACTATTCAACCCATGGCCTGACTTCACTATTCAACCCATGACCTGACTTCACTATTCAACCCCTGGCCTGACTTCACTATTCAACCCATGGCCTGACTTCACTATTCAACCCCTGGCCTGACTTCACTATTCAACCCATGGCCTGACTTCACTATTCAACCCCTGGCCTAACAGCTACCTACACAGAATAGGAGCTGCCCTATCACCTCTTTGCCCAAAATGTTTAGAAGAGCCACATACAACTAGTCATTTATTCTCGTGTCGCTGTGACCACACACTTTTAAGAAGTATAGATTTGTGGAATAGCCCGACGTCTGTTGTTAAGTTCTTATACCAGTGATTCCTTTCTCTCTCTCAAAAAAAAAAAAAAAAGGGGAAAAAAAGAAAAAAATATATATATAAAAAAAAAAAAAATAAATAAATAAATAAATAAATAAATAAAATATAAAAAAAAAAAAAATAAAAAAAATAAAAAAATAAAAAAAAAAAAAAACCCCGAGAGAGAAAGAGAAATAATGTAATTAGATAAATGATGTAAGTAAGGTTATTGTTTTCTGAGCCATGTCAAAGAAGACCTCGTCTACCCAGCCGGAGACCTACGGCGGGCAATCTACAACAACAACCCCTGGCCTGACTTCACTATTCAACCCCTGGCCTGACTTCACTATTCAACCCCTGGCCTGACTTCACTATTAAACCCCTGGCCTGACTTCACTATTCAACCCCTGGCCTGACCTCACTATTCAACCCCTGACCTGACCTCACTATTCAACCCATGGCCTGACTTCACTATTCAACCCATGACCTGACTTCACTATTCAACCCATGGCCTGACTTCACTATTCAACCCCTGGCCTGACTTCACTATTCAACCCCTGGCCTGACTTCACTATTTAACCCATGGCCTGACTTCACTTTTCAACCCCTGGCCTGACTTCACTATTCAACCCATGGCCTGACTTCACTATTCAACCCCTGGCCTGACTTCACTATTCAACCCCTGGCCTGACTTCACTATTAAACCCCTGGCCTGACTTCACTTTTCAACCCCTGGCCTGACTTCACTATTAAACCCCTGGCCTGACTTCACTATTCAACCCCTGGCCTGACTTCACTATTCAACCCCTGGCCTGACTTCACTATTCAACCCATGGCCTGACTTCACTATTCAACCCCTGGCCTGACTTCACTATTCAACCCATGGCCTGACTTCACTATTCAACCCATGGCCTGACTTCACTATTCAACCCATGGCCTGACTTCACTATTCAACCCATGGCCTGACTTCACTATTCAACCCCTGGCCTGACTTCACTATTCAACCCCTGGCCTGACTTCACTATTCAACCCATGGCCTGACTTCACTTTTCAACCCCTGGCCTGAATTCACTATTAAACCCCTGGCCTGACTTCACTATTAAACCCCTGGCCTGACTTCACTATTCAACCCCTGGCCTGACCTCACTATTCAACCCCTGACCTGACCTCACTATTCAACCCATGGCCTGACTTCACTATTCAACCCATGACCTGACTTCACTATTCAACCCATGGCCTGACTTCACTATTCAACCCCTGGCCTGACTTCACTATTCAACCCCTGGCCTGACTTCACTATTCAACCCCTGGCCTGACTTCACTATTAAACCCCTGGCCTGACTTCACTATTCAACCCCTGGCCTGACCTCACTATTCAACCCCTGACCTGACCTCACTATTCAACCCATGGCCTGACTTCACTATTCAACCCATGACCTGACTTCACTATTCAACCCATGGCCTGACTTCACTATTCAACCCCTGGCCTGACTTCACTATTCAACCCCTGGCCTGACTTCACTATTCAACCCATGGCCTGACTTCACTATTCAACCCATGGCCTGACTTCACTATTCAACCCCTGGCCTGACTTCACTATTCAACCCCTGGCCTGACTTCACTATTTAACCCATGGCCTGACTTCACTTTTCAACCCCTGGCCTGACTTCACTATTAAACCCCTGGCCTGACTTCACTATTCAACCCCTGGCCTGACTTCACTATTCAACCCCTGGCCTGACTTCACTATTCAACCCATGGCCTGACTTCACTATTCAACCCCTGGCCTGACTTCACTATTCAACCCATGGCCTGACTTCACTATTCAACCCATGGCCTGACTTCACTATTCAACCCATGGCCTGACTTCACTATTCAACCCATGGCCTGACTTCACTATTCAACCCCTGGCCTGACTTCACTATTCAACCCCTGGCCTGACTTCACTATTCAACCCATGGCCTGACTTCACTTTTCAACCCCTGGCCTGAATTCACTATTAAACCCCTGGCCTGACTTCACTATTAAACCCCTGGCCTGACTTCACTATTCAACCCCTGGCCTGACCTCACTATTCAACCCCTGACCTGACCTCACTATTCAACCCATGGCCTGACTTCACTATTCAACCCATGACCTGACTTCACTATTCAACCCATGGCCTGACTTCACTATTCAACCCCTGGCCTGACTTCACTATTCAACCCCTGGCCTGACTTCACTATTCAACCCCTGGCCTGACTTCACTATTCAACCCATGGCCTGACTTCACTATTCAACCCCTGGCCTGACTTCACTATTCAACCCCTGACCTGACTTCACTATTCAACCCCTGGCCTGACTTCACTATTAAACCCCTGGCCTGACTTCACTATTCAACCCCTGGCCTGACCTCACTATTCAACCCCTGACCTGACCTCACTATTCAACCCAGGGCCTGACTTCACTATTCAACCCATGGCCTGACTTCACTATTCAACCCCTGGCCTGACTTCACTATTCAACCCCTGGCCTGACTTCACTATTTAACCCATGGCCTGACTTCACTTTTCAACCCCTGGCCTGACTTCACTATTAAACCCCTGGCCTGACTTCACTATTCAACCCCTGGCCTGACTTCACTATTCAACCCCTGGCCTGACTTCACTATTCAACCCATGGCCTGACTTCTCTATTCAACCCCTGGCCTGACTTCACTATTCAACCCATGGCCTGACTTCACTATTCAACCCATGGCCTGACTTCACTATTCAACCCATGGCCTGACTTCACTATTCAACCCATGGCCTGACTTCACTATTCAACCCCTGGCCTGACTTCACTATTCAACCCCTGGCCTGACTTCACTATTCAACCCATGGCCTGACTTCACTTTTCAACCCCTGGCCTGAATTCACTATTAAACCCCTGGCCTGACTTCACTATTAAACCCCTGGCCTGACTTCACTATTCAACCCCTGGCCTGACCTCACTATTCAACCCCTGACCTGACCTCACTATTCAACCCATGGCCTGACTTCACTATTCAACCCCTGGCCTGACTTCACTATTCAACCCATGGCCTGACTTCACTATTCAACCCATGGCCTGACTTCACTATTCAACCCATGGCCTGACTTCACTATTCAACCCATGGCCTGACTTCACTATTCAACCCCTGGCCTGACTTCACTATTCAACCCCTGGCCTGACTTCACTATTCAACCCATGGCCTGACTTCACTTTTCAACCCCTGGCCTGAATTCACTATTAAACCCCTGGCCTGACTTCACTATTAAACCCCTGGCCTGACTTCACTATTCAACCCCTGGCCTGACCTCACTATTCAACCCCTGACCTGACCTCACTATTCAACCCATGGCCTGACTTCACTATTCAACCCATGACCTGACTTCACTATTCAACCCATGGCCTGACTTCACTATTCAACCCCTGGCCTGACTTCACTATTCAACCCCTGGCCTGACTTCACTATTCAACCCCTGGCCTGACTTCACTATTAAACCCCTGGCCTGACTTCACTATTCAACCCCTGGCCTGACCTCACTATTCAACCCCTGACCTGACCTCACTATTCAACCCATGGCCTGACTTCACTATTCAACCCATGACCTGACTTCACTATTCAACCCATGGCCTGACTTCACTATTCAACCCATGGCCTGACTTCACTATTCAACCCCTGGCCTGACTTCACTATTCAACCCATGGCCTGACTTCACTATTCAACCCCTGGCCTGACTTCACTATTCAACCCCTGACCTGACTTCACTATTCAACCCCTGGCCTGACTTCACTATTAAACCCCTGGCCTGACTTCACTATTCAACCCCTGGCCTGACCTCACTATTCAACCCCTGACCTGACCTCACTATTCAACCCAGGGCCTGACTTCACTATTCAACCCATGGCCTGACTTCACTATTCAACCCCTGGCCTGACTTCACTATTCAACCCCTGGCCTGACTTCACTATTTAACCCATGGCCTGACTTCACTTTTCAACCCCTGGCCTGACTTCACTATTAAACCCCTGGCCTGACTTCACTATTCAACCCCTGGCCTGACTTCACTATTCAACCCCTGGCCTGACTTCACTATTCAACCCATGGCCTGACTTCACTATTCAACCCCTGGCCTGACTTCACTATTCAACCCATGGCCTGACTTCACTATTCAACCCATGGCCTGACTTCACTATTCAACCCATGGCCTGACTTCACTATTCAACCCATGGCCTGACTTCACTATTCAACCCCTGGCCTGACTTCACTATTCAACCCCTGGCCTGACTTCACTATTCAACCCATGGCCTGACTTCACTTTTCAACCCCTGGCCTGAATTCACTATTAAACCCCTGGCCTGACTTCACTATTAAACCCCTGGCCTGACTTCACTATTCAACCCCTGGCCTGACCTCACTATTCAACCCCTGACCTGACCTCACTATTCAACCCATGGCCTGACTTCACTATTCAACCCATGACCTGACTTCACTATTCAACCCATGGCCTGACTTCACTATTCAACCCCTGGCCTGACTTCACTATTCAACCCCTGGCCTGACTTCACTATTCAACCCCTGGCCTGACTTCACTATTAAACCCCTGGCCTGACTTCACTATTCAACCCCTGGCCTGACCTCACTATTCAACCCCTGACCTGACCTCACTATTCAACCCATGGCCTGACTTCACTATTCAACCCATGACCTGACTTCACTATTCAACCCATGGCCTGACTTCACTATTCAACCCCTGGCCTGACTTCACTATTCAACCCCTGGCCTGACTTCACTATTCAACCCATGGCCTGACTTCACTATTCAACCCATGGCCTGACTTCACTATTCAACCCCTGGCCTGACTTCACTATTCAACCCCTGGCCTGACTTCACTATTTAACCCATGGCCTGACTTCACTTTTCAACCCCTGGCCTGACTTCACTATTAAACCCCTGGCCTGACTTCACTATTCAACCCCTGGCCTGACTTCACTATTCAACCCCTGGCCTGACTTCACTATTCAACCCATGGCCTGACTTCACTATTCAACCCCTGGCCTGACTTCACTATTCAACCCATGGCCTGACTTCACTATTCAACCCATGGCCTGACTTCACTATTCAACCCATGGCCTGACTTCACTATTCAACCCATGGCCTGACTTCACTATTCAACCCCTGGCCTGACTTCACTATTCAACCCCTGGCCTGACTTCACTATTCAACCCATGGCCTGACTTCACTTTTCAACCCCTGGCCTGAATTCACTATTAAACCCCTGGCCTGACTTCACTATTAAACCCCTGGCCTGACTTCACTATTCAACCCCTGGCCTGACCTCACTATTCAACCCCTGACCTGACCTCACTATTCAACCCATGGCCTGACTTCACTATTCAACCCATGACCTGACTTCACTATTCAACCCATGGCCTGACTTCACTATTCAACCCCTGGCCTGACTTCACTATTCAACCCCTGGCCTGACTTCACTATTCAACCCCTGGCCTGACTTCACTATTAAACCCCTGGCCTGACTTCACTATTCAACCCCTGGCCTGACCTCACTATTCAACCCCTGACCTGACCTCACTATTCAACCCATGGCCTGACTTCACTATTCAACCCATGACCTGACTTCACTATTCAACCCATGGCCTGACTTCACTATTCAACCCATGGCCTGACTTCACTATTCAACCCCTGGCCTGACTTCACTATTCAACCCCTGGCCTGACTTCACTATTCAACCCATGGCCTGACTTCACTATTCAACCCCTGGCCTGACTTCACTATTCAACCCATGGCCTGACTTCACTATTCAACCCCTGGCCTGACTTCACTATTCAACCCCTGACCTGACTTCACTATTCAACCCCTGGCCTGACTTCACTATTAAACCCCTGGCCTGACTTCACTATTCAACCCCTGGCCTGACCTCACTATTCAACCCCTGACCTGACCTCACTATTCAACCCATGGCCTGACTTCACTATTCAACCCATGACCTGACTTCACTATTCAACCCATGGCCTGACTTCACTATTGAACCCCTGGCCTGACTCCACTATTCAACCCCTGGCCTGACTTCACTATTTAACCCATGGCCTGACTTCACTTTTCAACCCCTGGCCTGACTTCACTATTAAACCCCTGGCCTGACTTCACTATTCAACCCCTGGCCTGACTTCACTATTCAACCCCTGGCCTTACTTCACTATTCAACCCCTGGCCTGACTTCACTATTAAACCCCTGGCCTGACTTCACTATTCAACCCCTGGCCTGACCTCACTATTCAACCCCTGACCTGACCTCACTATTCAACCCAGGGCCTGACTTCACTATTCAACCCATGGCCTGACTTCACTATTCAACCCCTGGCCTGACTTCACTATTTAACCCATGGCCTGACTTCACTTTTCAACCCCTGGCCTGACTTCACTATTAAACCCCTGGCCTGACTTCACTATTCAACCCCTGGCCTGACTTCACTATTCAACCCCTGGCCTGACTTCACTATTCAACCCATGGCCTGACTTCACTATTCAACCCCTGGCCTGACTTCACTATTCAACCCATGGCCTGACTTCACTATTCAACCCATGGCCTGACTTCACTATTCAACCCATGGCCTGACTTCACTATTCAACCCATGGCCTGACTTCACTATTCAACCCCTGGCCTGACTTCACTATTCAACCCCTGGCCTGACTTCACTATTCAACCCATGGCCTGACTTCACTTTTCAACCCCTGGCCTGAATTCACTATTAAACCCCTGGCCTGACTTCACTATTAAACCCCTGGCCTGACTTCACTATTCAACCCCTGGCCTGACCTCACTATTCAACCCCTGACCTGACCTCACTATTCAACCCATGGCCTGACTTCACTATTCAACCCATGACCTGACTTCACTATTCAACCCATGGCCTGACTTCACTATTCAACCCCTGGCCTGACTTCACTATTCAACCCCTGGCCTGACTTCACTATTCAACCCCTGGCCTGACTTCACTATTAAACCCCTGGCCTGACTTCACTATTCAACCCCTGGCCTGACCTCACTATTCAACCCCTGACCTGACCTCACTATTCAACCCATGGCCTGACTTCACTATTCAACCCATGACCTGACTTCACTATTCAACCCATGGCCTGACTTCACTATTCAACCCCTGGCCTGACTTCACTATTCAACCCCTGGCCTGACTTCACTATTTAACCCATGGCCTGACTTCACTTTTCAACCCCTGGCCTGACTTCACTATTAAACCCCTGGCCTGACTTCACTATTCAACCCCTGGCCTGACTTCACTATTCAACCCCTGGCCTGACTTCACTATTAAACCCCTGGCCTGACTTCACTATTAAACCCCTGGCCTGACTTCACTATTCAACCCCTGGCCTGACTTCACTATTCAACCCCTGGCCTGACTTCACTACTCAACCCCTGGCCTGACTTCACTACTCAACCCATGGCCTGACTTCACTATTCAACCCATGGCCTGACTTCACTATTCAACCCATGGCCTGACTTCACTATTCAACCCCTGGCCTGACTTCACTATTCAACCCCTGGCCTGACTTCACTATTCAACCCATGGCCTGACTTCACTTTTCAACCCCTGGCCTGACTTCACTATTAAACCCCTGGCCTGACTTCACTATTAAACCCCTGGCCTGACTTCACTATTCAACCCCTGGCCTGACCTCACTATTCAACCCCTGACCTGACCTCAATATTCAACCCATGGCCTGACTTCACTATTCAACCCATGACCTGACTTCACTATTCAACCCATGGCCTGACTTCACTATTCAACCCCTGGCCTGACTTCACTATTCAACCCCTGGCCTGACTTCACTATTCAACCCATGGCCTGACTTCACTTTTCAACCCCTGGCCTGACTTCACTATTAAACCCCTGGCCTGACTTCACTATTCAACCCCTGGCCTGACTTCACTATTCAACCCCTGGCCTGACTTCACTATTCAACCCATGGCCTGACTTCACTATTCAACCCCTGGCCTGACTTCACTATTCAACCCATGGCCTGACTTCACTATTCAACCCATGACCTGACTTCACTATTCAACCCCTGGCCTGACTTCACTATTCAACCCATGGCCTGACTTCACTATTCAACCCCTGGCCTGACTTCACTATTCAACCCATGGCCTGACTTCACTATTCAACCCCTGGCCTGACTTCACTATTCAACCCCTGGCCTGACTTCACTATTCAACCCCTGGCCTGACTTCACTATTAAACCCCTGGCCTGACTTCACTATTCAACCCCTGGCCTGACCTCACTATTCAACCCCTGACCTGACCTCACTATTCAACCCATGGCCTGACTTCACTATTCAACCCATGACCTGACTTCACTATTCAACCCATGGCCTGACTTCACTATTCAACCCCTGGCCTGACTTCACTATTCAACCCCTGGCCTGACTTCACTATTTAACCCATGGCCTGACTTCACTTTTCAACCCCTGGCCTGACTTCACTATTCAACCCATGGCCTGACTTCACTATTCAACCCCTGGCCTGACTTCACTATTCAACCCCTGGCCTGACTTCACTATTAAACCCCTGGCCTGACTTCACTATTCAACCCCTGGCCTGACTTCACTATTCAACCCCTGGCCTGACTTCACTATTCAACCCATGGCCTGACTTCACTATTCAACCTATGACCTGACTTCACTATTCAACCCCTGGCCTGACTTCACTATTCAACCCATGGCCTGACTTCACTATTCAACCCCTGGCCTGACTTCACTATTCAACCCATGGCCTGACTTCACTATTCAACCCCTGACCTGACTTCACTATTCAACCCCTGGCCTGACTTCACTATTAAACCCCTGGCCTGACTTCACTATTCAACCCCTGGCCTGACCTCACTATTCAACCCCTGACCTGACCTCACTATTCAACCCATGGCCTGACTTCACTATTCAACCCATGACCTGACTTCACTATTCAACCCATGGCCTGACTTCACTATTGAACCCCTGGCCTGACTCCACTATTCAACCCCTGGCCTGACTTCACTATTTAACCCATGGCCTGACTTCACTTTTCAACCCCTGGCCTGACTTCACTATTAAACCCCTGGCCTGACTTCACTATTCAACCCCTGGCCTGACATCACTATTCAACCCCTGGCCTTACTTCACTATTCAACCCATGGCCTGACTTCACTATTCAACCCATGGCCTGACTTCACTATTCAACCCCTGGCCTGACTTCACTATTCAACCCCTGGCCTGACTTCACTATTCAACCCCTGGCCTGACTTCACTATTAAACCCCTGGCCTGACTTCACTATTCAACCCCTGGCCTGACCTCACTATTCAACCCCTGACCTGACCTCACTATTCAACCCAGGGCCTGACTTCACTATTCAACCCATGACCTGACTTCACTATTCAACCCATGGCCTGACTTCACTATTCAACCCCTGGCCTGACTTCACTATTCAACCCCTGGCCTGACTTCACTATTTAACCCATGGCCTGACTTCACTTTTCAACCCCTGGCCTGACTTCACTATTAAACCCCTGGCCTGACTTCACTATTCAACCCCTGGCCTGACTTCACTATTCAACCCCTGGCCTGACTTCACTATTCAACCCATGGCCTGACTTCACTATTCAACCCCTGGCCTGACTTCACTATTCAACCCATGGCCTGACTTCACTATTCAACCCATGGCCTGACTTCACTATTCAACCCATGGCCTGACTTCACTATTCAACCCATGGCCTGACTTCACTATTCAACCCCTGGCCTGACTTCACTATTCAACCCCTGGCCTGACTTCACTATTCAACCCATGGCCTGACTTCACTTTTCAACCCCTGGCCTGAATTCACTATTAAACCCCTGGCCTGACTTCACTATTCAACCCATGGCCTGACTTCACTATTCAACCCATGACCTGACTTCACTATTCAACCCCTGGCCTGACTTCACTATTCAACCCATGGCCTGACTTCACTATTCAACCCCTGGCCTGACTTCACTATTCAACCCATGGCCTGACTTCACTATTCAACCCCTGGCCTGACTTCACTATTCAACCCCTGGCCTGACTTCACTATTCAACCCCTGGCCTGACTTCACTATTAAACCCCTGGCCTGACTTCACTATTCAACCCCTGGCCTGACCTCACTATTCAACCCCTGACCTGACCTCACTATTCAACCCATGGCCTGACTTCACTATTCAACCCATGACCTGACTTCACTATTCAACCCATGGCCTGACTTCACTATTCAACCCCTGGCCTGACTTCACTATTCAACCCCTGGCCTGACTTCACTATTCAACCCCTGGCCTGACTTCACTATTAAACCCCTGGCCTGACTTCACTATTCAACCCCTGGCCTGACCTCACTATTCAACCCCTGACCTGACCTCACTATTCAACCCATGGCCTGACTTCACTATTCAACCCATGACCTGACTTCACTATTCAACCCATGGCCTGACTTCACTATTCAACCCCTGGCCTGACTTCACTATTCAACCCCTGGCCTGACTTCACTATTTAACCCATGGCCTGACTTCACTTTTCAACCCCTGGCCTGACTTCACTATTAAACCCCTGGCCTGACTTCACTATTCAACCCCTGGCCTGACTTCACTATTCAACCCCTGGCCTTACTTCACTATTCAACCCATGGCCTGACTTCACTATTCAACCCCTGGCCTGACTTCACTATTCAACCCATGGCCTGACTTCACTATTCAACCCATGGCCTGACTTCACTATTCAACCCCTGGCCTGACTTCACTATTCAACCCCTGGCCTGACTTCACTATTTAACCCATGGCCTGACTTCACTTTTCAACCCCTGGCCTGACTTCACTATTAAACCCCTGGCCTGACTTCACTATTCAACCCCTGGCCTGACTTCACTATTCAACCCCTGGCCTTACTTCACTATTCAACCCATGGCCTGACTTCACTATTCAACCCCTGGCCTGACTTCACTATTCAACCCATGGCCTGACTTCACTATTCAACCCATGGCCTGACTTCACTATTCAACCCATGGCCTGACTTCACTATTCAACCCATGGCCTGACTTCACTATTCAACCCCTGGCCTGACTTCACTATTCAACCCCTGGCCTGACTTCACTATTCAACCCATGGCCTGACTTCACTATTCAACCCATGGCCTGACTTCACTATTCAACCCATGGCCTGACTTCACTATTCAACCCATGGCCTGACTTCACTATTCAACCACTGGCCTGACTTCACTATTCAACCACTGGCCTGACTTCACTATTCAACCCCTGGCCTGACTTCGTCTTCGGTGAACATCTGCTTCTTGATGATCTTGATGGCGTAGATCTGCTTGGTTGCAATGTGCTCTGCCTGCATCACCTTCGCGTAGCTGCCCTTTCCAATCACTGTCAGCAGCCGGAAATGAGATAGATTCACCGCCCACCTGGAAGAGGAAGAAGCGCCGCCGACTGTGGCCGACCCACCGCTCCGCTGCAGTCAAAATTTATTCTGAACCTTTCTCTCTCTCCTATTATGAAACAATCAGCAATCTCTCTCATTGCTGTCTATTCATCAGTAAATAAATAAATATTCTTCATCAACTTAATTTTAATTTTCAAGAGTAAATAATCATCACACAAGACTGTTTACAGCTTCAACCACTTTTGAAAAGAATTCTCAAAAAAATTTGATCGTAATATGTGAAAATTGCATCCTGTCATAATTATAAATTTACTATACGACAGACTAGCAGTCCCAGTAACTCCTCGCGGGAGACTGACATTGCTCATCTGGCGATCTTGCAAGGAAGAATCGGACGTGTTAGCTTCTATTCCAGCCTCGTTGAAGGCCATGTTGTCGACTCCTTCCCGGTTGCCGTTGATGGTGGCGAGTGGTCGGCCGGTGGAGTATCCCATCGAGGAGGGGTAACTCGTGGGAGACTGGATCCCACCAGCTACGACTTGTGGACCGATTGGGCCTCCCTGAAGGCATCATCAATGAAACCCTTTTAGTTCTTGAGTCTCTTACAACCTTAAAAATTTTTTTATTCCACTTTAACCAATTTTCTTGATGACACTATGAAGAAAGATACTCCCTTGATCGGCCCGGCAAAGCAAATTAATATTGCTATAGTGTGATTACTAAACTACTGTAATGACAATCATGCTCATCAGAAACTACTGTAATGACAATCATGCTCATCAGCATGTTCTTGGATAAGACGTAATGGTTGTATGGCTGATTGACTATTAGATCCCCACATGATACAAATCTACCTGAATCAAGAAAGGCTCAAATATATTTGGTAGTACTTGCGCGATTCTTTCTTACTTCTTTTCCTCTCTGCACCGTGAAGCAGAGGAACACTCACTTTGCCTAGGAGCGCATTAAACGCAATCAAGAAGTAGATCATTAACATGAGTAGAAGTGAGAAAAAAATTGAATGCTCTCTTAAAAAACTCTCTGAAGCATGATCCATTATTACAGTAGCTCGAACCTCATAAGCTTTGGAAAAATTCTTCCCCCCTACCTTTTTTTCAAAAAATAACGACTTGCTATAACGAGAATAAAAATCTCGTGAAAAGTTTCTTGAAAGAACTACTTTCTTTCGCTTTTCTTTTTTCACATGATGGGAATAAAAGTGCTCACGAAATGCTGAGATTCAAGAATCGTCTAAACTATCTTCTGAAATTGTTTCTTAAATGTTTTTGGGACCAGCCGGACGATAAAAATTACTGTAACAAGGAACCTCGAAATACCCGGACAAGAAAACATTCACCCAGTGGGAAATAGGCAAATGTCCCTTGTGTATATCACGAAGTAGATCAGATTTTAAACTGAGAAACTATATAGCAATACATGGCGGCTATCAGGCTGAAAGCTGGTGATGTTTTCAATCGTGTAGAGTAGTGAAAGGCTATTCAGACACAGGGTTTGAACAGTTACCGGACCAGCTATGTTGGAGCATTCACGCCAAAAATGATCTATCAACCTTCTCTTTTTATTGAATCTGACATAATGTAATTATGAGTAATCTTATTGAGAAATTGAATGCTTTTTCATACATCTTCAACTCTATAGTTACGGTTCCATTAGAAGGTCAACTTCCCCTTTCTTACTAACTTTCTCTCTCTAACTTATATTGCATCCTTCTTCATTTCTTTATTCCAAGCACATGAGATATCATGAAAACACAAACAAAAACAAAGCTAAATGCATGGACTTTCTTCTAAGTGGCGGTGTTTAGGGGTTGCGGTATAGATGAAAAAGGGGGGAGGGTGATATACTTAAAATCGACAATTATATTAGTCATGAACGAAAGGTTTAGGTAATATCTTTTCAGTAGGCAGAGATAATAATTGTTTTTTGAAACTAGCAGTATTAGGTGTACTGACGATCTCAAAAGGTAATGAATTCCATACTGATAGCTGGCGAGAAACACATGTAGAAATAGAACATTTGCTAATATTATGAGGTGTTTTTAGCCTGAGCTCATGAGAATGGCGAAAAAATCTCTGTACTGCAGACAACTGAAACAAGTTCATAGTTTCAAGTTCACATTTTTTGTGGACACATTTATGAATAAATAAAAGGTCAGATATAGCACGACGATATTCAAGAGTTTCTAGGCCTAACATGGAGATTCTTTGTGAATAGGGAAGTCTGGAATGGCCAGATCTTGCTAGGATTCTTCTCGTAAACGACCGCTTTTTCAATAGATTTTACTAAGCCGGGGGATGAGGGATTCCATAACTCACTAGCGTATTCAAGAACAGGTCTGACATAAATTTTAAAAGATGAAGTTAAAAGAGGCGGACATGGTGACTTGAAGGCTTTTAACATCATGTTAACAAGAGCAGAGCCTTTTTTACATTTGTCTTCAACATGATTACGATAAGAGAAACGATCACATATGATTACACCAAGATATTTGGCAACTCTACCAACTACTAGAGGTTGACTGTTCATGTAATAGACGCTGCGAGAATTGGATGATCCGAGATGAAGTACATTACACTTAGATATGGATAGGGACAAATTCCACTCTAGGCACCAATCGGTTATACGATTCAAAGCTAGTTGACTATATAATTACAAGAGGTAGCGCGTCCCATTATCTTTATATCATCGGCGAATAAGCAAAATTTGATAGAATCGGGGATAGCTTCTTTAACAGAGTCGATGTACAACAAGAATAACAACGGGCCTAAAGATGATCCTTGAGGTATACCTGATATTACGGGAATTGGGTCAGATAGACTATTATCGATCATAACTGTTTGTGAACGGCCAACAAGATAATCAGTTAACCATTTAACGATTGGAGAAGAGATACCAAAAGATGCTATCCTATTTAGAAGTAATCTATGATCAACAGAATCAAATGCTTTACTGATATCAAGGAATATTATATCGATAGGGATGCTTTGGGATAACGAGTCAACAATGAACGAATGAGATTCAAGTAAAGAGGTCACAGTAGACCTCCTAGCTCTAAAACCAGCCTGGTAGGGCGAAAAAAGGTTCTCTTTTTCTAAATAGCAAGATACTTCCTTAACAATAATTTTCTCCATAACTTTTGATAATGAACAGCATAGAGAAATAGGTCTGTAATTGGTAACTAGATTCCGGGAATTGCTCTTGTGTACTGGTTTTACTATAGATCTCTTCCATAGTAGGGGAAGAGAGCCAGTAAGAAGGCTATTATTAAATAGGATACATAATGGTTTAATCAGGGCAAAGCGACATTTCTTCAATACAATATTAGGAATAGAATCAGGGGACGTGTTACACTTAGATTCAAGAGAAGATAATGCTCGTATTACCATGTCTTCGGTTATATAATCGAAATTGAACGGCTCAGTAACGATTGGTAATTTAATTTCAGGTAATGGACATTGAAGAGGTACAGAAAATACGGACGAGAAATAGCGAGAGAACTCATCAGCTTTCTCTGATGGGGAAAATTTTTCATTTAAATCACTATCGATCAAAGCGGGAATAGCATTATTGGCTGTACTCAAACGACTCCTACAAGCCGCGAAGAATGATTTCTGATTACCTCGTAATATCAGTTGAGATTCTCTTTTAATTTCGAATTCTTTCAGCTTTTGATCAAACTCGGAAGTTTTTCTAATACAGTAATCCGAATACGGGGCATTTCGAGAAATTCGTTGTAATTTAACGAACATCCTACGTAGATTTGAAGGATAGCGGGATAAATCGTCTCTAGGATCTACAGTTGGGACAAACTTATCAATTAGAGAGTTAATGAAAGAGACAAGATAATTATTAGCTGATTCGACATCTAACAAGCCAAATATTTGAGTCCAATCTTGCATAGCTATTTCATACTCAATAGCAGGCCAATTTGCTTTAGAAAACAGCTTAATAGAATGAGAAGATTTTGAAATAGTTGCAGATAATGATAAACTAAATGAAACTCCGTGATGGTCACTACCATTGAATCGACCGATTACATTACAGTCAGACACAATATTCACATTGGAAAATACTAAATCGAGAATATTATCATTCCTAGTTGGAGAACATACATATTGGGTGAAAAAATTATCATTCATATATTCAAGAAACATTTCATGTTGACCGTTTCTGTTGGATATTTGCTTACACCAGTCGATATACGGAAAATTGAAGTCACCAGTAATCATTACAGGGATCTTATCAGAAGCATTTGGATTATTCAGCTCACATTCAAAGTAGTTCAATAACTTTTCTAAAGAAGCAGTGGGAGAACAAGGAGATCGATAGACACAAATACATCTTAACTTTCCTGATCTAGATGAACTTTGAAGAACATTAATAGAAACGCATTCAATACCATCTTCTGAAAAACTAGAAACAAAGGAACAGGAAACTCGAGGCGAAATCAAAAATGCTGTTCCACCACCTTTAGAGGCACTGTTTCTATCGCAACGGAACAACTGATAATTAGACATACCGGTTATTAACGAGTCACTTTCTTGGTCACTCAACCAAGTCTCACTTATAGCTATCATATCATAAATATTTGAAGCGAGCAAGTAAGAAAGGTTGTACAACTTATTTCGAATTGAACGAGCATTTATTGAAAAGCACTTGATATTGGTGAGGTCATGACTAATGATAGGGACACCGCCACTGACCTATCTTCTCTGCGTCACGTTGTTCCTCTCTCGAGCGTTGTTCCTCTCTGGAGCTCGAGGAGTCACCATCTGCGGATCCGTGATCCTCGGAGTCGCCGTTTCTTGCTGCCAAGTCTTCTGGGAGTAGTGCCGAATAGGAATCAAGGAAGTTCCGATGACCTTCCACTTTTGTCCTCCGGGGATGCCGTTCCGCTCTCGCGCCACTTTCTTCACTTCTCGTTCCAATTCAAGTCCGTCGCGAGTCAAGTCTTCTCTTATGTAGCAATGTGGATGCGGAGAAAGGCAAGACGGGCGACGACTTCGAATTTTCCTCAGTAGTTCAGTTCTCAATGTTGGTGACTGGAGGAAGATTTTGAGAACTCAACGCTTCTTCACGGGGTCGCCGAATCGTTTGAACCTTGCACTTGCAAGTTCTGGGCAGCCGAGGTCGAGGGAAAGGGCCTTGAGAAAGGATTGGTCTGAACTGTCCGTGGCTTCGTCACTGGGCTGCTCAGGAAGTCCAACACAAACTAGGTTCTGTGCTTTCTCTTCAATGAGGTTCTTGTCGACAGTGATTGCACGCACGGCAGCTTGGTAGGCGAGCATATGAGGTGGGATGGAGAGAAGGGAAGGGATTGTGGGGGTCTGGGGCTGAGGAGTCGAGAAGGGGGGAGAAGTATGAAGAGTTGAAAGACGAGAGACGAGGTCTTCGACGATTGCCTCCAGTCTTGAGATTTTGTTCATCATATCTTCAAATTTCTTCTCATATTCTGGGCAACGCGTGCACTGGGGAGTGGAAAGGGGGGTGCGCTTGCCAGGCATTTTCGGAAGCAAACGAGTCAATATGAGACGTGGTAGATCACCGACTGCTCAGTGTGAGCAAAGAAAAGGGAATGAGCAAAGAAAAGGGAACCGACTGCTTCGATATTCACATCTTGATCCGCACATTGCTTACCAAAACTAACACTTTACCTAATGGCATACCGAACATACTCATTAAAAACTGTGACGGGTCCTTAACTATCCCTCTTTCCACAATTTTTTTTCAAATTGTTCAACCCTCGGATTTTACCCTACTAACTGGAAAAGAGGTTTAATTATACCAGTTCATAAAAAAGGAAACTGTTCTGATGTTAACAATTTCAGACCTATAACTCTTATTTGCTCCTTTTCTAAGCTTTTCAAAAACCATTTGTATAACCTTATTTACATTCAACTTGAAGCGAATATTTTATGCTCTCGCCAATTTGGTTTTAGAAAGAAAATAACATCTTCAGTGGAATCTCACTCACTCTACCGTTCTCTCATTACTCGGAAGCAGGCGTTAAATGAGACCGCTCTAAGGCATGTTTGAGACCGGTCTAAGGCATGTTTGAGACCGGTCTAAGGCATGTTTGAGACCGGTCTAAGGCATGTTTGAGACCGGTCTAAGGCATGTTTGAGACCGGTCTAAGGCATGTTTGAGACCGGTCTAAGGCATGTTTGTACGCCCCTAGTGACTGGTAAAATGATTGAAAAAAGGCAAAAATAGTGAAAAAGTAAGTAGAGAAAAAGTGAAACAGAACGGAAGGAAAAGAGAATGTAGATCATTTTTGGCGCGAACATGTATGCGCCAACATAGCAGGTCCGCTAACCATTTCACCCCTGCTCGGAAGAAACTTTTTGGCATTTGTGCATCAATGATTTTTGAGAAGCCTTTGACGCGGTTGATCACCGATTTCTGATTGATAAACTCACATGATTATGAATTGACACCTCTCTCTTATCACTAATCCAATCATTTTTAAGTAAAAGAAGTTTCCAAGTTCTATTTGACTCAAGCTTGTCACATAGCTAATTTTACACTACAATAGCTATTGACTGGTCTCTAACAATTTCAATCCAAAAATGTTGTGTTGTTATTGCAGCTCTTCTAACTCGAAGAAACTTACTTCATCAATAACGATGCTTTGCTTTTATTGATACATGTCAAAGATCTACGTGTCAACTTCAATAAATCTTTAAGTTTCTCTAACGACATCGATCAAGTTGTTACAAAAATCATTAAAATGTGTGAATCTCATCTTTCGAGTACTCTAGTGTTGGCCATATAGGTCTAGTGTTGGCCAGATAGGTGAAGTGTTGGCCAGATAGGTCTAGTGTTGGCCAGATAGGTGAAGTGTTGGCCAGATAGGTCTAGTGTTGGCCAGATAGGTCTAGTGTTGGCCAGATAGGTCTAGTGTTGGCCATATAGGTCTAGTGTTGGCCAGATAGGTGAAGTGTTGGCCAGATAGGTGAAGTGTTGGCCAGATAGGTCTAGTGTTGGCCAGATAGGTCTAGTGTTGGCCAGATAGGTCTAGTGTTGGCCATATAGGTCTAGTGTTGGCCAGATAGGTCTAGTGTTGGCCAGATAGGTGAAGTGTTGGCCAGATAGGTCTAGTGTTGGCCAGATAGGTCTAGTGTTGGCCATATAGGTCTAGTGTTGGCCAGATAGGTCTAGTGTTGGCCAGATAGGTGAAGTGTTGGCCAGATAGGTCTAGTGTTGGCCATATAGGTCTAGTGTTGGCCATATAGGTCTAGTGTTGGCCAGATAGGTCTAGTGTTGGCCAGATAGGTGAAGTGTTGGCCAGATAGGTCTAGTGTTGGCCAGATAGGTCTAGTGTTGGCCAGATAGGTCTAGTGTTGGCCAGATAGGTCTAGTGTTGGCCAGATAGGTGAAGTGTTGGCCAGATAGGTCTAGTGTTGGCCAGATAGGTGAAGTGTTGGCCAGATAGGTCTAGTGTTGGCCAGATAGGTCTAGTGTTGGCCAGATAGGTCTAGTGTTGGCCAGATAGGTGAAGTGTTGGCCAGATAGGTCTAGTGTTGGCCAGATAGGTGAAGTGTTGGCCAGATAGGTCTAGTGTTGGCCAGATAGGTCTAGTGTTGGCCATATAGGTCTAGTGTTGGCCAGATAGGTCTAGTGTTGGCCAGATAGGTGAAGTGTTGGCCAGATAGGTCTAGTGTTGGCCAGATAGGTGAAGTGATGGCCAGATAGGTCTAGTGTTGGCCAGATAGGTCTAGTGTTGGCCATATAGGTCTAGTGTTGGCCAGATAGGTCTAGTGTTGGCCAGATAGGTGAAGTGTTGGCCAGATAGGTCTAGTGTTGGCCAGATAGGTGAAGTGTTGGCCAGATAGGTCTAGTGTTGGCCAGATAGGTCTAGTGTTGGCCAGATAGGTCTAGTGTTGGCCAGATAGGTCTAGTGTTGGCCAGATAGGTCTAGTGTTGGCCATATAGGTCTAGTGTTGGCCAGATAGGTCTAGTGTTGGCCAGATAGGTGAAGTGTTGGCCAGATAGGTCTAGTGTTGGCCAGATAGGTGAAGTGTTGGCCAGATAGGTCTAGTGTTGGCCAGATAGGTCTAGTGTTGGCCAGATAGGTCTAGTGTTGGCCATATAGGTCTAGTGTTGGCCAGATAGGTCTAGTGTTGGCCAGATAGGTGAAGTGTTGGCCAGATAGGTCTAGTGTTGGCCAGATAGGTCTAGTGTTGGCCAGATAGGTGAAGTGTTGGCCAGATAGGTCTAGTGTTGGCCAGATAGGTGAAGTGTTGGCCAGATAGGTCTAGTGTTGGCCAGATAGGTGAAGTGTTGGCCAGATAGGTCTAGTGTTGGCCAGATAGGTGAAGTGTTGGCCAGATAGGTCTAGTGTTGGCCAGATAGGTGAAGTGTTGGCCAGATAGGTGAAGTGTTGGCCAGATAGGTCTAGTGTTGGCCAGATAGGTCTAGTGTTGGCCAGATAGGTCTAGTGTTGGCCAGATAGGTCTAGTGTTGGCCAGATAGGTCTAGTGTTGGCCAGATAGGTCTAGTGTTGGCCAGATAGGTGAAGTGTTGGCCAGATAGGTCTAGTGTTGGCCAGATAGGTCTAGTGTTGGCCATATAGGTCTAGTGTTGGCCAGATAGGTCTAGTGTTGGCCAGATAGGTGAAGTGTTGGCCAGATAGGTCTAGTGTTGGCCAGATAGGTGAAGTGTTGGCCAGATAGGTCTAGTGTTGGCCAGATAGGTCTAGTGTTGGCCAGATAGGTCTAGTGTTGGCCAGATAGGTCTAGTGTTGGCCAGATAGGTCTAGTGTTGGCCATATAGGTCTAGTGTTGGCCAGATAGGTCTAGTGTTGGCCAGATAGGTGAAGTGTTGGCCAGATAGGTCTAGTGTTGGCCAGATAGGTGAAGTGTTGGCCAGATAGGTCTAGTGTTGGCCAGATAGGTCTAGTGTTGGCCAGATAGGTCTAGTGTTGGCCATATAGGTCTAGTGTTGGCCAGATAGGTCTAGTGTTGGCCAGATAGGTCTAGTGTTGGCCAGATAGGTCTAGTGTTGGCCAGATAGGTGAAGTGTTGGCCAGATAGGTCTAGTGTTGGCCAGATAGGTGAAGTGTTGGCCAGATAGGTCTAGTGTTGGCCAGATAGGTCTAGTGTTGGCCATATAGGTCTAGTGTTGGCCAGATAGGTCTAGTGTTGGCCAGATAGGTGAAGTGTTGGCCAGATAGGTCTAGTGTTGGCCAGATAGGTGAAGTGATGGCCAGATAGGTCTAGTGTTGGCCAGATAGGTCTAGTGTTGGCCATATAGGTCTAGTGTTGGCCAGATAGGTCTAGTGTTGGCCAGATAGGTGAAGTGTTGGCCAGATAGGTCTAGTGTTGGCCAGATAGGTGAAGTGTTGGCCAGATAGGTCTAGTGTTGGCCAGATAGGTCTAGTGTTGGCCAGATAGGTCTAGTGTTGGCCAGATAGGTCTAGTGTTGGCCAGATAGGTCTAGTGTTGGCCATATAGGTCTAGTGTTGGCCAGATAGGTCTAGTGTTGGCCAGATAGGTGAAGTGTTGGCCAGATAGGTCTAGTGTTGGCCAGATAGGTGAAGTGTTGGCCAGATAGGTCTAGTGTTGGCCAGATAGGTCTAGTGTTGGCCAGATAGGTCTAGTGTTGGCCATATAGGTCTAGTGTTGGCCAGATAGGTCTAGTGTTGGCCAGATAGGTGAAGTGTTGGCCAGATAGGTCTAGTGTTGGCCAGATAGGTCTAGTGTTGGCCAGATAGGTGAAGTGTTGGCCAGATAGGTCTAGTGTTGGCCAGATAGGTGAAGTGTTGGCCAGATAGGTCTAGTGTTGGCCAGATAGGTGAAGTGTTGGCCAGATAGGTCTAGTGTTGGCCAGATAGGTGAAGTGTTGGCCAGATAGGTCTAGTGTTGGCCAGATAGGTGAAGTGTTGGCCAGATAGGTCTAGTGTTGGCCAGATAGGTCTAGTGTTGGCCAGATAGGTCTAGTGTTGGCCAGATAGGTCTAGTGTTGGCCAGATAGGTCTAGTGTTGGCCAGATAGGTCTAGTGTTGGCCAGATAGGTCTAGTGTTGGCCAGATAGGTGAAGTGTTGGCCAGATAGGTCTAGTGTTGGCCAGATAGGTCTAGTGTTGGCCATATAGGTCTAGTGTTGGCCAGATAGGTCTAGTGTTGGCCAGATAGGTGAAGTGTTGGCCAGATAGGTCTAGTGTTGGCCAGATAGGTGAAGTGTTGGCCAGATAGGTCTAGTGTTGGCCAGATAGGTCTAGTGTTGGCCAGATAGGTCTAGTGTTGGCCAGATAGGTCTAGTGTTGGCCAGATAGGTCTAGTGTTGGCCATATAGGTCTAGTGTTGGCCAGATAGGTCTAGTGTTGGCCAGATAGGTGAAGTGTTGGCCAGATAGGTCTAGTGTTGGCCAGATAGGTGAAGTGTTGGCCAGATAGGTCTAGTGTTGGCCAGATAGGTCTAGTGTTGGCCAGATAGGTCTAGTGTTGGCCATATAGGTCTAGTGTTGGCCAGATAGGTCTAGTGTTGGCCAGATAGGTGAAGTGTTGGCCAGATAGGTCTAGTGTTGGCCAGATAGGTGAAGTGTTGGCCAGATAGGTCTAGTGTTGGCCAGATAGGTCTAGTGTTGGCCAGATAGGTGAAGTGTTGGCCAGATAGGTCTAGTGTTGGCCAGATAGGTGAAGTGTTGGCCAGATAGGTGAAGTGTTGGCCAGATAGGTCTAGTGTTGGCCAGATAGGTGAAGTGTTGGCCAGATAGGTCTAGTGTTGGCCAGATAGGTGAAGTGTTGGCCAGATAGGTCTAGTGTTGGCCAGATAGGTCTAGTGTTGGCCAGATAGGTCTAGTGTTGGCCAGATAGGTCTAGTGTTGGCCAGATAGGTCTAGTGTTGGCCAGATAGGTCTAGTGTTGGCCAGATAGGTGAAGTGTTGGCCAGATAGGTCTAGTGTTGGCCAGATAGGTCTAGTGTTGGCCAGATAGGTGAAGTGTTGGCCAGATAGGTCTAGTGTTGGCCAGATAGGTGAAGTGTTGGCCAGATAGGTCTAGTGTTGGCCAGATAGGTGAAGTGTTGGCCAGATAGGTCTAGTGTTGGCCAGATAGGTGAAGTGTTGGCCAGATAGGTCTAGTGTTGGCCAGATAGGTGAAGTGTTGGCCAGATAGGTCTAGTGTTGGCCAGATAGGTCTAGTGTTGGCCAGATAGGTGAAGTGTTGGCCAGATAGGTCTAGTGTTGGCCAGATAGGTGAAGTGTTGGCCAGATAGGTCTAGTGTTGGCCAGATAGGTGAAGTGTTGGCCAGATAGGTCTAGTGTTGGCCAGATAGGTGAAGTGTTGGCCAGATAGGTCTAGTGTTGGCCAGATAGGTGAAGTGTTGGCCAGATAGGTCTAGTGTTGGCCAGATAGGTCTAGTGTTGGCCAGATAGGTCTAGTGTTGGCCAGATAGGTCTAGTGTTGGCCAGATAGGTCTAGTGTTGGCCAGATAGGTCTAGTGTTGGCCAGATAGGTCTAGTGTTGGCCAGATAGGTCTAGTGTTGGCCAGATAGGTGAAGTGTTGGCCAGATAGGTCTAGTGTTGGCCAGATAGGTGAAGTGTTGGCCAGATAGGTCTAGTGTTGGCCAGATAGGTGAAGTGTTGGCCAGATAGGTCTAGTGTTGGCCAGATAGGTCTAGTGTTGGCCAGATAGGTCTAGTGTTGGCCAGATAGGTCTAGTGTTGGCCAGATAGGTCTAGTGTTGGCCAGATAGGTCTAGTGTTGGCCAGATAGGTCTAGTGTTGGCCAGATAGGTCTAGTGTTGGCCAGATAGGTCTAGTGTTGGCCAGATAGGTCTAGTGTTGGCCATATAGGTCTAGTGTTGGCCAGATAGGTCTAGTGTTGGCCAGATAGGTGAAGTGTTGGCCAGATAGGTCTAGTGTTGGCCAGATAGGTGAAGTGTTGGCCAGATAGGTCTAGTGTTGGCCAGATAGGTCTAGTGTTGGCCAGATAGGTGAAGTGTTGGCCAGATAGGTCTAGTGTTGGCCAGATAGGTGAAGTGTTGGCCAGATAGGTCTAGTGTTGGCCAGATAGGTGAAGTGTTGGCCAGATAGGTCTAGTGTTGGCCAGATAGGTGAAGTGTTGGCCAGATAGGTCTAGTGTTGGCCAGATAGGTGAAGTGTTGGCCAGATAGGTCTAGTGTTGGCCAGATAGGTGAAGTGTTGGCCAGATAGGTCTAGTGTTGGCCAGATAGGTCTAGTGTTGGCCAGATAGGTCTAGTGTTGGCCAGATAGGTCTAGTGTTGGCCAGATAGGTGAAGTGTTGGCCAGATAGGTCTAGTGTTGGCCAGATAGGTGAAGTGTTGGCCAGATAGGTCTAGTGTTGGCCAGATAGGTCTAGTGTTGGCCAGATAGGTCTAGTGTTGGCCAGATAGGTCTAGTATTGGCCAGATAGGTCTAGTGTTGGCCAGATAGGTCTAGTGTTGGCCAGATAGGTCTAGTGTTGGCCAGATAGGTGAAGTGTTGGCCAGATAGGTCTAGTGTTGGCCAGATAGGTGAAGTGTTGGCCAGATAGGTCTAGTGTTGGCCAGATAGGTGAAGTGTTGGCCAGATAGGTCTAGTGTTGGCCAGATAGGTCTAGTGTTGGCCAGATAGGTCTAGTGTTGGCCAGATAGGTCTAGTGTTGGCCAGATAGGTCTAGTGTTGGCCAGATAGGTCTAGTGTTGGCCAGATAGGTCTAGTGTTGGCCAGATAGGTCTAGTGTTGGCCAGATAGGTCTAGTGTTGGCCAGATAGGTCTAGTGTTGGCCAGATAGGTCTAGTGTTGGCCAGATAGGTCTAGTGTTGGCCAGATAGGTGAAGTGTTGGCCAGATAGGTCTAGTGTTGGCCAGATAGGTGAAGTGTTGGCCAGATAGGTCTAGTGTTGGCCAGATAGGTCTAGTGTTGGCCAGATAGGTCTAGTGTTGGCCAGATAGGTCTAGTGTTGGCCAGATAGGTCTAGTGTTGGCCAGATAGGTCTAGTGTTGGCCAGATAGGTCTAGTGTTGGCCAGATAGGTCTAGTGTTGGCCAGATAGGTCTAGTGTTGGCCAGATAGGTCTAGTGTTGGCCAGATAGGTCTAGTGTTGGCCAGATAGGTGAAGTGTTGGCCAGATAGGTCTAGTGTTGGCCAGATAGGTCTAGTGTTGGCCAGATAGGTCTAGTGTTGGCCAGATAGGTGAAGTGTTGGCCAGATAGGTCTAGTGTTGGCCAGATAGGTGAAGTGTTGGCCAGATAGGTCTAGTGTTGGCCAGATAGGTCTAGTGTTGGCCAGATAGGTCTAGTGTTGGCCAGATAGGTCTAGTGTTGGCCAGATAGGTGAAGTGTTGGCCAGATAGGTCTAGTGTTGGCCAGATAGGTGAAGTGTTGGCCAGATAGGTCTAGTGTTGGCCAGATAGGTCTAGTGTTGGCCAGATAGGTCTAGTGTTGGCCAGATAGGTGAAGTGTTGGCCAGATAGGTCTAGTGTTGGCCAGATAGGTGAAGTGTTGGCCAGATAGGTCTAGTGTTGGCCAGATAGGTCTAGTGTTGGCCATATAGGTCTAGTGTTGGCCAGATAGGTCTAGTGTTGGCCAGATAGGTGAAGTGTTGGCCAGATAGGTCTAGTGTTGGCCAGATAGGTGAAGTGATGGCCAGATAGGTCTAGTGTTGGCCAGATAGGTCTAGTGTTGGCCATATAGGTCTAGTGTTGGCCAGATAGGTCTAGTGTTGGCCAGATAGGTGAAGTGTTGGCCAGATAGGTCTAGTGTTGGCCAGATAGGTGAAGTGTTGGCCAGATAGGTCTAGTGTTGGCCAGATAGGTCTAGTGTTGGCCAGATAGGTCTAGTGTTGGCCAGATAGGTCTAGTGTTGGCCAGATAGGTCTAGTGTTGGCCATATAGGTCTAGTGTTGGCCAGATAGGTCTAGTGTTGGCCAGATAGGTGAAGTGTTGGCCAGATAGGTCTAGTGTTGGCCAGATAGGTGAAGTGTTGGCCAGATAGGTCTAGTGTTGGCCAGATAGGTCTAGTGTTGGCCAGATAGGTCTAGTGTTGGCCATATAGGTCTAGTGTTGGCCAGATAGGTCTAGTGTTGGCCAGATAGGTGAAGTGTTGGCCAGATAGGTCTAGTGTTGGCCAGATAGGTCTAGTGTTGGCCAGATAGGTGAAGTGTTGGCCAGATAGGTCTAGTGTTGGCCAGATAGGTGAAGTGTTGGCCAGATAGGTCTAGTGTTGGCCAGATAGGTGAAGTGTTGGCCAGATAGGTCTAGTGTTGGCCAGATAGGTGAAGTGTTGGCCAGATAGGTCTAGTGTTGGCCAGATAGGTGAAGTGTTGGCCAGATAGGTCTAGTGTTGGCCAGATAGGTCTAGTGTTGGCCAGATAGGTCTAGTGTTGGCCAGATAGGTCTAGTGTTGGCCAGATAGGTCTAGTGTTGGCCAGATAGGTCTAGTGTTGGCCAGATAGGTCTAGTGTTGGCCAGATAGGTGAAGTGTTGGCCAGATAGGTCTAGTGTTGGCCAGATAGGTCTAGTGTTGGCCATATAGGTCTAGTGTTGGCCAGATAGGTCTAGTGTTGGCCAGATAGGTGAAGTGTTGGCCAGATAGGTCTAGTGTTGGCCAGATAGGTGAAGTGTTGGCCAGATAGGTCTAGTGTTGGCCAGATAGGTCTAGTGTTGGCCAGATAGGTCTAGTGTTGGCCAGATAGGTCTAGTGTTGGCCAGATAGGTCTAGTGTTGGCCATATAGGTCTAGTGTTGGCCAGATAGGTCTAGTGTTGGCCAGATAGGTGAAGTGTTGGCCAGATAGGTCTAGTGTTGGCCAGATAGGTGAAGTGTTGGCCAGATAGGTCTAGTGTTGGCCAGATAGGTCTAGTGTTGGCCAGATAGGTCTAGTGTTGGCCATATAGGTCTAGTGTTGGCCAGATAGGTCTAGTGTTGGCCAGATAGGTGAAGTGTTGGCCAGATAGGTCTAGTGTTGGCCAGATAGGTGAAGTGTTGGCCAGATAGGTCTAGTGTTGGCCAGATAGGTCTAGTGTTGGCCAGATAGGTGAAGTGTTGGCCAGATAGGTCTAGTGTTGGCCAGATAGGTGAAGTGTTGGCCAGATAGGTGAAGTGTTGGCCAGATAGGTCTAGTGTTGGCCAGATAGGTGAAGTGTTGGCCAGATAGGTCTAGTGTTGGCCAGATAGGTGAAGTGTTGGCCAGATAGGTCTAGTGTTGGCCAGATAGGTCTAGTGTTGGCCAGATAGGTCTAGTGTTGGCCAGATAGGTCTAGTGTTGGCCAGATAGGTCTAGTGTTGGCCAGATAGGTCTAGTGTTGGCCAGATAGGTGAAGTGTTGGCCAGATAGGTCTAGTGTTGGCCAGATAGGTCTAGTGTTGGCCAGATAGGTGAAGTGTTGGCCAGATAGGTCTAGTGTTGGCCAGATAGGTGAAGTGTTGGCCAGATAGGTCTAGTGTTGGCCAGATAGGTGAAGTGTTGGCCAGATAGGTCTAGTGTTGGCCAGATAGGTGAAGTGTTGGCCAGATAGGTCTAGTGTTGGCCAGATAGGTGAAGTGTTGGCCAGATAGGTCTAGTGTTGGCCAGATAGGTCTAGTGTTGGCCAGATAGGTGAAGTGTTGGCCAGATAGGTCTAGTGTTGGCCAGATAGGTGAAGTGTTGGCCAGATAGGTCTAGTGTTGGCCAGATAGGTGAAGTGTTGGCCAGATAGGTCTAGTGTTGGCCAGATAGGTGAAGTGTTGGCCAGATAGGTCTAGTGTTGGCCAGATAGGTGAAGTGTTGGCCAGATAGGTCTAGTGTTGGCCAGATAGGTCTAGTGTTGGCCAGATAGGTCTAGTGTTGGCCAGATAGGTCTAGTGTTGGCCAGATAGGTCTAGTGTTGGCCAGATAGGTCTAGTGTTGGCCAGATAGGTCTAGTGTTGGCCAGATAGGTCTAGTGTTGGCCAGATAGGTGAAGTGTTGGCCAGATAGGTCTAGTGTTGGCCAGATAGGTGAAGTGTTGGCCAGATAGGTCTAGTGTTGGCCAGATAGGTGAAGTGTTGGCCAGATAGGTCTAGTGTTGGCCAGATAGGTCTAGTGTTGGCCAGATAGGTCTAGTGTTGGCCAGATAGGTCTAGTGTTGGCCAGATAGGTCTAGTGTTGGCCAGATAGGTCTAGTGTTGGCCAGATAGGTCTAGTGTTGGCCAGATAGGTCTAGTGTTGGCCAGATAGGTCTAGTGTTGGCCAGATAGGTCTAGTGTTGGCCATATAGGTCTAGTGTTGGCCAGATAGGTCTAGTGTTGGCCAGATAGGTGAAGTGTTGGCCAGATAGGTCTAGTGTTGGCCAGATAGGTGAAGTGTTGGCCAGATAGGTCTAGTGTTGGCCAGATAGGTCTAGTGTTGGCCAGATAGGTGAAGTGTTGGCCAGATAGGTCTAGTGTTGGCCAGATAGGTGAAGTGTTGGCCAGATAGGTCTAGTGTTGGCCAGATAGGTGAAGTGTTGGCCAGATAGGTCTAGTGTTGGCCAGATAGGTGAAGTGTTGGCCAGATAGGTCTAGTGTTGGCCAGATAGGTGAAGTGTTGGCCAGATAGGTCTAGTGTTGGCCAGATAGGTGAAGTGTTGGCCAGATAGGTCTAGTGTTGGCCAGATAGGTCTAGTGTTGGCCAGATAGGTCTAGTGTTGGCCAGATAGGTCTAGTGTTGGCCAGATAGGTGAAGTGTTGGCCAGATAGGTCTAGTGTTGGCCAGATAGGTGAAGTGTTGGCCAGATAGGTCTAGTGTTGGCCAGATAGGTCTAGTGTTGGCCAGATAGGTCTAGTGTTGGCCAGATAGGTCTAGTGTTGGCCAGATAGGTCTAGTGTTGGCCAGATAGGTGAAGTGTTGGCCAGATAGGTCTAGTGTTGGCCAGATAGGTGAAGTGTTGGCCAGATAGGTCTAGTGTTGGCCAGATAGGTGAAGTGTTGGCCAGATAGGTCTAGTGTTGGCCAGATAGGTCTAGTGTTGGCCAGATAGGTCTAGTGTTGGCCAGATAGGTCTAGTGTTGGCCAGATAGGTCTAGTGTTGGCCAGATAGGTCTAGTGTTGGCCAGATAGGTCTAGTGTTGGCCAGATAGGTCTAGTGTTGGCCAGATAGGTCTAGTGTTGGCCAGATAGGTCTAGTGTTGGCCAGATAGGTGAAGTGTTGGCCAGATAGGTCTAGTGTTGGCCAGATAGGTGAAGTGTTGGCCAGATAGGTCTAGTGTTGGCCAGATAGGTCTAGTGTTGGCCAGATAGGTCTAGTGTTGGCCAGATAGGTCTAGTGTTGGCCAGATAGGTCTAGTGTTGGCCAGATAGGTCTAGTGTTGGCCAGATAGGTCTAGTGTTGGCCAGATAGGTCTAGTGTTGGCCAGATAGGTCTAGTGTTGGCCAGATAGGTCTAGTGTTGGCCAGATAGGTCTAGTGTTGGCCAGATAGGTGAAGTGTTGGCCAGATAGGTCTAGTGTTGGCCAGATAGGTCTAGTGTTGGCCAGATAGGTCTAGTGTTGGCCAGATAGGTCTAGTGTTGGCCAGATAGGTCTAGTGTTGGCCAGATAGGTCTAGTGTTGGCCAGATAGGTCTAGTGTTGGCCAGATAGGTCTAGTGTTGGCCAGATAGGTCTAGTGTTGGCCAGATAGGTCTAGTGTTGGCCAGATAGGTCTAGTGTTGGCCAGATAGGTCTAGTGTTGGCCAGATAGGTCTAGTGTTGGCCAGATAGGTCTAGTGTTGGCCAGATAGGTCTAGTGTTGGCCAGATAGGTGAAGTGTTGGCCAGATAGGTCTAGTGTTGGCCAGATAGGTCTAGTGTTGGCCAGATAGGTCTAGTGTTGGCCAGATAGGTCTAGTGTTGGCCAGATAGGTCTAGTGTTGGCCAGATAGGTCTAGTGTTGGCCAGATAGGTCTAGTGTTGGCCAGATAGGTCTAGTGTTGGCCAGATAGGTCTAGTGTTGGCCAGATAGGTCTAGTGTTGGCCAGATAGGTCTAGTGTTGGCCAGATAGGCCTTGGGGAGAGTTCAACAAAGTTTCACCCGCCGTGTCTTGTTTAGATACGGTATAACCAACCTAGATTAACACTCGCGTCTAAAGCTACTGATTCTCCATAAACTTGAGCACCGTAGAGCTATAACAGATGCGTCATACGTTTCGAACTCGAATACTCAATCCTCTTTGTCGTTCAACCGTGTCCTTACAATAGGAACTTACATCCTCTTCGTATTAGTCTCCCATTCTCACAATACATGTGCCTCTCGAGTCAGAAATGTTTGGAATGCTTTACCCATTGACATAGTAAATAACTCTTCTTCCTTCGCTTTCAAGTAAAAATGTTCTCAATATTCTTATTGATTCCATTGTGCCGTTTGCGTTTATGATAAAGATTTAATGGCAGGTTATATTTTAAAAAATTTGTTGTTGCTGAAATACGAAATTTCTCTGTGAATATTCTGTACACTACCTAGAAACTGATCTCATATCGTGACAGTTATCCATTGTCCCTTTCAACTATGGAGAACTCGAATGAAGAACTGAATTGGATATTTTTTCAATCTCTTCCACTTCTTTTCCACATTCCTATTAGCCTTACCCTTCCCTTTTCCAACTCGTTCGGCGCGTACAAACAGCACTTCGACTGGTGACATTTGATTCCTCTCAACACAGTGGACCACGCTCTTCAACGGCTCAGGTCCTAGCACGAAGAAAAGAGAACTGACATCTCCACAGGCTCTGCGGACGAGTCGATGGCACTTTTTGTGGACGCACATTTTGCAGTCGACACAGCGATAGCCCTGTCGACCAATGCCCCAGATGAAGTCATGGCAGATCACGCACTCCACTCGTCGATTCAGACGCTTAGCCTGCCAAATCAACTCTTCTTACATCCATAAATCTCATGATTCATAAAATAATTCATTCGTTTACTCTGAGCGGTCGCTTCTTCCCCTCTGAGTGTTTCTTCAACTGCGCTGCTGTTCCAATCTATGCGGCCTCTCACACAAAAAACTAGATACACAAACTATGTTTGATGACATTATCAAGCATAAAGAACCTATCCACTGATGTTATCTCATAATATACTTTTTGATCTGCAAGCTTAATATTCGATGTTAAAGAAACAGCCTGATTCCAGGGGTTGAATGGATACCGGACCATTCATGTTGGCGCATACATGTTCGCGCCGAGAATGATCTACATTCTCTTTTCCTTCTGTTCTATTTCACTTTTTCTCTACTTCTCTCTTCACTCTTTTTGCCTTTTCCATTCCTTTTCCACTCGCTCGGCGCGTACAAACATGCCTTAGACCGGCCTCATTTAACGCCTGCCTGAGTCCTATTCTTCCTTCTCTTCAGACGCTTCGAGTATTTACTGTTCAAAAAATTCAGGCGTTCCTCTCAGGGTGTTTACCTAACCCGCACTGCGGGTTAAATCTATGCGCAAATCTAGCGCTGTTTGGGCGGGTAGTAAGAAACATCCTGGTTTTTCCCTCAAGAGCTATTGAAAAACTGCGCACATTTCAACTGAAACACCTACTAGCCATGCCACCTTTAGCGAGAATCTAGCGAATTTTCAAGGCAGAATACCTGAAACCGATGACCCCTGACGTGGTAAAACTTCTTCCATCTTCTGGCGCCCCTCCTGTAGACGTTCTCTGCAACACTAACAGAGTTCAACATCTCCCATCTAGTACATGTTCCCTATTGAAGAAGTCTCTATTTCAAACTTTCGTTCCTTTTTTTGGATTACCCGTAGGGCCAAAATTTGATGAGGTCTTTTCTGGAGGCCTTAGAACCAAATTCTAAGACTGAACCCATAGTGAAGGTTACCTTCACTACTGAGAAAAATTGGAAATGGTAGAACAATAAGAAATGAGCGAGTCATCACAGTATTGACATTAAAAACTTCAATGTCTCATTATTTTTAGTTGTTAGAATATTTGAATGATTCTTGATAAGGCTCCATTTTCGGGAGGCATCGTGAAACCCTTGGTCTAGGCGTGACATAATAACTGTGTGCTCGACTGTTGTGCAAAAAGTCCCGAGTTCCAACCAACACAAACCAAAAAATTGAGCAATTTTGGTAGTGATTGCACATATGGGACTCTTCCCACTTCTGCCAAACACAGTTGTACTGACCCAGTTATCAGCGACTGACCCAGTTAAATCTGTATTTCATCTGAGGTAAGCACTAACCCTGCCACGAGGCGGGAACAAGCGCTGGGAATATAGTTAATGTGAGACCCTTGGAGTTCCGATTGATTGACCTTCTGGATTACACCATTCAAAAAAATGCAAAAAAAGGGAACCGCTATCTAAAACCTGATGGTTACCACTTTTGGAACTTAAAACCAGAAAAGAGAATCAACGGACTGTCTTCTCCTTGGCAGGGCACTCCGGGTACCGCGGGAACTCCCACGAAGACATGCAGATTCAACTCTGCATCTCCATTCATCTGCCATTTTATCAATTGAGAATACAAGCAATGCACAAAGGGACTCTTTTCTCTTCTCCTCATTTTTGTTTTATCTCTCTCTATTTCTTGAACTTTCATCTCTTCTCTTCATTTTCTCTCTCTAATCTATCTCTCTTAGTCTATGGAGAGAACTGGACTAACGTTAGTGAATGCTTTAAATTACACTTCAAATTGAATAAGCTAACTTAAAGATTCCTCCCTCTCTCTAATTCTCTCTCAATCTTTACCTATTTCTTTGCTATCTCCTTCTTCCTTATTAACACATTGTTAAGAAAGTTCATCTAGGAAAATACGGTCAATTGTGTTCAAGTTTGAGGTTAACTCTAACATCGAATAAAAAAACAGTAGAAGTTTTTTTTGTTAACTAAAGACATCGCATTCTTTAATTAAGAATTATATGTTCTAGTCTCAAATGAAATTATAAGAATTTTTTTCTCACTTTGTATAATAAAATATAACTCACCTGATAATATCTAACAGCTTCATCTAGTTCCCTTTGCGAGTTTATCGAGCATGGATCTCCTGAAATTAGTTCTGATAAATAAAATATATAAAAATTATAATAATCATCTTCCTGGCACTTGTTCCCGAATCGCAGCAGGGTACGCGTTGCTTGTTCCCGCCTCCCAGCAGGGTACGCGTTGCTTGTTCCCGCCTCCCAGCAGGGTACGCGTTGCTTGTTCCCGCCTCCCAGCAGGGTACGCGTTGCTTGTTCCCGCCTCCCAGCAGGGTACGCGTTGCTTGTTCACGCCTCCCAGCAGGGTACGCGTTGCTTGTTCCCGCCTCCCAGCAGGGTACCCGTTGCTTGTTCCCGCCTCCCAGCAGGGTACGCGTTGCTTATTCCCGCCTCCCAGCAGGGTACGCGTTGCTTGTTCCCGCCTCCCAGCAGGGTACGCGTTGCTCGTTCCCGTCTCCCAGCAGGGTACGCGTTCCTTGAGAAGCGGGACAGACCTATCCTGGTAGAACCCATGGCTGCCCGCTTGGTCACTGTTAGTATGCACTACCCATATTTCTTGACTTCTTTGGTTTGGGTGGATCTGTCCGGAGTGGGGATCGAACTTAGGACCCTTTGCACAATAGTTGCGCACACTACCATTATGTCATGCTCGGTCTTCAGATGAACAAATTATATTTATATATCTGTATCTAACTCCGAATTCACTTATTTCTGAACTCCAATCTTTCGACTACGTTGGCAATAAATCTGAACGAGTTACCAATAGACTTATTTATCCCGCAATGCAGGTAAGAGAATGCGCAAATCTATCTTAAAGAGGCTAATGATACTGATTCTATGTTTGTATGGGATCTCTTTTTTTTCATCGCACGCTCTTGATCTCTCGCTCTGAAGTCTGCTGTTTTCTTATGATTAGTTTTGCTTATCTACGCCCTTTTTAGGCGGGTGGTAAGAAACACCCTGCGAGTGACCCTCCCCATAAGGGGTGGTAAGAAACACCCTGCGAGTGACCCTCCCCATAAGGGGTGGTAAGAAACACCCTGTGAGTGACCCTCCCCATAAGGGGTGGTAAGAAACACCCTGTGAGTGACCCTCCCCATAAGGGGTGGTAAGAAACACCCTGTGAGTGACCCTCCCCATAAGGGGTGGTAAGAAACACCCTGTGAGTGACCCTCCCATAAGGGGTGGTAAGAAACACCCTGTGAGTGACCCTCCCCATAAGGGATGGTAAGAAACACCCTGTGAGTGACCCTCCCCATAAGGGGTGGTAAGAAACACCCTGTGAGTGACCCTCCCATAAGGGGTGGTAAGAAACACCCTGTGAGTGACCCTCCCCATAAGGGGTGGTAAGAAACACCCTGTGAGTGACCCTCCCCATAAGGGGTGGTAAGAAACACCCTGTGAGTGATCCTCCCCATAAGGGGTGGTAAGAAACACCCTGTGAGTGACCCTCCCCATAAGGGGTGGTAAGAAACACCCTGTGAGTGACCCTCCCCATAAGGGGTGGTAAGAAACACCCTGTGGGTGACCCTCCCCATAAGGGGTGGTAAGAAACACCTTTCGAGTGATCCTCCCCATAAGAGTGGTTCGAGGCGCGAATATCAAGTTGACCTTTAGCAATTAAGTTGTCAAACAGGCTGTTACTCTAGCCTCAATGTGGATAAAACCTATGCGCAAATTCATGTGCTTTCATAGAAACCAGTGTTACGAAAAACATTATCTGTTCGTCACGACACCCTTTTGGTATTTTTGAAAAGTGTGCAGTTCTCTTATGATAATCTTATTTGATCTACACATTTATTTTGGCGTGGCATCAAAACAACCTGCGACCAATCAATAATCTTATTTGATCTACACATTTATTTTGGCGTGGCATCAAAACAACCTGCGACCAATCAATAATCTTATTTGATCTACACATTTATTTTGGCGTGGCATCAAAACAACCTGCGACCGATCAATAATCTTATTTGATCTACACATTTATTTTGGCGTGGCATCAAAACAACCTGCGACCAATCAATAATCTTATTTGATCTACACATTTATTTTGACATGGCATCAAAACAACCTGCGACCAATCAATAATCTTATTTGATCTACACATTTATTTTGGCGTGGCATCAAAACAACCTGCGACCAATCAAACAATATTGACCTTCTTCATCGATGAACTTGATAGTAATGGGCTGATTGGCGGGCTGCTTGCACGCATCCCGCAGTGCATTGTACAGATTGTTTAGCCGCACTGGCTGCCGAATGTAAAGGACCACTACCTGCAGTTAGCGAATGAATGTATAAGCTGAACCGTGTCATGTATGGATGGCCCAAAAAATATTCATTATAAAGAACGTTTTGAGAGCGAGGAGGAGTTTATTCATGAAGATAAGAGACAAAATCTGGTTGAAAATTACTTATATGAGTATCTTAGGTTCAGGAACTCTGTGACTTTTCTTTTTAAATTTGAATCTATTCACCATAGAAGTTTTATCTAGCCCCAAGAGATCACATAAACTGTCAAGGGGTCAAGGGAGGACGAGAATAAGGAGAATTGGGCAAATATTTACAGCCTTTAACTCTTAATACCCGTTATGTCTACTTTCTCAGTCTTCTTCATAGAAAAGTCGAAAAAGTTCTTTTGTGATAAATGCATTTGACCTATGCCATTCACTATAATAGCCTTGTACCTTGTTATATTTTACAGTAATAAGTAAACTGTCTTTGGTTAGGTTTCTAAAGCACTAACAAAAAAAAAACGCTTGTGGTTCTGTTGCTTACTCAATCGAGGGTGTTTCTCCAACCCGCACTTCGTGGTTAAATCTATGCGCTATCCAAAAAGGCTAGTGATACAAATGCTCTGTTCGTATGTGTTGTCTAGTTTTCACACACACTCTGGGTCTCTCTTCTAAGTCGGCCGTTCCCTCATGATTAGTCTTACCGATTTTATTTTACTCTTTGGCGGTTGGTAAGAAAAAAATTTTATTTTAAGAATTACTGGAAGATCCGCGGTAGATTCCGTGAGAGATAGCATTAGGTCATGTTTTGAGGTCATGTTTAGCATGACCTCAAAATGCATACTGGGCGAATAGACTTACCGTATTCAAAGGACCTCTCATCGCTGTAATAAAGGTTTCATATCATAATAGGGGCTAGTTTTCTTGTAAGGAAAGGAAGGGGAGGGGGCTTGAAAATGTTAAACCAGCTTGCCTGTCCAAGAAAGCGAGTTTTCAATTTGATATCGCCTTCTTCCTCCATTGGATACACCGAGGATACACGACAACTTTTCCCCTTCTTCCACTCTCTATAAGTCGAATATCTTGATATGAAGAAAGAGAATAAGCTGAAACAATTCTCTCTCGTATAGCCACAAAGTTCATTATCAAATGAGCATCGCGTTGATGATTTTTTGAGTTGGGTTTAAGCATTGTAGAGAAGATAATCAAGATTAATAATTAATCAAGATGAAAAATAACAATATTTCGCGAGAAAAGGGGGAAGATACAAAGTGTCGCGGGTCGTGATACGTACAAAATGTCGTGATACACACCTTCTCTGTACTTCAACTTTTTGTTCAATTTGACTATTAAATAACACAGAAAAGCTTTTTTTTAAAGAAAATTTTTAAAAGACTCTAGTCAGCCTTGGACGTTTAATTTGAAACGGAAACATCTCAATTCCAATTCGCGACCATTGATGAGTTATGTAGATGAGACGGAGCAAATAACTTAAACTAAAATACTCATTTTAACATGAAAAATTCGAGATATAAATCTAACTGAAAACTAAAATAAATAATATACATAGTATTTCGTACAATTCACAAAAGGCACATATTGTGCAAAAGGTACGAGTTTTCCTTTCTTTCACTTATGGGACAGGCTTCTACAATTCGACGATAAGTTTTGAATTACGTTTAGAAAGAGAAAGAGCTTGTTGGATGTATCGAAGAGCAACTTTTACGACCAGAATTAGATTCAAATCTGAGGAAAAACGGATAAATGTACGAAATATTTAGAATAGCATTGAACAATTCACCAAACTTGCTCACATTTATTTTCGTTTCTTGGAGAAACAAATGCACGAGTAGCAATTATTAACAACTAAAATGTAATATTTATTAATAGTTTTGAGCGGAAAAAAATGAAGTTTAAATATTCTCGAAAAGCTCAAAAAGGTTCATAAAGTTTACTGATGAACAAGTGTGAAACGATGCAAGTTAATAGATTCTCATCAGGAAAGGGAACGAGCTATTTTGATGGAGAAGATATGACGGGTGAGCAATTGATAGTCAAGGCATCAATGACTCATGAAGCCTTTTATGATATGATCATATTTTCGCTTCAACTCCATAAGAATCGATTAACATTTCCGGAAGCTTTCAGTTTTAACGAACACATACAATGCATCATCAGTACATTGTATACAAATAAGCAAGTATAATAGGAATTATCTCGGCCGTTAATATACTTATCAGTTAGAGCACTAATCAGAGCATTGACAGTCTCGATTTTTTCTTCCCGATCGCATACCCTCAACCCCTGAAGTTTCTCTCTCATTCTCGCCATCTCTCTCTCTCTCTCTCTACTAAAGTGACCAGAGAATTGATCGAATTCTGCGGACCGTCTCTATCTTGAAAGGCGCATACAAAGGAGGACGGATACACATAGACAGATGGAGAGAGAGAGAGAGAGAGAGAGAGAGAGAGAGAGAGAGAGAGAGAGAGAGAGAGAGAGAGAGAGAGAGAGAGAGAGAGAGAGAGGGTTTTCGAAGTAAAGAGAGAGATAGACACAAGGAAATGAATGAATGAATGAACGAATGAATGAATGAATGAATACAAAATAAAAGCAAAGCGAGGAATTCCTTGCTCTTTTTTCAAAGTCACTCGGGAAAACAAACGTGAAACCAATACATCCTAGCTTTTCTCCGAAAAGCTTTTTAGGCGACAATCCTCTGGATTATAACCATCAATATCCTCTCATTAAAATGAGCCAAATCTCGAATGCACTCATTTCGACTCTGATCAGTTCCATGTTAAAAATTTGAAGACTACTTAAGTAAATGTTTTTAAAAATCCTTGCAATATTCCCGCTTAAATTGGGTACACTGTGTAGATAGAACTTTGGCGTTTTCGAGGATTAAAAGGTTGTTCGGCAGTCAGCCCAATTAGCGCCAGGTCTTGCTGTAAAGTGTATCTCCATCTGAGCTGTGGTCTATCTATCGGTCTTCTAATCCTTAATCTCTATGTTTCGAGATTACTTGGGAAAGGGGTCTTGGACTCAGCATGTGTGCACATCATTTGTGCGATTCCTGAACATGCTCTTATGATTTCGCTGCACACCGAGTCATTTCGGGTGAATTCGAGGCTCCATCTGTCAGCGTATTTAATTCGATCCTCTGCTGCGTCTTCACAGTAGATGCACATGTAAACGCGTACAGAGCAACTGGTCGGATGACTAATTTGAAAATCTTACTTTTCGGGCAGTCAGGCATGCTCATGTGATAGTTAACATTCGATTCTCTTTTATTTTACCATGCTGCGTTATTTCTGGGACTGAGAGTTTAAATACAGGTACCTGAAGCGCTGGGCTTTACTTAGTTCAGTTTTGTGCACTTCTTTAGAACTTGGGTCTTAAGTTGTCAGGAAAAAAGCTATTTGGGAACTGCATTCTTTCCGGTGTGTATCGTTACTCCGATGCCTTTTCTGACGTCTTCGTTAGAAGAATACGAGAGTACAACAACAAAGAGACTCTGCCCTTCGAAGATCATGCTTCAAATGCGTCCAAACACCACCCTTCTCTGCTCTGGCCGATGAATAAATCGTAGTAGATTAGAATTCTCTAATAATTTTAAAAGAAGGTTGAAAACAAAAAGGATGGTTGTGCATTGAAGCTGATGGATGTGCATTAAAGCTAATGTACCTCAAAAAACGGCTCATGCTTAATTTTCCAGGCCTGTATTAGTTCGAAATGGCAGGGAATACTCTTTCGGCGTCTCGATATCTGCAATTAATCAAGTTCTCAATCCAGCACTGCAACTCATACATTCGAAATGAACACGGATCTTCGGTCGACCGCTGTTCACATTACCAATCGTCTCCTATTCGCTGAAAAAGAAATCGAATGAGATCGGACAAATGAAATGTTAAAAATGGGCGATTGACAATTGAAAATTGTAGCTTCAAAAACATTTATTTCCGAGTTATTTGCATCGCTTACAACCAGAAAATCCTGATCTTTCTACCTCCCGTTTATTCTAAGGTTAAAACAACTTCAATTATAGCATACATATCTCAGCATGAAGACACATCAAAGAATCCTTCTTCACGATAAATTATGTATTTACCTGCAAAGTTCTCAAGTTTTGGTTGTAGAAAAATAAAAATTGCTATCAAAGTGATTATTTGAAGAAACTGAATGCATTTCCTCTCATTTGCTCATCTTATGTAATTTAAATAGAATCCTAGAGGCAACTTTGAAGCATAAGCTCACATGATAAGTCATTCATACATAAGCATTGATCGCTCCATTCTGTTGCCTATCTTCTCTTCATCACTGTAACTCGGCTTTCTAAAACCTATTTTAATTGAATTTTTAACTCACCAATAACCAAATTTTGCGTTCTGTTCTGACCGTAGCAATTCCAAGAGTGATTCCGGTGGTGGCGTTGCCATGTTAATTCACACTTCTCTTTCTCCAGTATTGGTAGCTCAAGACTCCCAGAAAATTTTGAATGTGTGATAGCTGCCAACTACCTTAGCAACGCTCTCTCACTTTCTTTTCTTTTGATAACATTGGTGAATTTTCATCTTACATATTATTTACATGAAAGTTTGACTTTCCTTATGGAATTCCTGAATATATTCTCTCAACTATAATCTGCGATGATCTCAGAATCGGCCCACACTCTCTGCCCCTCAAAATTCTCATGCTTCGCTGATTTCTCACAATTTATGTACATGTGTTAATGATTTATCACAGTTCGTGATGTTCCCCACACGTCCAGATCATGTTCTTGACATTCTTCTCAGTAATAGAGGCATTTCGGGAACAATTCATTATAAATACCATCGCACGGAAAAAAATCTAGTTCATCGGGCGGGATCGAACCCAGCCATCTCTTCTCAATCCTTGAGCAAGCGCGTTACCATTACATCACGGTGACACATTGCTTTTCAGCGCGATAGTGCTATATGAAAGGCTCAATTACTTTGCTCTCTTATTCACGCATACTCTTAAACGAAAGCGTCGTGAATGGAGCTTAACTACAAAACTCACAACTGATGGAAGATGGATGATAAATCTTCAGAAACTGTGCAAATCGATAGCTGGTCTGTGTTTCGTTCACAAAGTTTTTCATGATGCAATTAGGCTTCATAAGAGCACACTGTTCCGCATTTTTACTTCTCCTTGTGGCATCCGCAAAACAAATTCTTCACGGTTTTTACTCCCCTTCAAATTTCTTCAGTCTCACAGTACGTGTGTATCTAGATCCATTAATGTATGGAACTCGTTGCCTTCTAATGCTTTTTCTTGTAAGTCACCTAGTGCTTTCAAAAGATTTCAAGATTTCTTCTCCAACTCCCCGATTCTGGGATTGTCGTTTCCTCGAAAATTCGCCTCAACTGACTTTTCCTTCTGTGAACATGTAAAATTTTCGTTGTTTATTTTTTTCTTCTCTTGAACATTCGGTGTCATTTTGTAGCACAAAAACTGTGCTCACTTACGTGACCGTGATCCGCTTTGTTTACCCATTGATGCAACATACTGATGAGCTCCACCCAGAGAGAGCAGAAGTCTCTCTCAGTTGGGGCGAAACAGACTTCTGCTACATTATAGTCTTAGCAGTGATATAATAATTGTAAATTATATTTATCACATCTTTTACCATTTTCCTATAATAATAAGTGTATACAACCTGGAATAAAGAATGAATGAATGTGGATGAGCATTTGAAAATCATAGAGAACTGTTTACCCTTTAGCCCCATTATTCATAAGCAATAAAGCATATGTATCCTTTTCCATTTCCAATTGTTTTATCTCTGAGAAACAATGGTCACAAAAGGACAAAAGCAAATGATAATGCCATGAATTACTGACTGCATTATTAACTACTACTGTGGCCGGGTCTTGAGCGAGAAGATCCAATTATTATAGCTGCCCGCGAAAAGCTTCTTCCTGCACTCAAAAATTACTTTTTAAAAAATTTAAATTAAAAATGGAAAATCACGTTTTAGCTTCCCGCGAGCAGGCGAGCTGACCGAGCCTTCCCGGGAGAAAGCAGATTACTGGCACATTTGTATTCTTTTGTTGGAAACTTTAAATTTAAATAATGGTTCTATTCTTTTTTGAGTAATATTCTATGTAGCCAGGGGTTAAATGGAGCCGCCCAATTTGGGTTTACATGTATCCGCCGCTCAAAGTTTGGAGGAAAAAAGAAGAGGATATGAAGGAAAAGGGTAAGAAAAGAGAGGGAGATTTTTGTCAATAGTGTGTGTACATGTATCCGCCGACGGGACCGATCCGGTCACTATTTAACCCCTGTATGTAGCTCTTAATCTCTATAACTTTTCTCTCCATTTATTTTATCTCTCTTTCTTTTACCTCTATCTCCTTTTTTCTCTCTTTCTTTTACCTCTATCTCCTTTTTTCTCTCTTTCTTTTACCTCTATCTCCTTTTTCTCTCTTTCTTTTACCTCTATCTCCTTTTTTCTCTCTTTCTTTTACCTCTATCTCCTTTTTCTCTCTTTCTTTTACCTCTATCTCCTTTTTTCTCTCTTTCTTTTACCTCTATCTCCTTTTTCTCTCTTTCTTTTACCTCTATCTCCTTTTTTCTCTCTTTCTTTTACCTCTATCTCCTTTTTTCTCTCTTTCTTTTACCTCTATCTCCTTTTTTCTCTCTTTCTTTTACCTCTATCTCCTTTTTCTCTCTTTCTTTTACCTCTATCTCCTTTTTCTCTCTTTCTTTTACCTCTATCTCCTTTTTTCTCTCTTTCTTTTACCTCTATCTCCTTTTTCTCTCTTTCTTTTACCTCTATCTCCTTTTTTCTCTCTTTCTTTTACCTCTATCTCCTTTTTCTCTCTTTCTTTTACCTCTATCTCCTTTTTTCTCTCTTTCTTTTACCTCTATCTCCTTTTTCTCTCTTTCTTTTACCTCTATCTCCTTTTTCTCTCTTTCTTTTACCTCTATCTCCTTTTTTCTCTCTTTCTTTTACCTCTATCTCCTTTTTCTCTCTTTCTTTTACCTCTATCTCCTTTTTTCTCTCTTTCTTTTACCTCTATCTCCTTTTTCTCTCTTTCTTTTACCTCTATCTCCTTTTTCTCTCTTTCTTTTACCTCTATCTCCTTTTTTCTCTCTTTCTTTTACCTCTATCTCCTTTTTCTCTCTTTCTTTTACCTCTATCTCCTTTTTTCTCTCTTTCTTTTACCTCTATCTCCTTTTTCTCTCTTTCTTTTACCTCTATCTCCTTTTTTCTCTCTTTCTTTTACCTCTATCTCCTTTTTCTCTCTTTCTTTTACCTCTATCTCCTTTTTCTCTCTTTCTTTTACCTCTATCTCCTTTTTTCTCTCTTTCTTTTACCTCTATCTCCTTTTTCTCTCTTTCTTTTACCTCTATCTCCTTTTTTCTCTCTTTCTTTTACCTCTATCTCCTTTTTCTCTCTTTCTTTTACCTCTATCTCCTTTTTTCTCTCTTTCTTTTACCTCTATCTCCTTTTTCTCTCTTTCTTTTACCTCTATCTCCTTTTTTCTCTCTTTCACCTTCAAAAGTTAAACAATAACGTCACTCTTTATATTTCTCTCATTGCAAGTAAAACTTTTTAAATAAACATATTATTAATTTTTCAAAGCTTTCGACAATGTCAACCATGGGTTTTGGCTCCATAAATTGCAACCGGAACACCGATACTTTGTACCCAACACTTATTTCCCACGATCAAATCGGCAAAGAATTGGTGTTGTGAAGAATGTTTTCATGCAATCCCGTTCCTAAGCCGTACGGGTTCGATACAAAAAATTTTCTACCTGAGCCTAAGCGGAAAAAAAACCTGTGAAAAAACGGTAAAATAAAAAAATTCGCGGTAAAAAGTGTCGCGGGTACAAAGTATCGTGATACTATTGCAACCGGTAGGTAACAAATCTTCGCAGCTCTTCGAATCAGTATGCTAAATCCCGGTCCTCAATTTCCTCAGTTTTCGAATGCTTTGTTTTGTCCAATGAAGACCCAAACAAACCGAATTCAACCTATTTCTCAACCTCAACCTATGTATATATACGTATTGTCACATAAAACTTGAAGTATGAATGAATAAAATAAATTTTATTAATGATTCAGGACTACCTCCACAAAATACAGTTGAAATCTAGGTAGTTCATGTCATACATTTTTTCTTCAAGATTCACAGGATTACAACGTATAGACTTAATGTACGTTTTCCTTAGCTAGTACGCTTTTCTTAGTAAACTTATGGAGCGTTAGAATTCAACTTTTCACTTAGCAAAGTAATCTCTGCAAAGTGTGGGATGCGGCCTAGAGCGTTAAACGCTTAACGGGATGCGGCCTAGAGCGTTTAACGTAATCACTTTGCAGAGATTACTTTGCAAAATGAAAAGTTGAATTCTAACGCTCCATGAATGATTACGGTGGAAGTTATTCGTTGCACTTCAACCATGTGCCATGGATTAGGGTGGAAGTTATTCGTTGCACTTCAACCATGTGCCAAGGATTCAATGAATTCATTTGAATTTTGAGATTCCCCAAGCTTTGTTTCTTTAAAACTTCCAGCTTCTTGACCAATTTTGCGTTCATGTGATAGGATCTCGGCAGTCAATCTCATCCAGTGATTCAAAATGAGCGCTCCTCCCATCAAACATGTCCAATTGTAGCATCACATTTTCGGTTCGCCTTTTGAGCTACGTTATACTATAAATGAATAGATTTCACCTTTCTTCGCTGTATTACTGTTTTTTCTTCTTATTTTGTTATCAGTTTTACTAGTTAGTTATATAGTATTACTAGTTAGTTATTTCTGCGAAAGAATCAATACTTTATTCTTGATGAAAAATCTGTTTTGGAACTTGGAGAACTTGGGAAATTGTAAATATTTCTGGGGGAATGAAAACTATCAAATCGGTGGAGACTATTAGCACATATATGAGAGGAAGAGGGGAGACAACTCATTGCTTCTCGAAGAACTCCTTGCTGTTCTTAGGGTCCGGTTTTATGGTGTCCTTGCCCGGAGTCCATCCAGCAGGGCAAACCTGAAAACGATTCCTTCTTTTATTTTTCTTCCTCCAAGCGACTTAGATAGATGGTCGTGTCTGGTGGTCAAATATGGATTAATCGCGAACATCAACTTTTTCATTTTCTAACCATCGGCAACATATTCAGTGATTACCATTTGATAAATAACCTCAAAATGAGCTATTTTTGTTTTCGCTATCAAACTGACTAATGGTAGCAAAATTTACGAATAATGAAGTTCATTGAAGAAAAAAAAACAACCATTGCAATGTAAAAAAAAACTCGAATGCACAAAAGTTTTCAAGTGAGATCTATTTTCTGTAACTTTACTAAAACTATAGTTTCTGCATGAGTAGATTACTTTGAATTTCACGGCGCGGAACTCATCCAGATAACGACAATCTCACCTCTCCGTGTTTGTCGACAAACTGGAAGGCTTGCACGAGACGGAGTGTCTCGTCCACACTTCTGCCAACCGGGAGGTCGTTGATGGTGATCTGGCGAAGTTGGCCGTTGGGGTCGATGATGAAGAGGCCGCGGTACGCGATTCCTTCGTCCTCTTTCAGAACACCGTAGTCACGCGAGATCTGGTGATTCGTGTCAGCCAGCACTGGGATCTGCAACGATCTTCTTTAGGACAGCCAACCAAACGTAGGGTAGAATGCAGGCATAGATAAAACATGTCTTGATTTTTCAATAGGTCGATCGCTTAAGTAGGTTGAAAGTTTCACTTTCAACTTTACGAAACCGGTTGAGGCTGAGTTATGGCTAATTAAAAGTTCTTTTTATATAGAGGAACGAAAAAATTTTCTTTCAGTTTTAGCTCTAAAAATTCGTTTTAGCTCTAAAAAAAAGAAGAAAGTTTTAGCTCTAAAAAAAAAAAAAAAAAAAACATTCATTGAGGGAGAGGGTCGGTAGGTCGGTCGCCCTAGAAATGTTTTTTGCCAGTTGGCAGTTTACCTATGAATGCAGGTGTAATTACACAAATCTGATTCTCCCTCTACTACTGATTATACACACTGATTGTAACCCGGAAAGCAGAAACTGGTTCTGCCAAGTTGAGTTGTAACGACTAACGGTCGAGCCTTTCAAAGCATAAATCTGGTTCGACTTTAGTCAACGCCACACTGATACGGTTTCGTTAGCCTAAGCCGTACGGCCTCGTTAGCGTGAACTATTACTAAGCCTAAGCGTATTTGAATGTACAAATAACGGAGAGTAATTAGAAAGAGAGGAAAATGAGAGAGAACAGGAGCAACATCGTGCAGCAAAATGCAGGGGATAGAACCCTACATCGAACTAGACAAGTGCCCTTATTTCTTATTCTTCTCTGCTTGTCAGCTAACACCCCACGCCTTACTGGGTCAGTGTGTTGCTTAAGACCGTGCAAAGTTAAATTCACTCAAGCAATTAACTCACAAAAACATCAAAAAACGTTTTTTTTAAAATGAAAACTTTTCTTTTTTCTGCTCAGGCAAGGTTGCGCTATCGAGGTCTTACGGCTTAGAAATGAAACCGCACGGCTTAGGAAAGAGATCATACGGCTTGGGAACGAGACCGTAAAAAGTCAGAGACACCGTGCAGCGTGAGGAAAAACTGATCCTCTAAATCTCATTAGTCCTAGTTAATTTTTATTGACTCTTATAGATTCAATCATATTCAGTTAGACCAAGGTTAGAGCGCAAGACAGGCGAGAGCATGTTTATAATAATGAATATGAAAAATATGACTAAAACTGAGTTTTCGGGCCTCGAAATATATCCCTATCGAAACATTCATCTCTGACATTCATCTCTCCCAGTCCTCCGTGCTTCCTCGGCTGGTTGATCCAGGCGAGATGAGAGAAGACCGAGTCGGTACTCGCTGCCAACACAACCACGTTCAGCTTCTTGAACTCATCCACACGGTCCGAGAAGGCGATGATTTCCGTTGGGCAGACGAAGGTGAAGTCGAGAGGATAGAAGAAGAGCACCACGTATTTACCCTAGAGAACGCTCGCGGATGAACATCTTTGAAACATATGGACTTTGTAGGACGTTTTTTTGTTTTGTTGGATGGAACTCACTGTTACGATCAGTGTTTAAATAGTTACCGGTCCAGCTATATTGGCGCAAACCATGCTCGCGCCGAGAATGATCTATTTCACTTTCGGCTCTATTTCACTTTTCCTTAACTTTCCTTTTCACCATAGAAAACATATCTCGATTTTTCAATAGGTCGATCGCTTAAGTAGGCTAAAAAAATTTCTCTTTTAACTTGAGAAACCGGTTGAGACTGAGTTATAACAAAAGAAACGTTTTATATATGTAGAAGAATGAAGGCTTTCATTATTTTAAACTTTAACTTTTAGCTGAGAAAACTCTGATACATTGATTTCAAGTCAGGGAAGGGTCGGTGGGTCGGTTTTCCTAAAAAATTTTTTTGCCAGTTCGCAGTTTTCCTATGCTTTACGCTCATTTTGCCTTTCCACATGCCTTTTCCAACTCGCTCGACGCGTACAAACATGTATTAGGCCGGTTTTATTCAACGCCTGAGGCCGTATGCATGAAAAACAAATTATAGTAATCTGAATTATTATAATACAAAGATTACAAAATCCAAAAGTTATTATGTTTTGGATAATGGAAATCGGTATGCATGGATGTCAGATTACTTAAACTTGTAGTATTGTCAAGAAAGACGCGGAAAGACGAGCGTAAGCACCAAAATACACACTAAAATGCATCAAAATGCATTTCAAACACTATAATTGTCGAATACTAAATGCACTCTAAACACTACACGTGTCGAATACTAAATGCACTCTAAACACTATAATTGTCGAACACTATAATTTTAGTTTTTACTTTCACTACAAGCACTTCAAAGGCCGTATGCATGGAGTAATCCAAAAGTATTATGAGCTTAGATTATCAGTTATCCAAATTTATTTCAATAATCCGGTATGCATGGAAGCTATGTATAATACTCTTGGATTACTGATAATCCGAAAAAATCAGTAACCCCACTCCGGAGGTGGTTTATTGAATAAACCAAAAAGATAATGGAAAGATAATTATAGTGTTTAGAGTGCATTTTGATGCTTACGCTTGTCTTTCCGCGTCCTTTTTGACAATAATCCAAGTTTAAGTAATCTGACATCCATTTCCATAATCCAAAAAATTATAACTTTTTTGGATTTTGTAATCCTTGGATTATAATCTGATTTATTATTATTATATTATTATAAGCATACGGCCTCAAAAAGAGCAACATGAACCGAATGGGTCACATTGAGTCGATTTTCTTTTTGGATTATTCAATAAACTACCTCCGGAGTAGGTTTAGATTATCAGTAATTCAAAAGTATTAAAGCTTCCACGCATCCCTGATTATTGAAATAAATTTGGATAATTGATAATCCAAGCTCATAATACTTTTGGATTTCTCCATGCATACGGCCTCCGGTTACAATGGATTTTTTCTTAGCGTAAAATTATGGTGGAAATGCGTAACATCTTCGCTCATCGGTGGAAAGCTGTGAAACATATGTGGCATACAAAGATCTGGGGTCTCAGGGGAAGAGGCAGACGTAGAAAGGGGCAAACTATTTTTTTACCCGCTCTGCGGGTTGAATTTACGCGCTGCCCAAAAAAGGCTATTGATACAAATACTAAGAAACATAGAATTTGTATCCCTTTCTCTTATTATTTACACACACTCTCTTCACTCTTTGAAGTAGTCCATTCCTTTTTAATTCTTTTTGATCTACACGCTTCCTCGGCGGGTAGTTCCTGAATGCGTGCCAAGTTCATTACTGAAACCTTGCAACGCACTCAGAGATTTATTCATGAGCTTTCCAGCTGTTAACACTTTGACAGCAGTAGCACTGAAATTCACCTTGAAGTCTTTGAGGGATATGTTCTTGAACTCGCCGTTGACCACAGCCGAAGCAGTGAAGTCCGGAGCTGGTTTGCCAACGAAAGCCTTCGACATCTAGGATCACAAGCATTCATCAAACAAATTCTATGTTAGATAGTTCAAATGTAGTGACGCCCATCTCTTAGAAAACGATGTTTTCTCGGTAAATGCCGTTGTAACGCGCTCGCATTTTGGATGAAAGTTAGAAAAACTACTGGGTTTTGATCCTACTCATGAGAAAAACTACTGGGTTTTGATCCTACTCATGAGAAAAACTACTGGGTTTTGATCCTACTCATTAGAAAAACTACTGGGTTTTGATCCTACTCATTAGAAAAACTACTGGGTTTTGATCCTACTCATTAGAAAAACTACTGGGTTTTGATCCTACTCATTAGAAAAACTACTGGGTTTTGATCCTACTCATTAGAAAAACTACTGGGTTTTGATCCTACTCATTAGAAAAACTACTGGGTTTTGATCCTACTCATTAGAAAAACTACTGGGTTTTGATCCTACTCATTAGAAAAACTACTACGTTTTGATCCTACTCATTAGAAAAACTACTGGGTTTTGATCCTACTCATTAGAAAAACTACTGGGTTTTGATCTTACTCATTAGAAAAACTACTGGGTTTTGATCCTACTCATTAGAAAAACTACTGGGTTTTGATCCTACTCATTAGAAAAACTACTGGGTTTTGATCCTACTCATTAGAAAAACTACTGGGTTTTGATCCTACTCATTAGAAAAACTACTGGGTTTTGATCCTACTCATTAGAAAAACTACTGGGTTTTGATCCTACTCATTAGAAAAACTACTGGGTTTTGATCCTACTCATTACAAAAACTACTGGGTTTTGATCCTACTCATTAGAAAAACTACTGGGTTTTGATCCTACTCATTAGAAAAACTACTGGGTTTTGATCCTACTCATTAGAAAAACTACTGGGTTTTGATCCTACTCATTAGAAAAACTACTGGGTTTTGATCCTACTCATTAGAAAAACTACTGGGTTTTGATCCTACTCATTAGAAAAACTACTGGGTTTTGATCCTACTCATTAGAAAAACTACTGGGTTTTGATCCTACTCATTAGAAAAACTACTGGGTTTTGATCCTACTCATTAGAAAAACTACTGGGTTTTGATCCTACTCATTAGAAAAACTACTGGGTTTTGATCCTACTCATTAGAAAAACTACTGGGTTTTGATCCTACTCATTAGAAAAACTACTGGGTTTTGATCCTACTCATTAGAAAAACTACTGGGTTTTGATCCTACTCATTAGAAAAACTACTGGGTTTTGATCCTACTCATGAGAAAAACTACTGGGTTTTGATCCTACTCATGAGAAAAACTACTGGGTTTTGATCCTACTCATGAGAAAAACTACTGGGTTTTGATCCTACTCATGAGAAAAACTACTGGGTTTTGATCCTACTCATGAGAAAAACTACTGGGTTTTGATCCTACTCATGGTTATAGATTTTCGAAAAAATATTCTTAATCCGACGTCTTTGTTTGTTGATAAACTGACGACAAGAGGTGGACTACAAGAAAGGTATGACAAGTTCTTACTATGTTGTAATATCAGCGTTTTCTTCAAGAAGAACAAATTCACAGAAGAAAATTATAAGTTCATGTAAGAGTCATCAGGCACAAAAACAAAGTATTTGTTACAGAAACTTCCGACATAATTGTATGTATTTAAATAACCCAAACGTTTTTTTTTAAAAGGCCCCACTACCGAAGATATTTATAGAAAAGTCCTTTTCAAAAAATTAAATTAATTTAAATATTTTTCTTGAGCCTCAGCATTAGTTACTAATGCTGAGGCTTTTGGAAGAACTACGATTTTATCACAATAAGTAATAAAAAAAGTAGTCTATGGAAGCATAAAACAACGCAGTAAATATGCATCCTAATACGCCCGGCTTTAAAAGGTGGGGGCCAGAGTACAACAGAACTTTTGATTTGCATTCTGTCCCGCGCGAAGGACTGAAGGAAAAATTTCACAATTCTAATTCTAGGGAAACATCCCCGTAGTCTGCATAATCTCAAGACGCGTATGATCAAGTTTTACTACTTCAAATTCACTAATTTTGAAGAAAATCGTTTAAATTCGGAAAAGTAATAACAAAAAGTTTTTCCAAAAACTTTGTATCAGCTAGCCGAAAAACCTTACATCCGAAATTTCGGAATTATGAAGTTTCAAAGCTGGCTATGTTTGGTAATTCAAACTGCAGAAAAGCCCATATAACTAACTTGAATTCTTGAAAATTATGTATTAAGCAGGGTTACCTGAAAATCTCACAACTTCCTGATATATATAATGAAAACAACAACTCATCGAGAAAAAGATTATTTGGAAGGTTCTCGAAAGCATGAAACGAAACAGCACCTAGAGAAAACTACAAACTACATGGTAACTGTTATTAAGAAGATACTGAATGGGAAGAACTGAATGACCGTGAAGGAATGCTACTAACTTTTGACAACAAACCACAATATGGAAAGAATCAACCTGTATTTTCTCTCTCATCAAAAGATGATGGTGATGATCAAAAGCAACTAGTCACACAATTTTTTTCTTTCGTAGTTAATATTTGAGAATAACTTCAAATCAAAAGCCGCAACGCTAGAACGTACAGAAAAAGAATAAAATATTTCTACAGACAACTCCTCTTTTTATCTTTTTGCTCCATTTTCCCTCTCGATTCTTGTTGCAAAGTTGCGAATAGCACGTATTCTTTACAAAGTTCATTCTTGATTTAATAATTTATTATTTGGCACAATGTTACTTAGGGGGGCGCACTTTTCTTGGGCGGGGTTTTTTTTGTGACAAATTTAGTCATTGAAATGACAAAACATTAATAATATAAGAAATTTCGGCTCTTATATACTCATGGGCATACTAGACGGCAGAGAGTGCAGAGTAGCATTTTTTATACGGTCTCGTAAGCCTTCAAACTACTGTATTCATTACAACATTTCTCTATTTTTCACACATTTAGTCATTAAATTGACAACAAATTAAAAATATTAGATTTTTTTGCGGTCTCGTCAGCCTAAGCCGTACGGCCTCGTTAGTGTAACCTTTGACTAAGTCTAAGCGAAAAAAAGTGCATCTTAGCTGAAAACAGCTAATTCAATTTCTTCAATTAGACTGGACATAATTAAATATTGTGGCTAATTGTTCTTTACGGCCTCGTTCCTAAGCCGTACGGCCTCGTTAGCATAAATTTTACCTCAGTTTAAGCGAAAAAATCAATGAAAAGTGACCTCCCCCCAAGTAAAGTGCGCCCCCCAGTAACAAAGTGCCTAATATTACAACATTAAAATTGTTGATTTCAAACTCTGAATAATTTATTCATGAATTGAGAAGAAATTTGAGTGATAAATCAAACTTACGGATCGATACATGACGAATGAGGACAGTTCGATGGGTTTCTTCTGTTTGGTTCGATTAGATGACTACGAGTTTATACCTCAGAAAGACGAAGGAAGAGCATGCGATAGGCGACTATTTCCCCGAGGTAATAGACGCATAAAAACACAAAAGTCAGTAGTAGTTTCCCAGGCAACTCTCTACTTTGTACGCAGAATTAACTCAATTTAGAGAGATATAAAACAGTTACTATTGACAAGAGGAATGTTACCTACCCTATTCGGAGACGTATAACTCACTTAGTACTTGTCCAGATCGACGTAGGCTCCGCTCCTCCTCTCCCTCGGGAGGCGGAGTCACGATTCATGACTTTTGATTCACGAAAATTTTTTTGATACATTCTCGTTAGCCTAAGCCATACGGTCTCGTTAGCGTAAAGTATTACTAAGCCTAACAATAAGCGTATTTTAATGTAAAATAACAGGGAGAGGGATTAGAAAGTGAGGAAAATGAGAGAGAACAGTAGCAACACCGTGCAGCAAAATGCAGGAGAGAGGAGCCTACGTGGAACTAGATAAGTGCCAGATATCTATTCATTCCTTGTCACGCTCTACCCTGGCCAGCAAGAACAAACACCTTTAACTCGAAGATTAACATTTTATCTTAAAAGAAATATCAGGAATCTTTGAATAAGAAAAGCGTAAACAATGATTTTTTGATCAACAAGGAGCAGGCAGCTCACAATTACCGATTTCCTCACTACACAAAGGTGTCGACAGACAGTCCGAGGGAAAGGTTACTCTCAAGCGCGCTGGTTCGTTTGAAAAAGATAGACTAGAAGGGAACGGTGAGGCCTTTACATCGACGAATTCTATCTTTTTCTCATTTCATGTGTTCACCCGATTACCTCTTTCCCTCTCTACCTGTCTCTCTCTCTCTCTCTCTCTCTCTCTTTGTCTGTTTTCATCGCTGTTTGTATACATTCCTCCCTACTTGTCTGCATCTGTCTCTTTCTCTTCCTCTATCTATTTCTGTCCTATTTCTCTTCATTTGTCTTCTCTATCTTCATTTACTTGTCTGCCTCTCTCTTCTCCTTCTGTCTGTCTCCCTTTTCCTGTCTGTCTCCTTAATATTGTTCGCTCTGCTTTCTTTCTTCTCCACAGTCCATGTTCTGCAGCAGAATGCGAACCAACCCAACAATAGAGTGGGGCGAGTTCTTCAAAGAGGAAGACGTTGGCTGTCAAGCCACCCTTCCATCAAAAGAACTAGAAAATAGTAGACAATTGTCCATCTCACTTCTCATTGAAAGTGAGTGGCCGCAGACAGCTGCAAAACTTACAGACCAGCTTAAGAAATCAAAGTATTTTTATTATTATTACCTACAAATGGTCTCATTTCTGGCTTTAAATCGTTTCATAAATCATCCAAAATAATATATTCCTGCCTACCACAAGTTCTGGTTTTCCCGTTTTTATTCCAATATTGGAAACGCGAATCTGGAGTTAGGTGAGAATAATATTTCAACTAACTCTCATTCTCATACAGTAACCTTCATATGCTTCGCATAATCTTTTAAACATGAACATCAGAGAAGAACAACCGTCCTCTTACACGTACTACTGCACTCTGAAAGACCCACTGCCTGCTTGACCCTCTTCCCAAATTAACGCCGAAGTGCTGGGTTACTGTATAATCAAGTACTTTAGCATACTGCCTCGGATTTTACGGTGAACTCGAGATTATATGATATGGGCCATATCATATGGCATAAATAGAACTTGAGTAGATTTCGAGAATATCAAACCTTCCATCAATTACGAGGATGTATATAAACAACTTCAGTTATCATTGTAATTTATAGATAAAAATAGGCTTCTTATTGTTACAAGTATATATTCTTATTATTACAAGTATATACTCAGCAGTTTCATCTATAGAAAGTAGGAAACTAATCTCTAATGGGCTTTTAAGCAGGTGTAATTGTATCCGACACCAGCAACCAGTCGGGGGGTAATGGAGCGTTAGAATTCATATTTTCACTTTGCAAAGTAATATCTGCAAAGTGAGGGATGCGGCCTAGAGCGTTAAACGCTTAACGGGATGCGGCCTAGAGCGTTTAACGGGATCAGTTTGCAGAGATTACTTTGCAAAGTGAAAAGTTGAATTCTAACGCTCCATAACTCTTCGTATTCAGCGCTAGATGCATGCCTGACCTGAAATTTTCTTCTTCTTCTTAGCGTTTGTCCAGTCCAAGAACAGGGTCCGCTGTATAGATGCCACTTCTCCATTCCCCCGATTCGCGGCGTCTTCAGCTCTAAGTGCGACAGCAGCCGTGTCTACTTCAATGCTGTCTCGCCATCTAGTTTTTGATCTCCCTCTGAGTCTCTTACCCTGAACATTGACTTTGAGACGGATGCAGGGTCAGCTCTTAGAACGTGACCGTACCAACTCAGCCTGCTTTCTCTCAACTTCTCGAAAATCGGAGTGATTCCAAGTCGAGCTCTTACATCTATATTGTGCGACTTGTCCAAACGGGTGAGTCCAAGGCTCCATCTCAGCAGCTTCATTTCCATAACGTGAAACAATTGCTCGGTTTTCACAGTTGTTGGAACATATAGCGCAACGGGTCGAACAACTGATCGGTATATTTTACCTTTGAGTCGTTCAGGCATGTGTTTGTCGCAAAGTATGCCAGTGACTTCTCTCCATTTTAGCCATTCAGCATTGATCCTTGCATTCACTGTAGCTTTGAGGTCTCCATCTGAGAAGATGAAGGATCCTAAGTACTTGAAGTTATCAACTTTCCGGAGCATAGTGTTGACCTGTAATATAGAGTCATATGTATAATGAATTTTCCCATCAACCTCGAACTAGTATGATATCATAGTACTGCTAGAGACCGAACTAGTATGATATCATAGTACTGCTAGAGACCGAACTAGTATGATATCATAGTACTGCTAGAGACCGAACTAGTATGATATCATAGTACTGCTAGAGACCGAACTAGTATGATATCATAGTACTGCTAGAGACCGAACTAGTATGATATCATAGTACTGCTAGAGACCGATTATAAGAATGCTAAGGAGATCAAGATTGGTGGAGTTGGCGTATATATTGAATAGAATCAATCAAACGATCAACCGTTGTTGAATTGCTTCGAGAAAGTATTCAAATGATTGGAGTTGAAATTCCACAGGTTTTCAACATAGAAAGATTTATTATCAGAAAACAAAACTTGTAAAACAATCACGTATGCAATAAAAATGGAAACCTTTTTTGTACAAAATGATTTTGAGTCCTCCGAAGAAAAATGTTTACAAATATAAAACAAAATGTTTCAAATAATAAATAGGACTTATTACAGCCACATGCCTGTACCAATCTTCAAAATAAACTCTAATAATAAATCCAACAGAGTTCGCTCTATCTCAGATGTAATTGATCGTCGAAAAATCTCAAAAATCAAAACAACTAAAATTTAATTCGAATTTTCAATCAATTACTTCAACTTTTATAAGTGAAGATAACATGTAAATAATTCACAAAAATACATCATATCTTCTGCCACTTTTACAAAGTTAAGCACATTACCATATTTCCAAAAGCAAAAATAACAGGAAATCGCACGCACATTCTCGCATACAGTAATCATTTCTATCTCAATATATTGAATGCTCTTAAAGCGATGAAAGATGTCTTGGTCCCCTTTTCTTTCTTTTAATATATAAGAAACTTTTTCCAAGACAAGAGCATTATACGCTCAGAGGCTTTATTGTACAAAATATGATTCACCTTACCACAAGAATCCCCGTTCGCACACTGCTCCTCTTACAAAGATCCGGTAAATTGGGATTCCCTTATCGCTCAAATCTATAGCACCCAATGTCTCGTGACACTAAATATAAAGCGTTCGTTTAATATTCAGAACGTTAAAAAAAACTTTACGAGGCAGGTTCAAAGCCACGATAAACTCATGCACTTACCGATGAACTCGACATGGAATGGAAAATGATACCCCCCATCTGAGTTCAAATTATGTAACTTCAAGCTCATCACTGCAAATTAGAAAACATCCCAGCACAATCTTTCTGAACACAAAAAACAACACTTTTTTATGTTAATATCTGTGCAACAAGAGCACGGCTCGTGGGAGCTCACAACTTAAATCTTTATTACCAGAGCGTAACTCGTGGGAGCCAACTAGGTATCTCTCAGTAGCTGTTCCAAGCTCTCTCCCGTGATGATTCTGTTCACTCTATCAGTGAAGGACTCGAAGGAGAACATTTCCTGCACTCGTCTCCTGCCAGCAGCTCCCATGGACTCTCGCAGCTCGGACGTCTCCACAAGCTCTTGCATGCATTCCGCGAAACTGAATATTGACGGTTTTTTGAGAAAGAGAGAGAGAGAGAGAAAATTGAGGTAGAAATTGAGTTAGAAAGAACTATAGAGATAGAGGACCAAATGAACCTTTTCAATGAATTTGTATACTCGTTCGATATCATTCACAAGAGTCCTATTATGAAATAGATCTTCGTCTATTATGAAAAAAAATAACTTGGTTTAATTACCCAAGTTTGAGTTGAGTGTACGACTTGATACTCCAAGTTTCCCGCCAAAATGACCGACCGAAAAGCTGTGATCAAGAACGCCGACATGAGTGAAGATATGCAGCAAGATGCGATTGATTGCGCTACCCAAGCCCTCGAGAAATACAACATCGAGAAGGACATCGCTGCGTACATCAAGAAAGAGTTAGACAAGAAGTACAACCCCACGTGGCACTGCATCGTTGGCCGCAACTTTGGCAGCTATGTGACGCACGAGACGAAGCACTTCATCTACTTCTACCTGGGGCAGGTCGCGATACTTCTCTTCAAAAGCGGTTGATCTATTTGAGAGCCGGCAGTTACTTCTCATCCGCCTTCATCATTTTCGTTGACTTGTTTTGATCATCTCTAATATTAAAAACATTTTTACCGCTGATTTTGTTTTCAAAAAATGTGTTCTCTGTTGTTTTAGTGAATCGATGGTCTATTGTGTATCGCCTTTTCAAAAATGTTTCTGGGTTTTGTGGGGATCATAATGATGGAGTCGATTGGATTGTACATATGATGTGCTAAGTGCCTCATCAAATCAATCAAAAGGACTCCTCTCGACAGGACCTATGAGCAAACAACAACAACAACAACAAGAAGCTGTTGAAGTTTTGAGCTCGAAAAAAATGGAACCAAGGAAGACTATTGGGGAAGCCTAACATGTTATTTGTGAAGGGGTAGTGTAAACAATATCATGTACGTCCTGGAAATCTCAGTGGAATTACACCACGCAATCGAATGCGATACTTATTTTCCAGTTAGTCTCTGCAAAAGAGCTAATTTTCTGGGCCCTTGCCGAAACCCTTTTCTCCATGATCGTCTTCTCCTTTAAAAGTTGTTCCTAAATGTTCTTGCATTTCTGTCACCATCTTTTATACACTGCTCGAGAGTATGGAAATTAACTTTTGTCTTAGTCCAGCTGATTTTTAGTTGGATTCTGAATAAAAATCTGTATTCTTGGTCTACTCCTCTATACAAAACGATGACCAGCCTCATCGTTTTGAATATCATCTGATACTTTATTCGAAACTAGTCATTTAAATGACTTATGATAGTTCTATATTCATGAGTCTGACAGTGTGGGCTCAGGCTCGACAAGAAAGCCGGTCTCTCTGTGCAGAATAGACTCCATCGGCCCTCCGCTCTTCACTGCAACTACTGGAGTCTCCATGTACATTGCCTGGAAGAAAACAGTTATACTATTTGAAAGTGAGCACCAGGGTGTTTCTTTGCACCCGCACAACTTTTTTCGAGCGCATAGATTTTCAAAACTTTGGAGTTTATTATTAAATTTTTCCAATGATTTGGACTTTCCCCACAAAAATCCGAGAAAATTTTTTTCTAAGTGCCTAGATTTCAATGTTTTTCGAGGATTTTGGAGAGCGGATAGATTTTTTACCCGCAATGCGAATCAAAGAAACACCCTGGTGAGCATCATATGACACCGAATGTGATTATGAATTGCAGAAGAGCGCAAGAAATTGAGGAATATCAAAATATCGAGAAGCTCAAAAGGGACAAACGAGAATATAATTCTAGGTAGATCAGGGTTATAAGCATGTTCCGATAATAGAATTTGATTGCTATAAGTTATTCTTCGTAACATGCATGGCAGATATTTTTCTTAATTCTCCTGCACTGTTTAGAAACTTTAAAAACATCCGTTATGCAAGCGAGGGGGTCTATAATAATGAGAAGCGAGGGGGTCTATAATAATGAGAAGCGAGGGGGTCTATAATAATGAGAAGCGAGGGGGTCTATAATAATGAGAAGCGAGGGGGTCTATAATAATGAGAAGCGAGGGGGTCTATAATAATGAGAAGCGAGGGGGTCTATAATAATGAGAAGTGAGGGGGTCTATAATAATGAGAAGCGAGGGGTCTATAATAATGAGAAGCGAGGGGGTCTATAATAATGAGAAGCGAACGAGTCTTAACCTCTGATGATGGTCAAGCTCTCTTTATTTCCTTTCCTTGGCCTCTATTTCGTTTCTCATTATTCTAGACCATATCGCATCTTTTTCAAGTTTTCAGCGATCACGTTTGATTTTGCCGACTGCGATGCGAGTGTAGACGAAGAAAATTTCTCCGGACTCAAAAGGATCCTCACCAAACTATCCCAAAGGACTCCCCTCGACAGGAACTATGGGTAAACAACAACAACAGCATCACGTGTGACGTACTGGAAGCTAAGAGCGTTTCATTCCGTTTTCTTCTTCTTCTCTCTCTCTCTCTTGTCGAAATCGTAATCGATATACTTGATATTTTAGAGAGGCATCACACATTAATACAAATACAATAGATACTTTTTTTCAAAAGGCGATTACTGATGGCTAAAGCTTTTTCTACAAAATTGATTTTTTGAACGAGCCTCGCAGATGTATTTACAAATTGATTTTTTGAACGAGCCTCGCAGATGTATTTACAAATTGATTTTTTGAACGAGCCTCGCAGATGTATTTACAAATTGATTTTTTGAACGAGCCTCGCAGATGTATTTACAAATTGATTTTTTGAACGAGCCTCGCAGATGTATTTACAAATTGATTTTTTGAACGAGCCTCGCAGATGTATTTACAAATTGCGCTGAGAAAATCAAAAGCTATAAAAATTACTTATGCTTTTTACAATAAAATAACGATAACTGATTCACTTCCAGTTTCTCGGAAAAATTACCTACTCATGGCTCTAAGCTCCCACTGCTTGAGACTCAATGAACGAAATGATGCATGGAGCAATTAAACATTAAACAACACATTACTTACAATTAAAAAGTTAATTACAAAAGTTATTTAGTAAATTTATCGGTACCCAGTACGGTTTCACTTATCGGTACCCAGTACGGTTTCACTCACCTCTACTGGCACAATGCCAAAGTGCTCATTCTCGGGTGTATAAAGCACTGCACGAGCGTATCGAAGCAGCCATATCTTTTCTTCGTCACCTCAAATTTTTTTTCCTTTTCCTGTTTTAAAAGCAATTTTTCTCAGTACTCTCCACCCGTTCAAAATCAAGGTTCCAGAAGCTTAATCACTCAGTTTCTCAAAGTTTATATCTTATAGCTCATATTATTACGAACCTGTGACCCCTTTCAAAGGAGTGAGCCTTTGCACCGTACACCAACTAGTGTAGAACACAACTTTGATATTATACTCGGAACTTAGACTAGATACATGCCCAAAACAGTGCAATCGAAACTACTCAGAAGTACTTCTATTGGACTGCCTGACTTGGAGAGCGCAGGAAGAGGAACTGCTTGCTGGGGATGCCCAGTCCATAGGCGTACTCTTTGAGTGTGCGGTGGACGACCAGGTTCTCCTCGTTTCTCCGGTCATAGCCTCCAGCGATAACCAGCAGACACCGAGAAAACTCCTTCTTTGGCAGTAGACTTTGCAACTCTTCTGAAAGCATCATCTTTCCCGGTTAGTAGAACTTCGTAATTAGGCGAAAGAGCAACACTTTCTTCCTATCAAATGTGAGTAACTCAAACCGAGACCACATTAAAAACAAAATAAGTTCGGAATATTCATCCTCCGCCCAAAACCATCCGCCAGAAATTGATTCTAAGACAACGACTGTGGCATCAATCGAAAACCAGTTTTACAAACAATGACAACAAAAAATCTATCTTTCATTCAAGGTTGTTGTTGTTTTTTGCCCATAGGTCCTGTCGAGGGGAGTCCTTTTGGGATAGGTTGGTGAGGATCATTTTGAGGTCGCGAAGGAGGTCACCTACACGCGCACCGCGTTCTCCTCGTGACTGTGGACGATGCTGCCTTCCAGCATCGGCCCCAATGGACCTCCAAACATACTATCCCAAAGGAAAGAAACCCTTCAAAGGGCCTACACGAGCATTGCTCGTACGCAGTCACAACCCACTCTCTTTCTTTTTTCATTAGAGGAACAGGCGTTACCAGCCTCCCTGGTCCGAACTCTCTTACTTAGAGCTGGTATTGAATCCAACCCCGGTCCGCCAAGATGGCCGTGTCCCGTTTGCTCTAAAAGTGCTGCATCAAACAGTATAAGATGTGGTAGATGCTCCTCATGGGTACACCTCAAGTGCTCGAATTTGTCATCGTTCAATGAATGGTCCCCGAATTGGAGATGTCTCGATTGTAGTAGACCACCTGTCACGAGAACTAAGCCCACTAAGCCCTCAGAGAACCTAAAAATCCTTCAATGGAACGCGAATGGTTTAAGGGCTAGAGCGTCAGAACTAGAAGGCCTCCTACACGAACTGAACATTCACTTCTGGCGGTGGTGTGGCCATACTAATAAGGGAAGACACTCAGTTCACTAATATAACCCTTCCCTCAACGGATAAGGTCGCGGAAACTATGTGCATAAATGTCCCCACCAAACGAGGCAACTTCTCCATCTCCAATGTATACATACCTCCCCGGTCCTCATGCTCACTCGGTTATAGTACTAACTTTGAAAGACTGTTAGACAGACAGGGCCCATTTATCATTGCGGGAGATTTCAACGCACACAACGCGCTCTGGAGTGATGGAGTCGAAGACAAAAGAGAAGACGATCTTTGCGAAGCCATAGAAGAAAGAAACCTGGTCTGCCTTAACAACACCCGCCAACACACAGGAAAGGACGCCTCGCCTGACATAACACTCATCTCCTCCGACGTGTCAACAGAATGCAGATGGACACCGATCAACAGACTCAACTCCGACCACCTCCCCATCATCATCGAAGTAGATCTTCAACCGTCTAACATATCGAATGAGAAGTGCTTCATGAACTACAAAAAAGCAAATTGGAGCGGTTTCGAGAAGGAGATAAACAAAAGAATTGGTGATTTTACTTTCACAGGAAAAACCAATGAAATGCACGATTTCCTGGTACGAGTCATTCTTGCAGCGTCGAAGAACAACATCCCTGAAGGCAGAAAGCTCAACTACACTCCCAACCTTAGCGAAAAAGCGAAAGCCCTGATTAAACAAAGAGACTACATGAGGACCAATGATCCTCTGAATCCTGATCTCCCTACAATTATGGCCGAAATCACAACTCAAATTCGCAAGCATAAGCAAAAAGCCTGGGAGGAATAGGTAAATGGACTTCGACATAATGAACCAACCAATCGGCTATGGAAAACTATCAAAGCAATTGATGGTAGAGGACACAACCGATCTCACAATGTCATCATTCAAAACGGAAAACAACTATCCTCCCTGGAAGCTGCAAACGCCTTTGCCAAAAACCTGGCCAAACAAGCCCCTAAAACACCGGACAAAACAAATCGACAGACAACCCGATGGATAAAAGGGTTTTCCAGAGAAGACATTCCCGTTTTTTCGATTGATGACGTTGAAAAAGCTTGCAAAGCAACCAGAGGCTCGAAGGCAATCGACAGCGAAGGTATCTGCCCTCTCATGATCAAAAACACAGGAAGCTCATTCAAAAGATGCTTGGCCTTTCTCTACAACAGTACTCTCCAATCCGGTATCATACCACATGCTTGGAAAACAGCCAGAGTTATTATGCTGCCAAAGATAGGAAAGGACCCATCGACGATTAAAGGATATCGCCCAATCTCAATCCTATCTCCCATTGCCAAACTTTTCGAAAGAAGCCTACTCCCTCTCATCGCAGATGGGATCGAATTGGCCAAATGGCAACACGGATTTACAAAAGGCAAGTCCAAAACATCAGCTCTCCTGGAAATAACTGGCCAGATCACTGAAGGTTTCAACCAAAAAGCTCCCCCTAAGAGAACGATAATGGTTGCTTTGGACATGACCTCGGCGTACGATCTAGTCCACATCCTGACACTTTTCAGAAAATTGGCAGAGACCAATATTCCCAGAGGCGTCGTGAGATGGTTGTCTAACTATCTTCGGGGAAGATCCGTGAGTGTGACCTTCCAAAACACGACTAGCAGCTATTTCACCAGTCGGGCTGGCGTTCAATCAGGGCGGTGTGCTAAGCCCCATTCTCTTCAATGTCTACCTAAACAATCTCCCAGTACCCACGGGAAGCACCAAAATCGTTGCATATGCGGATGACATCTCAATAATGTCATCGAGTGCAAAGATCAACGAATGCGAGGACAAAATGAATGAGTACCTCCCCAGATTAGTTAATGAACTGGACAACCTAAAGATGCAGATTTCCAAAGAAAAATCTTCGGTGACCCTCTTCACAACATGCACAGCGGAATGCAACAAAAAACCTTAAAGTCAAACTCAGTGGCGATCTTCTCTCAATCACCAAAACACCAAAGATCTTGGGTGTGGTTTTGGACCAATTAGGAACCTTCCGACACCACGCAGAGGCCATCAGAACGAAGGCTTCCAAACGCCTCAACATCATCAGAGCATTAGCAGGCAGAAGATGGGGTCAGAGTCCGACAACACTCATCGCGACATATAAAGCAACGACGAGATCCATCATCAACTACGCAGCACCCGTATACACCCCACCACTCGCAAACACGCACTGGACACGACTACAGGCCTGCCAAAACAAAGCAATCAGAGCAGCCACGGGTAACCTTCAAATGGCCGGAACACAGCACCTCGCTCTCGAATCCAAACTCCTGCCAGTAAAGGAGCACAATGAGCTGCTGACCAACCAATACCTAGCCAAGGCCAGAATGCAAGAGGATCACCCATCGCATAACCTCACCCTCCGACAACGACCACCAAGAGCCATCCGCGGACACGTGATGAACATGGACCTCAGTCTGGGGGATAGTGACTGTAAGACAACTCTTAGAAATCTTCACACAGAAGCCGCTAGGAAATTTCTTAGAAACTGAACCAAACACAGTCCTAGGATTCAAACCACCCATGGTCCATAAGTCTACTAGGTTACTTGACAGGGAACAACAGGTTACCCTATCGCAACTTAGAAGTGGTTAATCGAGCACGTTAAATAGTTACCTTCATAGGATAGGTGCCACTGATTCTCCTCTCTGTCCTTTACGTAGAGAGGTAGATCATACTAGTGTACACTTGTTTAACTGCCGTTGTAACCCCACTAGACTTAAACCGCTAGACCTATGGTATAGACCTGTCGATGTTGCAGATTTCTTAGCCCAATGAATGTTATTTTTCATTACCAGTCTAAATAAGTTTTTGCTGTTCTTGCTGTTGTCTGTGTAGGTTGGATTGTTGAATAATATGGATGGAAGGATGGAATCAGTTATAAAAAAAAAAAAGAAAAAAAAAGCCAGAGCCCGAAACCAAAAAAAAGGCGAAAAGAAAAGAAGCAACAAAAAAGTGAACGAGAGAGAGAAAGAGAGAAGTGAGTGAGTGTTACTGTGTGCTTGAGCTTTTACCGAGAGCTCGTGGACCCCCTTTCAACGTCAAAGGAACCGCACGGGCAACAATCATCATCATCAGGATCCTTTTGAGTCCGGAGAAATTTTCTCCGTCTACACTCGCACCGCAGTCGGCGATCCTCTTCGTGAGACCCATTCGTTAATCGGAGAAGGGCAAGAGGTTATTTTACTAGCACCTCGACTCGCCATTACAAAGTATGGGGGAGTATCGGCTGATGTTTTATCCGGTGGCATGCCCAGGCCAGTCCGGCATCGCCCTCCTTTGACGAACTATACTATCAAATTTTGGTCCGCGACGGGCGAGCCCGCTATCTCCAATGCACTTGTGCAAAGAGACATCCCTCTATCCGCCACCTGAGGACGCGCTCGATACCGGTGAGGATGAACCGGTCCCTTGCGATGGTGTGAACTTGTGGGATGTAGCACCATCGAAGGCGAGTTCATTCAAGGTCACGAGAGTCAATGAATTTTGTAAAACAGTTTTACAATCAGATTATTATCTTTTGAAGCCGCGAAATGCTTGATTCATACTGATGAAAAACACTCGAAGTTAATTCACGAATACAAATTAGACTTACACCCCACCCAAGACAAAGGAAGAAGAGGACGCAAGAAGAGAGAGAGAGAGGGAATGCGGGGAAGGAGAATAAGAGAAACCAAGTAACCCACTGAAGGCATCTATGGCAAGACCGATATTCTTCTTCTTCTCAAATCGATTTAATGACAGGAACATGTGCTCGGAGCCTTCCGGTATGCCTGAAAGCGATATTGAAGCAAAACTCGTAAGTAAACGGACCAACCTATGATGACGCAAACATGTCCGCGCCAAAATGATCTACATTCTCTTCTATTACCGTTCTGCTTTCTTTAGATCTCCACTGACATCCTTTTCAGCTTTCTCCAACTCACTTAGCGCGTACAAACATTCCATTGACCTGTTTTATTTAACGCCTGAATTGAAACTCAAACTCTTATGAGTATCGACGGGTAAACAGCAAACTTCGAAAAAAAATTTCTAGAGCGACCGACCTACCGACTCTCTCCCTCACTCGGAATTAATGTATCAGAGTTTTCACTGTTGAATTGAAAGAAAAAAATCTTCAATTCCTCTACATGAATGGTACTTTTTATTAGCCATAACTCTGCCTCAACCGGTTTCGTAAAGTTAAAAGACAAACTTAACCTAATTTAGCGATCAACCTATTGAAAAATCAAGACATGTTTTACATATGGCATCATCGCAAACTCAGTTCTCATAGGAAGCAAGAGTACGATAGTAATTCGCTCACCACACCTTGTGGTTGAGCAGCTTCACACGATTCGAAAAATGAAGTGTTTAGTGATGGATACAGTACCGGCAAATCCTTTGCAGAAAGCTTCCGGAACGTTTTTCTGACCACTGATCTGAAAAAGAGAACTTTTTGATTTACATTAACCCTTTTTTAGTTCCAAAAACCTTTTTTTTTCTCTGCAGAGGTCAAAAATTAGAATACTACCGCTAATTTGAGCATAAATTTGTATTATAAGAAGCGAGCCAGGTATAAAAAGGCAAGGTAGGAAAGGAGTTTGGGCATTTGAGGTTAAGACCGGAAAAACTCCATGAAATTTAATTAATTAAGGTCCTTAGCATTACTTTTTGTCCAATTTTTATTTTAAAAAAATCAAAACCAGCAAAAAGCAGACCCCGCTTACGATTTTTTCTCTCAGAAAATAAAATGCTTCTTCCTGCCGGCAGGTTCCCCTCTAGTCATCCATCGATAGATGCAGGTATTGGTACCTTATTCTGATGCTCTAAGAAAGCGCACATACAGTAACCACAACGCGTGTGAGAGAAACTCATGTAACGGGAGAATTGCTGATGAGCTACGGAAAAAAAAAGAACTAACGATGTAAACTTGCTATTCACACACACGACATGAGCATGAGAGATGGTGGATGCCTCGATGTAATCGATCACCTTTCGGTAGATCAACTTCAATGTTGTCAATCGATCTGTCAACAATTGATCGGGGAAGTGACAGTAGAACACACGGCGCGCTGACGAGAACGCATGGAATATTACCATACAAGCACTGATCTGGAAAGTGATGACTTTATGGACTGGTTTTCCCGTAATTTCACCTTAATTATTACTTTTAAGCTGCCTTTTTTTATATAATTGACAACAATCGGCCAAAAGATCCATTTTTTTAAAACTATGAAACTAAGAAAAATTATAACAAGCCCTTTAAATTCTTATTTTCTGCCTTTACTGAATCAGAAGAGCCCTTTGATGCAAAATACAAGTTAGTTGCCTATAGAGAGAAATTTCCCAGGTTTCGAAAAGACAGAGCCCTGCCGACCGATAGTCTGTACCTTAAACATAGTTTATTAATACGGTATAAGCTTACCAGCACTTGTGAAAAAAAATGTAAAACTGACCGCTCGGGGGGTCTAGAATAATAAGAAGCCAGCGAGAAGTGAAGGGCAGTAAGAAGAGAGTTTCATTTCTCTAAGCCCTCCGCTCGTATGAATGGTCATTAAAACTTTTTTTTTGACAATTGCTGATAAGCTATGTTAATACCTTGAACATAGTTAACCAGCAGGCGATAAATGAAACCGGTCTAAGCCATGTTTGTACGCGCCAAGCGAATTGGGAAGAGTGAAAAGAGTAGTAGAGGAAAAGTAAAATAGAGCGGAAGGAGAAAATAATGTAGATCATTCTCGGTGCGAACTCGTATGCGCCAACATAGCTGGACCTGTAACTATTCAACCCGCTCACCAGAGGTCTAGTGTAACAGTTGTAAATTCGAATTTCGAAAAGAACGACCGCTTTTCGAGCGGGGGACAGGGTTTAAATAGTTACTGGACCAGCTATGCTGGCGCATAGATGTTCGCGCCGAAAATGATCTACATTCTCTTCTTTCGTTCTTTTTTACTTTTCCTTTACTTCTCTTTTCATTCTTTTTGCCTTTCACCATTACTTTTTCAACTCGCTCGGCGCGTACAAACATGCCTTAAACGGGCCTCATTTAGCGCCTGGACCGGTCTCATTTAATGCCTGGCGGGGGAGTAACATTGAGTAACTAAAGAGTAAAGGCGGAGAAGATATTATTATACTCCATCGCTTAATAAATGACGACTTGAATGAACCATGTCTGATTAAACGATTGTAATTAGATAAAAGTGGAACCTGGTCAGCAAAAATGACGTCAGTTTGCATAAAGATACATATGTAGAAGGCAGCGATGCACATCTTCAGGTAGGCACACGCAGCATAGAAGTACCCGAATATACTTCGGGGGAGAAACATGCACACCGGAATGATTTCTCAACACAGTGCTGTGTCAGAACCTACTTCACTGGTCCTTCATCATTTACTCATCTTTAAATTTAATAATTAACTCAATTATTTAGTGAGTTATTGACTAATTCATTTATAATTCAATTCATCAAGTGATTCACTTTTCAACGAAAAGTCCTGTTTTTCTCTCGCAGGGGTTAAATGGTTACCGTACCAGGTATGTTGGCGCATACAATCCCGCACTGAGAATGATCTACATTATCTTCTTCCGTTCTGCTTCACTTTTCTCTACTTCTCTTTTCACTTTTTTCCCCTTTTCCATTCATTTTTCCACTCGCTCGGCGCGTACAAACAAGCCTTAGACCGGTCTAATTTAAAGCCTGCTCTTTGATCATTCTTGCATTTCGCTTGTGAAAGCCGGCAAGTGGTTATAAGCTTTAAACTAATTTTCTAAGGATATCCCATCTCGATCATATTACTCCACGTTACCTTGGTGTTTCAGACGCCGAATTCCCATTTTTCGTTCCTTAAAAATTGAACAAAAATAATTTCATAAATGCACTTCGTGCGAATCAGAACCCGATTGATCATTAGAAATGATCTAGAATAATTAAATTTTTTTCATTTTTTAATTACCAACCGAATTCGGCGCATTCTCTGAAGGAATGCGCAGGGTCATATTGATTGGTGACAATACGAACAGAATGTCCCTTCTTCTTGATGGCTAGAGCAGCATCCAAGAAGAGTCTCTCCGCTCCTCCGATCCCGAGGTCCGGGTGCAGCATTGTGACCCGCATCCTCTAAAAGTTCATCGTCATTTGCGTTCAAGGGTCACGCATTCGCAATAGATGCGTTTTCCAACTACCACAGAATTTTCTTTATTCGTACGATAATGAGTACACCATACAAGCTAATATAATTAAAAGCTTCTAGCTTAGTGTAACTCATCTGATTATCCATGCAGAGGCCGTATGCATGGAGCAATCCAAAAGGATTATGAGCTTGGATTAGCAGTTATCCAAATACATTTCACTAATCCGTTATGCATGGAAGCTATAATACTTTTGGATTAGAGATAATCCGACAAAAACTTTTTTAACTTTTTTGGATTTTGTAATCCTTGGATTTGAATAATCCAGATTGTTATAATCTGTTTTCCATGCATACGGCCTCAGGTCTGAACCTTCCACAATTCATTCTATCTTAAAAATATGAGTTTCACAGTTCAAAGGCTGTGACGCCTGGTTAAGATGGCAAATGATTCAGCTAACGCACAGAAAAAAAGCTAGTCCACCAAGTGGGATCGAATTCAACCATCCCGACTCAAACCGGGAGCGTCATTTGTCATCTTAACCAGGCGTCACTGCCTTTAAACTGTGTAACTTAGAATTTGAAGATTTATCATCCATCTTCCATCTCTCTTCTGTCTTAATCGTGATTTCTGGAGTTCCGCTCCATTCATGACGCAATCGCTTGATAAACATTATTGACTAGGAGAACAAGGCATATGAGCCTTTCATATAATACTATCGCACGGAATAGCAATGTGTCCCCGGGGTGTTATGGTAACACGCGCTTCCGGTTTGAGTCGAGATGGTTTGGTTTGATCCCGCTTGGTGAACTAGCTTTTTTTCTGTGCGATAGCTGAATCATTTGTCAATTCATTGTATATCTAGTGCGTTTTTGTCAATTCATTTGTCAATTCATTGTATATCGCATACTCCATTCTGACAAGTCGGAAAATCGTAAAACAACCGTTCATTAGAGTTTGTTGGTGAAGGGCAGAGTAGAAGCGAAAGAAAAAGAGAATTCAAAATTGTTTAGGCTCACTCGATTCTCATTTTCCTGTTATTCCCTCGAATGAGTTAAGGTTAAAATACAAAAAAAACAAGGTACAAAAAACTATCAAACCAATGTAGAAGGAGCTGATGAACCCTTAACTTAAATTCAGTGATTCTGAGCCCGAACGGATCTCGCACTAGATACAGAAGCTCGCTGTTGACACCGGAATGTAAATGTATATGTATAGATATCTTTCATACCCCTAGTACGCGTAAATCATATATACTGTAATACCTACCGGTTAAGCGCGTACTGTAAGACCTGTTTGTTACATGCACCCCGAAAGCATACATATCTAATTATCAGAAGC
>OZ057404.1:21670970-21787297 GCA_964056735.1 Allodiplogaster pararmata
TCTCCCCCCCCCTCCCCCTCTTGCGCAGCTCATCTGCTAAATTCTCCCCCCCCCCTCTTGCGCAGCTCATCTGCTAAATTCTCCCCCCCCTCCCCTCTTGCGCAGCTCATCTGCTAAATTCTCCCCCCCCCTCCCCCTCTTGCGCAGCTCATCTGCTAAATTCTCCCCCCCCCCTCCCCCTCTTGCGCAGCTCATCTGCTAAATTCTCCCCCCCCCTCCCCCTCTTGCGCAGCTCATCTGCTAAATTCTCCCCCCCCCCCTCCCCTCTTTCGCAGCTCATCTGCTAAATTCTCCCCCCCCTCCCCCTCTAGCGCAGCTCATCTGCTAAATTCTCCCCCCCTCCCACTTTTGCGCAGCTCATCTGCTAAATTCTCCCCCCCCCTCCCCCTCTTGCGCAGCTCATCTGCTAAATTCTCCCCCCCTCCCCTTCTTGCGCAGCTCATCTGCTAAATTCTCCCCCCCTCCCCCCTCTTGCGCAGCTCATCTGCTAAATTCTCCTCCCCCCCTCCCCCTCTTGCGCAGCTCATCTGCTAAATTCTCCCCCCCCTCCCCCTCTTGCGCAGCTCATCTGCTAAATTCTCCCCCCCTCCCCCTCTTGCGCAGCTCATCTGCTAAATTCTCCCCCCCCTCCCCCTCTTGCGCAGCTCATCTGCTAAATTCTCCCCCCCCCCCTCCCCCTCTTGCGCAGCTCATCTGATAAATTCTCCCCCCCTTCCCCTCTTGCGCAGCTCATCTGCTAAATTCCCCCCCTCCCCCTCTTGCGCAGCTCATCTGCTAAATTCTTTTATTAACTGAAAAGATTCTCAAAGGCTCCCAATCATCTATTCATACATAAAAAAGTTATTGAATCATTCATTGATACACATATAGTATTTAGACTTAACATGAATGTTTTGGTTTCAGAAATTCCGATGAAAATGAGTATGATAGAAAGAAGAGATAAAAGTGAGAAAGGAGAGGGGGGGAGGAGAATGGTAAAGTGAGAAACAGAGAGATAAATAGAGAAGAGAAAGAGAGACAGAGTGAGCGGAATGATTGCATGGTATATAATTATGTTGTGTTGCGTGAACGTTCAAAAACGAGTCACAAATTGACTACCATACAAGTTCGACTTTATAGTTAGCTATTCAAGTATTTCTATTGTTTTCTTGACAATGCGATGGTTCCCAGCTGAATTCAAATGGTTTACCCAATCTTGGAAGGGTTATTCACCGCATTTTCAAATGTGTACTCTGTCCCTTCGCAGCTTGTGGCTGAAATAGAGAGTGCAAGGGGTAAGTACATCCATTCTTCACGTGACTGAGAGACGGTCAGAAAGATAGCAAGAGAGAGAAAAAGAGCAATAAAAACAAGAATAGATTTAGAGAGAGATGAAGACTGCGAGAGCCACAGACCGAGCGAAAAAGAAAACATAGAGAGAGACATTGAAAGAGAGAGAGAGAGAGCGTGGAACCAGAGCTCTGTTCTCTGTTCAGCTGGCTCGTAGGGAAGTCCCCACAACTTTCTCGGTTTTCCTCCTGACAACTATGGCCTTGAGCGTCGTCTTCGGTAACGGAAAACTCGCAGAGAGTCTGGCCAGGACTTGTTAGTTTCATTTTAAGAAGCTGATGCTTAGAAAAATCACTAAAAGTTTTAAGCCTTCAATTTTTCCCCAGAAAATCAGTGATATTTTCTGGTTGAGAGCTGTTCAAGTAGTTTGCAGTTGGAGGTTTGATGGAAGGTGCCCCAATTACGCTTAGCATGATTTTCAACGGCGGAAATATATGAAAAAGTTGATCAGATCATAAGTATCATGTTGATATCAGTCACTCAAAATAGTAAATGCTCGTATCATACACACATACAGGGTGTCCCATCATAAATTGATGATCGAATTTCGTTAATAACTTTTCGCAGAGTTGACCGAATGGGATAAAATTTTCTGAAGCCCCTACACTCAGGATAGGACGTATGATTCTGAAGTTTCAAAAAATTAGCATAAATTTGAATACTCTTTAAAACTTTGAGCCAATTTTGGAGATATACATAAAAATTTCTAAATTTTTTTAACCAGAAATGTTCTTCAACATGACCTCGTTTTCAGTTTTATTGTTAAAATTTTTAAAAATTAGTTTAATACAGTTTAAAACGAGTGAGTTTGTCACTTTTTCACCGCCCACTGTGATGACAAAACGAACGAAAGAATGAAATTTTTTAAAAGAAAAGTTGACTGATTAGCAAAACGAACGAAAGAATGAAATTTTTTAAAAGAAAAGTTGACTGATTAGCATATCGAATAAGTCAGAGAAACGCATTCGATATCGACGAATTTGCATATCCGCATTTGAAAAGTGACAAAATCACTCGTTTTAAACTGCATTAAACTGCTTTGAAAAATTTAAAACAAAAAAATTGAAAGTGAGGTCATGTCAAGGGTTACTTGAAGAACATTTCTGGTAAAAAAAATTAGAATTTTTTATGTATATCTCCACAATTGGCTCAAAGTTTTGCAGAATATTCAAATTTATGCAAATTCTCTGAAACTTCAGAATCAAGCGTCCTATCCTGAGTGTAAATGCTTCTGAAAATTTCATCCCACTCGGTCAACTCTGCGAAAAGTTATTAACGAAATTCGATCATCAATTTATGATGGGACACCCTGTACATACATATGTATACAACAGAGGTGTTGAGGAATTACGCTTGTATATGGGAAATTACAACCTTTGTAGCAATCTTCGAAAGTTTAAAAAATTGCTCTGTCTTTCAGCCAGATTGTGATATTTTGCTGTCTTTGAGTGTATAACGCAGCCATTGTCGTGCAAAAATAATTAGAAAAAATAATGTTCTTGAGTGTTTTGTCTTTGGGGCAGGTGATGTGATGGCTGTAGAACGGAAGCAATTACATAGGGAATGAACGGCAGAGGAATTTGTGCCTTTTATGACCTTCCTTGGATGATTCGATTAATTTGAGAACTCGTAAACTATGCAAATGAGTTCATAAAAATACTTGTTCCGCTCAAGCACCTTCGAATATATTTGTGGCTCTCGGACTTCAAAGAGGCAAAAAACTTGAACACTCACGTTAATGATAATGCGTGAGATTCTGTGAAAAGTACTAAAAACTTAGAGCAACCATTAATTAATTAATTCATTCATTCATCCATTAATTAATTAATTCATTCATTCATTCATTCTTTGTTTCTTGCACATGTAGATATTTGCGGACAATAATCATTACGTATATGCATGGACAATAACCATGTTTCAAACAGTGTGCACTCTTTGCTTTTCGAGAGTTTTACAGACAAATAGCTCTGGCTAGATTTGATCTCAGCTCCTTCTCAATGGAGCCAGGCGTGCTTTTCAAATTACCGCATTACCCAGAGCATTTAAGTCTAGCGCGATACATGTGTGGATTATTTTTAAACACAATTTTTGGTTGATTTTTTTATGCATGTTTGAAGCAACACGGCTCCCAGGAATCCCATTAGCGGTAGGAAACCGGTAGCAGTAATTTCCGTGATATGAGACGCTTCCATGTGATCTTTCTTTTTCAATGATCATACAATTCGGGGTTTTTTTTTGGAAGAAATTCGGATCTCGAATTTTTTTATGGAATGCCCCCTCCCCAAAAAGTAAGGCATAATTTTAGCTGAGGAAAACAAGTGCCTTCAGGAATAATTTAAGCTGAGGAAAACAAGTGCCTTCAGGATTATGCAAAGTTGTTAAGAGAGTGACCGCTGCACAGAATACCCGGATTATGAAGGTCTGGGTGGAGAGAGGAGATGATAAGAGGGGTTGAGGTTGGGACCCTGAGATTATGAAAAAATCAATGAGAATGTTTCAAACACGTTCGAAGCATGTGAAAAACCCATGTGCTGAGAGCACTCAGTCCACGTTATATGCACACGGATTTCTGTTTGCATTCCACTCGCAGCCCTGGGTCGGAGTGCACTGCTGTTAAGAGAGAGAAATAGAAAAAGAGAGTGAGTAAGAGAGAGAAAATAAGATAATGAAAAAGAATGAAGAGAGGAAATTGAAATAGATTGAGTAATATAGACATAGGAGATTAACATTAAGACGAAAAAAGATTAGGGACAGACATAAAGAGAAAGGTCGAAAGAAATATGTTTATCAAAAATAGGTGAAAGATAGACAACAATAGAAAGAGAGAGAGAGAATCAGAGAGAGAGAGAAAGAGAATGAGAGAGAGAATGAGAGAATGAGAGTAAGAGAGAGATAGAATGAGAGAGATAGATAACTAGAGGGAAAAAGAGGAATTAAGAATGAGTGCAAACGTATGAAATGTTCAAAGTTCTTGGAAGATGACAGAAAAGAACAAAAGCTGAATGAATAAAGCTGTTGAAGTACATTACAGTTTTTTTGTCACGGTTGAGAAGTTTTTACCAAAGCGACGCGATCGCTTGAATAATGTTGACATAGAAGAATAAGAAAAAGTTACCAACCCTCTAATTAAGTATATTAAAGTGAACTAGTGAATCGAAAAAAATGCTACATCCAAGCAAATTTCTGACTCTGTCTGCTCACCTTCTCCTCTAACCAAAAACGTTTCGAAAATTACAAAAAGTTTTTTTTGTTGCTATTTCTTTAAAAGTGTTCATGAGCATGAGATAGTCAGACTTTTATCTTCTTGTCTAAATGACTTGCTCTACAAGAAATTCAACCTAAAAGAACCTAGTGAGTTCTTCTTCTAATAATACAACTGTTGTCCAATCATGCTAAACCTAGTGAGTTCTTCTTCTAGTAATACAACTGTTGTCCAATCATGCTAAACCTAGTGAGTTCTTCTTCTAGTAATACAACTGTTGTCCAATCATGCTAAACCTAGTGAGTTCTTCTTCTAGTAATACAACTGTTGTCCAATCATGCTAAACCTAGTGAGTTCTTCTTCTAGTAATACAACTGTTGTCCAATCATGCTAAACCCACTCAACGGTATCTCATAGATTCTAAAGCCAGGAAAATGTCGAAGAATAACATCGAAACGGTAAAACAATCGCATTTTTTTTGTAATGAATGTTTGTTGTGTGAAAGTACTACATCATATTCTCTATCATATGCTGCTTATAGCTAGCTTCTTTAATGCAAAATATATATATATATTATTTATATATATATATATATATATATATATATATATATATATATATCTTCTCACCTATAGGTGAGAAGTGAGAAGATACCAGTGTCATAGAAATGCACAAGATTGAAGATGAGGCTAGAAACTAAATGAGAGGGTCGTTCGACAGATCCCAAATTTAAACATACGAAAAGTTTCTTGAGCAGCTTTCAATCGTACGGTGCTTGCTTTCTGAACTATAAAAAAGTGCCGAAAAATACCGCGATTGGAAAATAGCGCACAAACTATCTGGACCCGATTACTGCCTTTATTTTGTAATTCTTGACTAGATGACTGCATTTTGACTCATAAACTGATCAAAGTATAACTGATCAAAGCAGTATGCTTCATTTATATTTAAATATTATGATTTCCTACCTTTCTTACCGAATACCTAGTTGATGAACTTCCTTACATCTATTTCTCATCATACTTATAATTACTTCATTTATATTTTTTCTTCTTTGCAGTAACATTTCACTTTTTCTTTGTGCTTAGAAATACTTTTCACATGTTTATTCATCTTACTTATTATATTAACTATAGTTTTTTTTTCATTTTCCTCTTTGTCACCTTTACTATAATTGCAGTATGCTCTTCTGGGATGAGAGTGGCCGTTGTTGGAAAGCAGCAGAGTATGCAGAAAAATCTCATCGAAGTCCTTCAAGAGGAAGCTCAACAAACAGTTCCTTTCCAATTCGTCGACGACTTGCGGGTCAGTTCAAGTTCGAAATGCTCATTTTTTTATTCGAAAAAATTATAAGTTGTGAAAAACTAGCTAATTTCAATTATATATAGAGTTTTAAATACTTTTTAAATGTTCATTTCGTACCGGACCGACTACCACGATTATGATTCCATTTCGAAAATTGTTTCATTGCAAATTGGAAAAGGTTTCGAGTTCTTTCAAAAATAATATGAAAAAAATGTGGCTAGAATCGTACTTTGAATAGCCAATTCATTTATTGATCGATAATGCTTGATTAATCGGTTATTACTAATCAAAAATTAATGCTTAACAAATGATGTTCAGCACCAAGAGGAGTTCCTGCGTCAGCGTCTCTCCCTTCTCTCTTTCCATCGCTCACTTGGAAGCATCAGCGAGGACATCTCCGTCGTCTTCAATGCAGAGGAAGACAATGAGAAGGCCTTCCAGGAGACTCGCAGTATTCTTCCTTGGTCAGCATCCTCTTCACACTTGTCTAACTTCTTTCTCTTCCCTCGAGTTAGCTAGTAAAAAGTTACGATGAAAGCACGTCAGTGGACCAAATATTTCTGAATCTCAATCCCAAAACACGATTAAGTCTTTATGTATCTCTTTCTAATCTCATTCTATCTTTTTTGGATGTCTATATTCTCCCATAATTTCCCATAAACTTCTATCTTGTTTGCGTTTTTGATGTTCAAGAACTAATTTAGAATTTTAACTTATACATTTTGGCGTAGAAAACAGTGTAAATAAGAAAAATGCAGGACTCCGATAGCTTCTTTGGAAGAGTCGGCACTACTGAGGGATGAGTTCCATGTTGGCATGCGTCTCTATCAGCCACTTGAATACACCAAAATCGCTCAGGTGTGTCAGCTTAAGTTTCTTATTTCATTTTTTGTGCCCAGCAGATAGAACAAAAAAAATTGTCCCCTGATCACCCAGAAAAAAATGTTTTCAAGGGAATTTGCCGCTTTTCACCGTTTAATAATGATGGCACACCTCTTATCATTTCAAACATATTAGTTCTTTCCTGGCCTGCACGTTCTCCTGATGTGAAACCCATAGGGAAAGTTTGGGGGATTCTGGTTCGTCCACTGTACAAAAACAACCAGTACGCGAATAGACTGTCAACGCCAAGTAATGGGATAAGATACACCCAAATATATTGAGAGCATGTCCAACCGTATAATTTGACATTGTCACAAATAAGGGCCTTTTCATCAACTATTAATCCGTTTTTGTTACTCAGATGTTCTAAATAAATTGTTAATATTGAAAAACCGCTATGTGTGCCATCATTACGGAAGGGTTAAAAGCGGCCAATTTCCGTTAAAAAAATTTTCTAGGCGATCAGAAGACAATTTTCTCCAGAAAACGGTGACCGTAGTTTTCGAAGACAGGAAAAAACTGATAACCCCTCTTTCGAATTCCTCACCGAACTTTCGCAATGACGAAATTCCAGGGGTGTGCCACGATTATGCAACGCACTGTATCTTTTGGTACATTGATTCCATTTCATTGCCATTAGTCTGATGTTTACAATTATTATTGCTTGACAGCTGAGTGATGAACTATCAAATAAGTTTTTTTAAGGGCTAAATGAGGCTATATCTCAGCGAATACTTGGAATTCCGAAATGAAAATTACACCATTGTAACGGGCATTGAATTTTAGGTGGGGTTCTATACAGGAGCTTCCAGCATCCACAGGGAGCTGTTATCGAAGGCCTATTTAAATTTTTTCGAAAGATAGGGTGAAAAAGAGGTTCAGAGAAGCAGATGTCCACAGAGATGTTTATTCGTCTAATTTGGCGTCCATTATTCATTATTGGTATTTCAGCTTCTCCATTCCCAAAAGACAAATCCATCGACTCTTGTGGCTTTCCGCAAAGTTTTCGAGAAAGCTGGACTACATGAGGTTAGGAATTGTACATATAAATATGATGTTTTGAATGAACGGAACAGAATAGAAAAATTTCAGATAGGGTTTGAGGGCTACAAGTTTCAGTAAAAAAGGAATTTAAACAAACTTAGCATTTCTATCTGATCTATGTAAACATTTAGCTGAAAATTCTTATCATTCGCGCATACTATCTTTTAAGGCATATTACGAAATACTATCTTTTAAGGCATATTACGAAATACTATCTTTTAAGGCATATTACGAAATACTATCTTTTAAGGCATATTACGAAATACTATCTTTTAAGGCATATTACGAAATACTATCTTTTAAGGCATATTACGAAATACTATCTTTTAAGGCATATTACGAAATACTATCTTTTAAGGCATATTACGAAATACTATCTTTTAAGGCATATTACGAAATACTATCTTTTAAGGCATATTACGAAATACTATCTTTTAAGGCATATTACGAAATACTATCTTTTAAGGCATATTACGAAATACTATCTTTTAAGGCATATTACGAAATACTATCTTTTAAGGCATATTACGAAATACTATCTTTTAAGGCATATTACGAAATACTATCTTTTAAGGCATATTACGAAATACTATCTTTTAAGGCATATTACGAAATACTATCTTTTAAGGCATATTACGCGCTGCTCTGCATTATGATACAGACCAGGATTGATATTTTTTTTTTTAAAAAGTTGACTACCGACATTTCTCGAATATATATTTACAATTAGATCTGCGCAGTATCGAGATCAAAATTGGAACGCGTTTAGCAATATCCAGGTACACAACTTTCAAGCCACAATATTCCAATCTTTGATTTCTGGAACGAGTATGAGAAGCATTGCTGGAGTGCTCCCCCATGCACCAAACGCAGCATTTTTTACCTTCAAGTTGAGAAAGTTTTTTGAAGGTTTCCGCTGCTGAAGGCTTAGAAGCCACGGAGGTGCTGATGAATTGGAAGAACGGCGATGCGTCGCATTTGCGCGACGCAGTCGGAGCCCTGCTGGGACTCAGCATTGCGCCTTCCTCCCAGGAGTTTATGCATTGAAGGCCAACTCGTATTATAGTAAATCCGACAACTCGCAAATTAGTAAATCTTATAAAAATTTAATTTCTTTTGCAGTATTAAAAAAACGCTTACGCTCAAGAGCTATATTATGTTATTTAAGCTTAAGACCAGCTCGTATATCAAAACAATTAAAGTCCCACATCGTCAAAACTTTGTGATATGACAATAGTACTTTGCCACTAAATGTAAAAGAATTTGCTTAAAGAGCAGTCATTCACTTAGTTCACATCCTCTTTCACCTATTTCTATCAACCGATTATGAAACTCCTCATTAAAATCATGAATTTTTTTAACTAAAGAACGGGTGAATAAAATATTTGTTCGTAAAAAAAGCTGTCTGAGAGTCTCTACGACTGAATAAACGGATGATGAGGCGGATTATTCTGTAACAAATCACAATCAGATTGCAAAATTGAAAAAAAACTCATGTTTTTTTACGCTTCTGAAAGACTGCAAAATGCTGAAGCATGAGAGAAAAGATTAAATCAAACGAGAAAAAAATCTAATCAAACGAAGATAAATAAAACTCCCTGAAAAAATGACGTGAAAACCTAAACGAAAGACCTTCCGGACAAGAAAACAACGCGGATTCTTATTCAAGGGTAACATATTTTGAGAAAAAGTGCGAGTGTTTTTGGTCCTGAAACTCAACTAGATACTAGATATTTGCAGTCTTGTTCAATTTATAAAACTTAATGGTTGAAACAATGATTTTGAAGCATGTGAATCATGACAAGAAAGTAACAATCATTTCCAAAATTTTGAGGAAAAGTGAAATGTTTTTAATTTGAGTTTATGAATTTGCTCAAAGAGTAAATATGAACTGAGACCGCGCCCTTTTTTGCGAGTTCCTATCATTTCACTGAACTTAATTTCACGCTTACGAGACACATTGTGAAGCATTAAAATGCTTTGCAATGATTATTGGTTACATTTGGCAGATACGGCGAAATGAATAACTCGAACTTTTTAAGCTAATTCAAGTTTTCCAGTTCACGGACCTTTGTAGAAGCTGATAAGGCAAGCTCAAACTTACTTGAATCTTTTGATCGGTAAACTTTTATAGTGGACCCGTCGTAACCGAAATTTACTTGAACTTCACGTATTTATTCACGAAGAATAAAGCATTTATCGCACGAAAAAGAGATGAGCTGAAGACCAATAATGCTCGGTATAAAGACCAATAATGCTCGGTATAAACCGAATAGAAGATCCGAGGTGCTTTCAATCCCTTTCAGAGCTAGGTGACCAGAGCACGAACGGTCACGCGGACGTGGCTCATTGTTATTTCAGTATTTATAAAATAGAAGAAAAAAGGTCTCACTAATTTTATTAGAATCAAACTATGACGTCGAAGGCTATGTAGTGAGATAGAACATTAGTAAATGTTAGAAAAATATTCATAAGCTGGCCTTTTTGAGTTTCAGAAGTATGAAGAACACATGATCAGCATGAACACTTCTTTATTAAAAAAGAGTTTAGAAATTATAAAACAGTTCTACTCAATAAAAAAACCTATAATGCTCTAAACACAGTAATTATCCTGTACAAGCAAGGTGTTGAGGGGGACTGTTAAGGTCACCAAATTAAAAGCGTGACTGTCAACTACAGATTGCATCTATTTGTGATTTATCTCACCCTAAGTTATTACGTCACTATAAGACGTCCTTTTCTTTATGTCAATGGCATGAAAGCAATAAAAAATAGAAGTTTTGAGAAATAAAACATCCTTTCGAATGAAAAATTATCACACAAAAAAACTTCACGTATTCATCAGACGTTTCTCACCGGTTATTCATCAAATCAGAGAAGGGAAACACAAGCATTTAAAGTCAGTCCAATCGTTCACCGAGTTCGGAGAACGAACCATTCAAGGGCCAAAGGTCGAAAAAACATTTGCTCCTACCTTTTTCAGAGGTTTCGTCCTACAATCGCGCATGCCATTGCTTCCTTCTAGCTTTTTCTTTTTTGTACTGCAACAGATATAATATCACAGAAAACTTGCTGGAAGCGCAAACACATTCTTAAAAAAAGGGGTCGAACTCTCTCAAACCTGCGGATGTTTCGGAAGCTTCGATCTCAGGTTCGAGGTTGTAATTTTTTGGTACACACAGCGCTCTTTTGGTACACACAGCGCTCGCAAAAGTAAACACACTGAATTAAAGCGTCTCAAATATCACAACTTATTTAGGAAATTCTATGTTTCATAGCACTTTTCCGTCCAAGCGAGGTCAGATTATGGATTATAGTTTCGATTTCAAGCATATTCAGAGAAAAATAATTTTCGCGGAGCATTTGATTGCTCGCTACTACCTTCTCAAACTCGTGTATCGCGATGTCGGTCGCGTCTTTTCTGATTAAGCTACCATAAGATTTAATTTTGGCTTTCGTATTCTCGTCTTGCACATATATTGAAAAACCGAGTCTTTTTTTTATCAAAATGGTGTTATGCGGTTAGTCTATCAAAAGGTAAATTACTTCGAACGTACAGTGTTGCATATTTGTATAGTTGGTGTTGAGACCTTTATCACACACAGAGAAAATTTGATCACATTTGAACAACTTATTGAGCAATATAAAGGTGATGATCTTACAAACACCAATATCTTGGCCGTGCTAATATTATACCTCGTCCTAATTTGCAAACTGAATTGATGTTTAAGAACCGTTACGGATCTTGATAAATTGTAAGAAAATGGCGCTAAGAGTCTCGCTCATAATTGGCAACTGTTTCGTTACTGTTCATCCCAGCTTTTCTCTAATGTTATTTTACTTTCAAAAATCAAAGACCGGAGAAAGGATTCTGCCTGGGGTTTTCTTTCGCCTTTCTCTAACACGTTTTCAGCGCTCTGCATTTATAATCCCAGAATCGCATTACATTTATTCATAGAATTCAGTTTTAGCTGGCTATGAAATTGGATCACACAATAAGTATGGAGCTCGCAACTTATATAAGACACAATTAGTATTGAGCTCGCAACTTATATGAGACACAATTAGTATTGAGCTCGCAACTTATATGAGACACAATTAGTATTGAGCTCGCAACTTATATGAGACACAATAAGTATGGAGCTCGCAACTTATATGAGACACAATTAGTATTGAGCTCGCAACTTATATGAGACACAATAAGTATGTAGCTCGCAACTTGTATGAGACACAATTAGTATTGAGCTCGCAACTTATATGAGACACAATTAGTATTGAGCTCGCAACTTATATGAGACACAATTAGTGTTGAGCTCGCAACTTATATGAGACACAATTAGTATTGAGCTCACAACTTATACAAAAAACAGAAATAAATTATAAAGCATAGCTTGGATAAAACAAAAAGAAGGATAAATTTATATTGTTCAGATAACGCACACTGAGAACGTCGAAAAATTCATCAAATATGCGTGAACCGTTTTTAATGGTGATCAATTTTTCGGCACATTTTAACTTGGGGGGCTCCGCTTTACTTAAAGGGGGAGGGCTCTTTTCGGTTCAAAAAATGTTTTTAAAAAATACAAAAAAAGGAAATTTTCTTATGCGGTCTCGTTCGCCTAAGCCGTACGGCCTCGTTAGCGTAAACTTTTTCTTGAGCCTAAGCGTCTTTAATGTAAAAATTATCTTTAAAAAAGCTATTTTAAAACCCCCCCCCCAAGAAGTAAAGCGCCCCCCCCCCCCAAGTTAAAAAAGAACCAATTTTTCTCTGTGTGCACTATATTTGGTTTCTCACTGGCTTAGTTTTTCTTCGAGTAGAGCAGACATGAATCGAAGGACGGATCACTTGTATTATAGTTGTCACCTAGCACGCGAACAGTCTTCTTGTAACGAGAGAATCATGTAGATTGACGGTATTTCATCTAAGCTGCGGGGATAAATGTAAAGTTGTTTGGGTAAGTCTGATGTAATCTGATGTAAGGGGGTTTGTACTTGATGTAGATATTTAGTTCGCTCCGTTCATGGACGAATTTCTGATGTCAAGTTCATATTGAGGCTTACATAAGACCATATTTTAAACTTCAATCGTTTAGTGCGTTTTTCGCATACATAGTAGTAGCTCGTAGCTCGATTTGGAGTTTGTTCTGGGTGCCTCATGGGATCCATGATCAGAATGAACAAAAGGTGAGCAAAAGGAAGAAAAAGAAAGAAAGAGAAACATAGCAAAAGAGAGAATAAGAGTGAGAGAGATAGAGATCAAGAGAAAGAGAGATAGAGAGAGGAAAAAGAGAGAATGATTTAGAAAGAAAAGAGATACACAGAAAGATGAAAGAACTGAAAAGGTCAAATGGCAAGTTTGAAACAGTGTCATCACTTACTTAATGGTCACTTTGAAAACTGAACTTTAATAATTTTTTCACAGCTTTCCTTTTCTTTGAAAAATTTCATCAAGTAGTGTAATAGCGTCAACCATCATTGTGAAAGGCGTTGATAGACAATACAGACCGTCAAGTTTAGATATATGTAACAAGGAAATATCATTTTCATTGTTATACAATTTGCAAATTAAGAGTTACAAAGGCCGTTACAACGGAGTTAGTTCATTTTCTTCTCAAAAATTGAGTAGAAAAAAACAAAAACAATGAAAACAGAAGTGACAATCGATTACACTATCGCACGGTAAAAAATTTAAACTAGAAAACAGAGTGTTTTCAAATCTCTTAAGAGTTTTTTTTTTTAAAATTTCAAAAATTTACTAATTGTGTGTTCTCGTGATAAGATACGATGAATCTGAAGACTTCTAGCAAATAGCTTAGAAGATTAAAATGATTGAACAACTTTACAGGGCGTAATGCTTTTCAAGAGTGTAAAAGAGCAAGGCGACCCATATAAATCAAAGTATACCTTACTCCTCGTTCATCTTAAACAACGGATTTTCGTACCGAGCAGAGGAGCGGATTGTTCGCAGAAACTTGTGCAAAAATCGTGTGGTGTGAAGGGAACCGAACCCGCGAACTTCGCTTTCCAGCGATGCTCTTACCCACTGAGCTACAGACGCACAAAATATAATGAACATTTTAGGCACATACAACAGGAGTATAGAGTAACTGAAAAAGAGAGGACGTTTTTGGGAAGATAGAAAGAGAGATAAAGAACGGCCTAGCATTTAGAAAGAGAGATAAAGAACGGCCTAGCATTTAAACGCTCTTCTATTTTTTTCCAAGATAGAAAGAAAACAAATCATACATGTTCTTTTGTTTTTCGCGCTCTTTTGAAACGCAAAAAAAACGCTCTATCAATCTTAACTCAAACTCACCCGGTTAAAGAGATAGCCAGTAGAAGTATTATCCGTGCTTAGAAGGTGATGCGCTAACACTGCATGTTTCTTGTTGACTGCACTCATTCTTATCGGTGAGGTTCAACTGCACCCTTGCCCAATACATAGGATCCGTTTCTATCAAGGCTCTCCCATACTGACCTGTCCTGATTTCTATGGAAACTAACTGAAACTGCAACTGTTTAAAAATAATATATAATTGTACAATTGAACTATGTATAGTGGGAGAGAGTATGAATTCTTAGGATCGTCAAGGGGGTATGAAGATGAAGGAAAAGGGGTAGAGAAGGAATTGTGATCTTCGTGGCAGTTCCCCAGGAGAGCAACTCTGAAAGGACGGGTAGGAAACAGTGTTATATTCTTTTTCTCTCTACTACATTTACGCAGGTAAGAAGCTCTCATCGCAGAACGTATTAGGAGCCAAACGAAAATGGAAAGAGCTTCCAGAACATTTAGGCAGGCGTTTTCGATTAAAAAAGGAAACTCGTGTGTTATACTTCCTGTTTACCACTACTTACAGTGTTAGCTGATATGTTATCTAATACCTCTTCTTACCTTTCTACCAAGATCAACGGTGTTCTTGTTTGTCATCGGCATGTTTACAAAAATCAAAAAGGAACAAATACGAAAACAGTACAGAGAACGGTCGTGAATATTTATTTTCTGTTTGCTCCATACACTCTCTTCCTGCCGTTAATATTAACGGGTGACATTGTGTCACTGTGATGATTCTACATCCTCGTCGCATCTTCGTCCACGCATGTCAGGATTTTGTGATCGGAAGAGAGCAACAGAGAGAGAGAGAAAAGAGAGAGAGGAAGATAGAGAGTAAGAAAAAAGTAGAGAGATACAGAGAGAGAACAAAAAAACCAAAAACAACGACATACACGAAAAACAAGTGGGAAATTGATCGAGGCATTTTAACATCAATCACACCTCCAACGTTACCATTAAAAAGTTGGAACGGAAGAGAAGTTCAGGAATGGTTGTTCCTAGTAGTATTGCGTGATGAATTGATGAAACAATGCGAGTGATAGAGAGGAACGAGAAAGCAATTAGGAAAGAGACAGTTATAGAGAGAGAGACAGAAAGATATAGAGACTGAGAAAAACAGAGAGAGAGATGCAGCTGGAGTGAGACATAGAGACAAGAAGATAGGAAAGACAGAGAGACAAGAAGATAGGAGAGACATAGAGAGACAGACAGAAACAGGAAGAGAAAGAGAGAGACCGAAAGAGAAACACTGAGAGGGTCAGGAATAGATAGAGACAGAGAGAGAAATTTAAAGAGAGCAAGAGTAAGCCACATAGGAAGAGATATGCTAGAAATGTAGAAGAGGTTGAGCGAGAAAAGGAGCGAGGAACACAAAAAAAAAGGAATAAAAACGTAGATAATGAGGGGAGGACAAAAGAGTAAATTGTGCTTTTAAAAAAGGAAAACAAAAAGGAAGGACGGGTGAGGAGAACGAAAGAAAGAAACAAACAAAATGAGATAAAGAAAACATACAGGAAGCGTAGAGACAAAGATGTAGAGAGAGAAAAAATTTCAGAGAGGAAAAGAGAAATAGAAATGAAGTTATGATAGAAGGCGGGGTTTGGCCCATTCATTTCCCATCAACCGTTATTCCATAACTGTTGTATGATCTTTGACTGCCCAACAGCTTACCTCAGCTTCTCCGACCACTCACTTTACATGCTATTCTTGTCCTGTCTGGTTACAATGTGGTCTATCTTTTTCAGTTCAGCTATTGAGTCTCAGCAACAAGAAAGAAGGTGGCTTCTAGCTTCACCTGATTGCCGTGCTCTTTGAACCAATTAGGCTCTTCTATAATTTTTAACTTTTCGAACAATGACTCTCCTTTTTTGTGCCATTGAATTCAACCGTTTAGGTGTATTTATGCTGTATGACTTCGGCTATTTTTTTATTTCCTGGATTCCTCGCGAAATCTGTTCACTGCCGATTTTATAATCATATTACATTTTAAAAAAAGATTTTTTTAACAAAAAACAAGAAACTTTTGGCTGGAAGGTTTTCCAAGCAAATACATTTTGCTGGGTTCTATGACAGTTCCAAGCTAGCGGTTGATCGACAGTAGAAGTGGACAATGGATTATAATCAATGGATGGTTATCACAAGTCACAAGCGTGTATAAAATTTTAGTCGCGAATCTCGTATGACTGATGAATATCGACAAGAACCTGACACTTACATTATCTCCAAGTTTTTGTTCTTTTGTCTTCAGACTTCCTGATGAATTTTAACCTTCGCGAACGGTTTTTTCGGACAAAGCACATTCCAGTCGGTCATCTGGACACGAAGCTGCGACGATGTCTCTCCACATTTGACCTAAGTCTTTTGGGCGTCGGTCATATGATTGGAGCTGGTATCTACGTTCTCACTGGTAAGAACTGCCAGACCTGGTGGAGTTCTCAAGACTCGGAAACCTCTCTTAGTGCCGTAATTAGTTCCCGAGATTTGCGATAATTTCCCTTGTGCTTCCCGTTCAAACAAACCTAGTAAATGATCATTAGGTCTGAGTTACTGTAATGATCCCCCTTGAGAAGATAATTCAAGAAAAAACTGGTAGATTTTGAGATTATCTGACTACCTATACGAACATATTTAGTAATGCTTCCGTTCTTCACACTGTTCCATTGATAACTTCACTCTCACTCTAATTCCCTATATACTTCTAGCGCTCTCTCTCTCTTTCTCTCTATTTATCTCTCTCTGTTTTCCATCTACCTCTCTCTGTCTCTGTTTCTCTTTCACCATTAACTTTCCGCTAATTGCTTATTTTTACCGTAATCTTACCGGTTATTATTCGAAACTCATTTCGCATTAAGAGAGAGTGCTTTTGTACCAACACTCAATCTCAGTGTAGGAAAATCAAAGGTCACTTTAGTAGGCTCAGAGCAATGTGTCATAATAAGAAACAACTTTTCGAATAGTTTATCTCAAACGAATTGATTGTATCTCTGATCGGTGGAGAAACTGGTGGATCATCAGCAAGGATATTCAAGTGCAGTGTGAGGATTAACAACTCTTCTCCGATTTAAAAGAGGCAAGAAAGTAAACAGAAAAGAAGGATTTTATCACTATTCACAGGAAGTGTAATTGCGTCCAAAGCCGGTCCAGCCGCCATAATATCCTACTTTTTCGCGGGAATCGCTGCAGTCCTTTCCGCCCTTTGCTATGCGGAATTCGGAGCGAGGTAAGCAACCACCACGCGGCAGCCCGGTCCGGCACTCATACGACCGCGTGCTGAAATAGCAACCACCACGCGGCAGCCCGGTCCGGCACTCATACGACCGCGTGCTGAAATATTATCTGGGAATTTCTCGCCTGAACAAATGTTTCAGTTACACACTTCCATAAGCTAATTAATTTTTTTATTCAAGCGACCAATCAGTAAATTTGGAAATTGATATAAGGTGGAAAAAGGGTAGCTTTCAAATTGTCGTAGGGGTTGATTAAGGGAATGGCATGATTGTAACTGAATTTGTCGTAGGGGTTGATTAAGGGAATGGCATGATTGTAACTGAATTTGTCGTAGGGGTTGATTAAGGGAATGGCATGATTGTAACTGAATTTGTCGTAGGGGTTGATTAAGGGAATGGCATGATTGATATAAGGTGGAAAAAGGGTAGTTTTCAAATTGTCGTAGGGGTTGATTAAGGGAATGGCATGATTGTAACTGAATTTGTCGTAGGGGTTGATTAAGGGAATGGCATGATTGTAACTGAATTTGTCGTAGGGGTTGATTAAGGGAATGGCATGATTGTAACTGAATTTGTCGTAGGGGTTGATTAAGGGAATGGCATGATTGTAACTGAATTTGTCGTAGGGGTTGATTAAGGGAATGGCATGATTGTAACTGAATTTGTCGTAGGGGTTGATTAAGGGAATGGCATGATTGTAACTGATTTTTTTTTTGTAAAACCTTTTTCTTTTCTTATCCTTTCCCTTGAAAACTTCTATTAACAATTCGTGCTCAAAGACTATTGAAAATAATCCTTAAAGAAACTCCTAGTTAGCTACATATCAGCATTTTTCGCTATTTAAGAAGCTTTTGCAATGTTTTAGTCGTCAGTAAAAAGTTTGTATTTTCATAGGAGTCTGCTCAATCATCAGAAGCTTGCGTATCATGATTTCTAGAATTGTTTAACAAAGGTATTGTTCATGATTAACGGTTTCGAGTACTCTCTAAAAGTTTCATCGAAGTAACTCAATAGTTTTGAGGTATCTGGAGCCTCTTTAAAAACCCTCAATTGTAACATCCTAGACCCCTTCAGGTTGTCTAGATCTTTCATAGACTCCTAACCTCTAGAAATTACTCAAATCTTTGAGACATTCTAAATCTTTTTAGGTACCCTAAAGCAGGCAGTGCTTACACATATGCGTACGTCGGGTGCGGAGAACTTTGGGCCTTCATCGTTGGGTGGAATATCGTGTTGGAGCACATGTTGTCAGGCGCAGGTCCCTTACTTTCATCATTCGAATGTCCCTTATCAAGCACAACACTAAGAGAGAAGTCAACTTGTTCATTTCAAAGACCAACGAAATTTTATCACTTACTACATGTAAAAATAAGAAGTTTTCGTATCAATAACATTTTCACCTGAAAAATATATCTCATTGTCGAATAATTGAAGTGTTTAAGACACGCCCTCTATTCTTGTTCGAAAGTAAAATTAAACGAGCCCAAAGTTTCAAATATCATGATTACAAAGAGCACTCGAAGAAAACACATCATGTTTTAAAAAGTCACGTGAATAAGTTCGCGTAAAGGCTTACGAATTTCACCAAAGACCCAAACGGCTCTCATTTTCTTTGCGACCGAGTCCATAGTCTTATGGAAGGGTTGCATTACTTCCTCAAGAGAAGCCCCTTTCTAACCACCAAACCATATGTAAAGTCAAGCATTGTAGTCCACAACAAACTAGGATTTGATGGAAAGGTTTGGTGGAGCATTCTTGATAGTGAGAAAAAAGAAAAGGGGCAAAAAAGCGGCCGAGAGGATTACAGGGCCACGGAACTTCTTGAAATAACGCAAAAATCAAATAACTAATTTTTCAATACAGAAATGAAAAATATTTAGCTTGTGTAATACATTTGAAGAACAAAGAATTATCCAGCCAATTCTAAGAAGTGGAGTTGATATCAAGGCACTTGATACATTTCAGAAGTTTCAAAAAATTTAAGAGATTTAAGAAATACTAGCGGTACTTTAGGGGGGGGGGAGGCAAAACTTAATTAGTGGATGTTGTGATGTTTAGAAGATTAAAGATTGTGAAGATGAGAGAGCAACGCAAGGAATTACGGGTTATATTCGCTGTTTAGCAGCATAACCGCTTTATTATTTGCAGCTGTTGCACGCGCGTGGTCGGCATACTTCAACGACTTAGTCGACCAATCCGTGAGCAACTTCACGATAGAGACCTTCGGTCAAATGGGATCGGTTGGAGAATAATATTCATATTATTACTCATTAAAAAAAGGTTAAAATTACTCATTGATTAAAAAATATATAGAAAACATACACAATAAATTGATATTCTGTCAAAAGGAAAGTAGAATAACGAAAGTTTGTAAAAAAAAAATTGGGAAAAAAAGGGAGAAAAAAAATTAAAAGCCTCCATTTTCACACAACCCATGCGTGTATCCTCGTCCAGCCGAATCATCTTCCTGATTAAAAAAGGGTTTTGTTTTTTATGCTACAGAAAATAAAGGGAAAAAAAAAACAATTTAATAATTGAATAATAGAGAGCAAAAAATTGAGTAGAAAAGGTGGTGAAGAGAGAAAAAGTCATTAAAAATCAGATGAAGCCTTCTATGGATCGATTGATAGTTTTATAGGCGGATAATAACTTTTTAAAAGTCATTAATAGCATGATCGACAGAGAGTGAAAAATCAGGAAACATGCCCAGATTAGCGAGCAGCTTGAAGGTTCTACTAGAGTGTAGTGAAGCCTTTAAAGTCTCAACAATGTTATTTTAAGGAGTTTGCGATTCCAGAATGTCATAAGATCGAGCGGGCAAAAACGAAGCGACCGAATACTGAAGAAGAAAGAGTGAATAATGATAATTTTGACGAAAAAATGACGACTAATCCAGTGTTTTTTTTTGCGAAAACATAATGAAACATAACGACATCCCGTTTTTTTTCTAATTGGGTGAATCTCTTGTTCTAACCGAAAATTTGTACTATTAGTGATAGAGATATAACGTAAGAGACATGAGCAGCGATGTCCTTTTTTCTTGCGGCGAGAGAGTACAAAATAATGCAAATTTTAGGTTAGAACAAGAAGTTCACGCAATTGGAAAAAACGTGATGTCGTTATGTTTCATTATGTTTTCGCAAATAAAAACACTTCATAAGAGAGGAGCATGGAAGAATTCACTGCCCTTCAGAGAGGTTCACTCATCGGGGAGTACCCTGACTTCATTGCTGCGGGCCTCGTCATCATCGCTTGTATCTTCGTCGGCTGGGGATCGAAGGCCGCCACAAGTTTCAACTCCTTGTTTACTGTGCTGAACCTCTCTGTTAGTCTTTTCGTATCCTCATTGCTCACATTGAAGCTCTATGAATAAGCTACGAGGCGCTGAATATATATATTTAGATTGAAAGCGGAGTGCTCTAGAGTGAAGGACTGTATAGCCACAGCATGAGAGCTAGGATGACAGCAGTTAGCGAAATATGGAGAGATCACTAATCTAGCCTTTACTCCTCACCTCCTCGTAGCTTTTTACCCTCTCTGTTCATGAAATCTAGATCAAACTTGATGGAACCGGTTGCTGCTTCCTGGATCACTACAGGTGTCAATAGTAAGGTTTGCGTTGACCAATTCCGGTTGAGATTTGAACTTGGAACCCTCCACACGATGCTCAGCGTACACTATCAATATGACGCACTCGCAGAAAGAAACCTTCGAGAATGAAGTTGGTTTCCAGGCGATCGTGTTCACGGTGGGCTATGGCTCTTTTCAAGCGGACTTCTCACTCTGGCAAGGAACCATGGAGAACGGCAACAGCCGCTTCATGCCCTATGGTTGGGATGGAGTTTGGAGCGGCGCGGCTGCCTGTTTTTTCTCATACATCGGATTCGACGGACTCGCCACTGCTGGAGAGGAAGCCAAAAGCTCGTTTTATTTTTTCATTTGCTACTTTCTTCTCTTCTTTAGCTTCACTTCTCTGGCTTCCTCTATATGCATGCTTTTTTTTAAAACTTGGAATGGTATTTTTGAGCGACTCTCTCATTCACATAATTATCTTCCGCTGTCCTCTTTTCGTCAAATCACCTACACGAAAAAAAACACATATATACTACGTATTATATATAATATACATATATATATATATAGTAGTGTCCAATGATTTGTAAAATTCAATGTTTCTTACTTTTTTCCTCTGTGCAATCTTATTCAAAGTTTCAGAATTTTTGTATATAGGAAATGGAAATGGTACGATAACCGAGCTTAGTTCATACATACAGCAACGCTGAATGTTTAAAAAAGTTTTTTTTCAAACACTTAAAAAATAGCTTTTTGACACAAACTCTTGTGATGAATATAAATATGCTCAAGATGTAACAATCAACCAACAACTGACAAGAATTTTTAAGTACTTTGTGACGAAGTACTTTTTAAGTACCACGTGAGCTAATTACAGCTTGACATTTTCGTGGCATTGACTTGATGAGGTTGTCAATAACGAATCAAGGTTCTTAGCGACCTTGATTCGGAAAAAAATTTTCGAGACTGAAAGCTTGGGTATTACTAAGTTTTCTTTCCAGCTCATTTCAAAGCAGTTTGAGAACTTCGAGGTCAGGAGACCGGCCGAACCAGTCCTGAACTTCGACCCTGCGTCGATTCAACCCCTCCTTAACAAATCGACTTCTATGTTTTGGGTCATTGTCCTGTTGATAAATAATTGAACGGTCCACAGAACGGAGCGCATGAGGGTGGATTGTGTTTTCCAGATTGTCTCGACACTTTTTGCGTTCAAAGTATCTTCCAAAGTCCAAAGTATGCGAATGACAGGAACAGGACCGTGATTCCCAAAGCATCTCCAGACAAAGAAAGATCCACCCTCGTTCAACACGGTCGTGAACTGGTACTGCGGATTGAATCTTGTGACGATGGGACATCTCACTTAGTTTATACCATCGTTTCCAAACAGCATCTACTTCGGTTCATCCCACCAAAAGTGTCCACTATTCGACGATTAGCGATTTCCTACTAACTCTCAGAAACTAAAGGCTACACTATGAGCTATCCCCTCCGAAAATTTGAAGTAGACTGCTCGCAGGAAAAAAAGTTATGAGAAAAACATCGAATTTCTCAAATCATTGGTCACTACTGTATATAACACTGTCGAATATTCTGAAGGCTCTGAATCGTCGGAAAATATCTTCCACCGTGTTATAGCTCATTGAAGTTTTCTTTTTAAGCCCCAGCGAAGTCGATTCCGCGAGCGACCTATATTTGCATGTCGATCGTGTGCGTCGCATACGTTCTGATGGCAGGCACACTTGCACTTCTGGTCCCTTTTGAAAATGTGGGCATCTTTGCTTTTTCTCCATTCTTATGCCAAATAACGGTAACTTTAGGTCATTTAATTATAAGCTAACTTATATATATATATATATATATATATATATATATATATATATATATATATATATATATATGTGTATATATACATATAAATGCATTCATTATTTATCCAAACGCTTAATTGTTTATTAAATCAATTTCAATATTTTTGATAGCTCATTTGATAATTAACTCTATTTATTCATTTACTTAGTTACCTTGATTTTAATTTAGTAGTTCTACATATATGAGCAGTAGTGCAGATCAATCTTCATTCTTGTTTTCGGATCGAATGGAACATTGACTAATAGTTTTCTAATTGAGTTTTATTTCTATTCCTAGCGAATTATATTTTACGTCATAGAGCTCGAATGCTGCTGAAACCTACACTCACAAAAATAAGTTGAATGAGAAATTTAATAAATTGAATTGTCATTCGTTTTACATTGTTTTGAAAATTAGTATTTCATTTTCGAAGTTTTTAGTTGTTTTTTTAAAAGCGTAGTTGCTGAAGAATGATAACACACGGTTTCTATGTATACTAGAGTGCACTGTGTTGAGGTACATACGGACGCAGCCTTTGCAGAAGCTTTCCGCTCAACAGGGCACATATTCGCGAGCAGAGTCGTTACCGTGAGTGCTCTCTTCGGGATGACAACGAGTCTGGTTAGTAGAGAAGAGGACGCGTTTGAGAAATTGAATCGAAATATGTACTTTGAAGCTAGGGATGTCCATTTGTAAACAATATCAGAGACGTTCAGAGATGTCAGCGAATGTCAAGGTGAGCTGGACGTGATTGGAAAAAATATAACTAGTAATTCAATAAAATTTTAGATGATTCGAAATGTCTTATCAGCAATCTTAGAACGACTTCGATAGTTTATTATTTTTGAATTATCTTACTCGATATGGGTTTTTGATGACTTTGCAGAGTGATGAAGTAATTTGAAGTTTTGACCTCTTGGGAAATGATTCAGGTCTCATGAGAAAAAGAGCGCATCTAAGATAGATCTTTGAAGCACTAAAAAATGAAGCTGAAAGCATTGAATAAATCATTTTTGCAGTTCGGCAGCTTGTTTGCACTTCCTCGATGTGTTTATGCCATGGCTGAAGACGGACTTGTCTTCTCCTTGTGGGCGAAAGTAAATAATTTCACTAAGGTCAGTAACTCAAATAATAAAAATTGCTCTCTTCTATTTTTTTTTATATTCCTCTCTTTTTTCTCTCTCTATATTTTTCTCTCTTTCTCTCTATTTTCTCTCTCTATGTTGTTCTCTCTCTTTCTCCTCGTTTCTCTTTTCCTCTCTTTCTCTCCATCCCTCACTCTTTTTCTGTTTCTCTCTTGTTCACTGCATTTCTCGTTTTATAACTTTATATCCGCCCTAATAATTATCGTAATCACCCGTTGTCCTTTCTTCAGATGCCCTTGATTACGGTATTCACCTTCGGCGTCATGGCGTGTGTCTGTGCCTTCATTTTCGATCTGGAAGCCTTAGTTGACTTCCTTTCAATCGGTTCGGGTTTCATATACACTAGCTTATTTTCTACAGGGTGGAGCGTAAAAATAGCGCGAAACCGAATTGTGGCTATATGCGAGGCAATCGAACTGAAATTTACAAGTTTTATTCAAAATACTTACATCATCACGTGGTTTCAAATTCATTCGATTCTGCTACCCTATTCTCGTACGACAGAGTGTAGTCTTTAAGGGTATTTGTTGATCAAGGCACGAGGCACGAAGATCGCCCGGTGAAAGATTGTCGCAGTACTTCTTCATGCATGCTTTCAGAAATTACAAGTTGTGCTGAGAAGCACAGACTTTGGCCTGCATGTCCTCTTAGACCGTATAGTCTAAAGGATTTAGATTGGGCGACGAGGCCGGCCATTCCTCTTTCGAAATGAATGCCGGGAGAGACGCCACGCACCACTCTTGAACTGACTTATGAGCAGGTGCTCCGTCCTGCTGAAAGACGTAGGAACTTTCGTTGAATTGTGCATCTGCCCAAGGCTTCAGAGCATCTTCTAACACGGCTTTGAGGTAGACATGGCGGTATACCTTCACGTTAGGCTAAATGAAAACAAGCGGGCTCTTGCCGCTGCCACAGATGGCTTACCAGATAATAACATGAGCTGGATGTTGAGTTCTGTTGACGATTCTGCCACCAACGTCTGCCAGAGTTGGTGACACAGCCAAAACGCGTGTTTTTTGAGAGTTGAATGCAGCTTCAACAGTAAAAAGCTTCTCATCACTGAAGATGGTACATTCAAATTTGCCTGTGCGTGCCCGTGCCAACAAGGAGCGTGTTTTTTTGTTTTCTTGCTTCTCTATTCGGCTCGGTGAGCATCGCTCGCTTCCGACATTGATAAGAGGTCATCCCTAGAGCCTCGTGAATAATCGATAAGAGGTCATCCCTAGAGCCTCGTGAACAATCGATAAGAGGTCATCCCTAGAGCCTCGTGAACAATCGATAAGAGGTCATCTCTAGAGCCTCGTGAACAATCGATAAGAGGTCATCCCTAGAGCCTCGTGAACAATCGATAAGAGGTCATCCCTAGAGCCTCGTGAACAATCGATAAGAGGTCATCCCTAGAGCCTCGTGAACAATCGATAAGAGGTCATCCCTAGAGCCTCGTGAACAATCGATAAGAGGTCATCCCTAGAGCCTCGTGAACAATCGATAAGAGGTCATCCCTAGAGCCTCGTGAACAATCGATAAGAGGTCATCCCTAGAGCCTCGTGAACAATCGATAAGAGGTCATCCCTAGAGCCTCGTGAACAATCGATAAGAGGTCATCCCTAGAGCCTCGTGAACAATCGATATGAGGTCATCCCTAGAGCCTCGTGAATAATCGGTAAGAGGTCATCCCTAGAGCCTCGTGAACAATCGATAAGAGGTCATCCCTAGAGCCTCGTGAACAATCGATAAGAGGTCATCCCTAGAGCCTCGTGAACAATCGATAAGAGGTCATCCCTAGAGCCTCGTGAATAATCGATAAGAGGTCATCCCTAGAGCCTCGTGAACAATCGATAAGAGGTCATCCCTAGAGCCTCGTGAACAATCGATAAGAGGTCATCCCTAGAGCCTCGTGAACAATCGATAAGAGGTCATCCCTAGAGCCTCGTGAACAATCGATAAGAGGTCATCCCTAGAGCCTCGTGAACAATCGATAAGAGGTCATCCCTAGAGCCTCGTGAACAATCGATAAGAGGTCATCCCTAGAGCCTCGTGAACAATCGATAAGAGGTCATCCCTAGAGCCTCGTGAACAATCGATAAGAGGTCATCCCTAGAGCCTCGTGAACAATCGATAAGAGGTCATCCCTAGAGCCTCGTGAACAATCGATAAGAGGTCATCCCTAGAGCCTCGTGAACAATCGATAAGAGGTCATCCCTAGAGCCTCGTGAACAATCGATAAGAGGTCATCCCTAGAGCCTCGTGAATAATCGATAAGAGGTCATCCCTAGAGCCTCGTGAACAATCGATAAGAGGTCATCCCTAGAGCCTCGTGAACAATCGATAAGAGGTCATCCCTAGAGCCTCGTGAACAATCGATAAGAGGTCATCCCTAGAGCCTCGTGAACAATCGATAAGAGGTCATCCCTAGAGCCTCGTGAACAATCGATAAGAGGTCATCCCTAGAGCCTCGTGAACAATTGATAAGAGGTCATCCCTAGAGCCTCGTGAACAATCGATAAGAGGTCATCCCTAGAGCCTCGTGAACAATCGATAAGAGGTCATCCCTAGAGCCTCGTGAACAATCGATAAGAGGTCATCCCTAGAGCCTCGTGAACAATCGATAAGAGGTCATCCCTAGAGCCTCGTGAACATTCGATAAGAGGTCATCCCTAGAGCCTCGTGAACAATCGATAAGAGGTCATCCCTAGAGCCTCGTGAACAATCGATAAGAGGTCATCCCTAGAGCCTCGTGAACAATCGATAAGAGGTCATCCCTAGAGCCTCGTGAACAATCGATAAGAGGTCATCCCTAGAGCCTCGTGAACAATCGATAAGAGGTCATCCTAGAGCCTCGTGAACAATCGATAAGAGGTCATCCCTAGAGCCTCGTGAACAATCGATAAGAGGTCATCCCTAGAGCCTCGTGAACAATCGATGAGAGGTCATCCCTAGAGCCTCGTGAACAATCGATAAGAGGTCATCCCTAGAGCCTCGTGAACAATCGATAAGAGGTCATCCCTAGAGCCTCGTGAACAATCGATAAGAGGTCATCCCTAGAGCCTCGTGAACAATCGATAAGAGGTCATCCCTAGAGCCTCGTGAACAATCGATAAGAGGTCATCCCTAGAGCCTCGTGAACAATCGATAAGAGGTCATCCCTAGAGTTTCGTGAACAATCGATAAGAGGTCATCCCTAGAGCCTCGTGAACAATCGATAAGAGGTCATCCCTAGAGCCTCGTGAACAATCGATAAGAGGTCATCCCTAGAGCCTCGTGAATAATCGATAAGAGGTCATCCCTAGAGCCTCGTGAACAATCGATAAGAGGTCATCCCTAGAGCCTCGTGAACAATCGATAAGAGGTCATCCCTAGAGCCTCGTGAATAATCGTTAAGAGGTCATCCCTAGAGCCTCGTGAACAATCGATAAGAGGTCATCCCTAGAGCCTCGTGAACAATCGATAAGAGGTCATCCCTAGAGCCTCGTGAACAATCGATAAGAGGTCATCCCTAGAGCCTCGTGAACAATCGATAAGAGGTCATCCCTAGAGCCTCGTGAACAATCGATAAGAGGTCATCCCTATAGCCTCGTGAACAATCGATAAGAGGTCATCCCTAGAGCCTCGTGAACAATCGATAAGAGGTCATCCCTAGAGCCTCGTGAACAATCGATAAGAGGTCATCCCTAGAGCCTCGTGAACAATCGATAAGAGGTCATCCCTAGAGCCTCGTGAACAATCGATAAGAGGTCATCCCTAGAGCCTCGTGAACAATCGATAAGAGGTCATCCCTAGAGCCTCGTGAACAATCGATAAGAGGTCATCCCTAGAGCCTCGTGAACAATCGATAAGAGGTCATCCCTAGAGCCTCGTGAACAATCGATAAGAGGTCATCCCTAGAGCCTCGTGAACAATCGATAAGAGGTCATCCCTAGAGCCTCGTGAACAATCGATAAGAGGTCATCCCTAGAGCCTCGTGAACAATCGATAAGAGGTCATCCCTAGAGCCTCGTGAACAATCGATAAGAGGTCATCCCTAGAGCCTCGTGAACAATCGATATGAGGTCATCCCTAGAGCCTCGTGAATAATCGATAAGAGGTCATCCCTAGAGCCTCGTGAACAATCGATAAGAGGTCATCCCTAGAGCCTCGTGAACAATCGATAAGAGGTCATCCCTAGAGCCTCGTGAACAATCGATAAGAGGTCATCCCTAGAGCCTCGTGAACAATCGATAAGAGGTCATCCCTAGAGCCTCGTGAACAATCGATAAGAGGTCATCCCTAGAGCCTCGTGAACAATCGATAAGAGGTCATCCCTAGAGCCTCGTGAACAATCGATAAGAGGTCATCCCTAGAGCCTCGTGAACAATCGATAAGAGGTCATCCCTAGAGCCTCGTGAACAATCGATAAGAGGTCATCCCTAGAGCCTCGTGAACAATCGATAAGAGGTCATCCCTAGAGCCTCGTGAACAATCGATAAGAGGTCATCCCTAGAGCCTCGTGAACAGTCGATAAGAGGTCATCCCTAGAGCCTCGTGAATAATCGATAAGAGGTCATCCCTAGAGCCTCGTGAACAATCGATAAGAGGTCATCCCTAGAGCCTCGTGAACAATCGATAAGAGGTCATCCCTAGAGCCTCGTGAACAATCGATAAGAGGTCATCCCTAGAGCCTCGTGAACAATCGATAAGAGGTCATCCCTAGAGCCTCGTGAACAATCGATAAGAGGTCATCCCTAGAGCCTCGTGAACAATTGATAAGAGGTCATCCCTAGAGCCTCGTGAACAATCGATAAGAGGTCATCCCTAGAGCCTCGTGAACAATCGATAAGAGGTCATCCCTAGAGCCTCGTGAACAATCGATAAGAGGTCATCCCTAGAGCCTCGTGAACATTCGATAAGAGGTCATCCCTAGAGCCTCGTGAACAATCGATAAGAGGTCATCCCTAGAGCCTCGTGAACAATCGATAAGAGGTCATCCCTAGAGCCTCGTGAACAATCGATAAGAGGTCATCCCTAGAGCCTCGTGAACAATCGATAAGAGGTCATCCCTAGAGCCTCGTGAACAATCGATAAGAGGTCATCCCTAGAGCCTCGTGAACAATCGATAAGAGGTCATCCCTAGAGCCTCGTGAACAATCGATAAGAGGTCATCCCTAGAGCCTCGTGAACAATCGATAAGAGGTCATCCCTAGAGCCTCGTGAACAATCGATAAGAGGTCATCCCTAGAGCCTCGTGAACAATCGATAAGAGGTCATCCCTAGAGCCTCGTGAACAATCGATAAGAGGTCATCCCTAGAGCTTCGTGAACAATCGATAAGAGGTCATCCCTAGAGCCTCGTGAACAATCGATAAGAGGTCATCCCTAGAGCCTCGTGAACAATCGATAAGAGGTCATCCCTAGAGCCTCGTGAACAATCGATAAGAGGTCATCCCTAGAGCCTCGTGAACAATCGATAAGAGGTCATCCCTAGAGCCTCGTGAACAATCCTCCGTGCAGAACTCGCCGAAATTTAAATATAACGAGCCATTTTCGTCGCGCTTTTTTGGGATTTCGACGAATGCATTTTCTAACCTTCCTGATGATTCTCTACGAGGTAGCCGTCAAAGGTCAACCACTCCGGCGACCGTCTTAAAATTCTCCAACTTCTTTGAAACGTTTTTTTGCTCGATGTACGATTGAACGCTGGTCGTTAACCTTGGGTGTGCATTGAGAGGATTGCAGTGCGCATCGGACTGGTGGCGACCACCCTTTGCCAAGTTGACCAAACATAATGAAATTTTCAAGAACCAGAAACAGAACATTCATGAAAAAGAAATTCTCATGAAAGAGAATTTTATGATTTTGATAACTGTTTAAATTGCGTCTGATTTTCGCGCTATAATTACGCTCAACCCTGTAAAAAAGGATGATAATTTTACTAGCACTTGTTCCCCACTCGCCAAAGAGTACCATACTCCATTGAAATGAAATACAGATATTACCTGGTAGAACCAAAAAGGACCAGTGGCTGGTCCTTTTTTCCTGCCAGCAGGTTACTTCTTACCATCCACAAAAGAGGCGTGTAGATCAAAAATACTGATCATGAGGAAACGGCAGACTTTCGAAGAAGACATATTCTAAGCTCTGCTGAACAGAGAACGTCTGGCAAACAGAAAATACGTACCCATAGCTTTTTGTGGCTGCGCGAGTCAGAGAAACATCTTGACTATCAGCTTGTATAGCAGCAGAGAAGGGGGGAAAGAATGGAAAAATTGAATTAAAATGTACTTTTTTATTTTGACATTGCTTCAATCAAATACAATATTTGTTAGCTAGTTTGTCTCTCTACAAGTTGCCGTAATAAGTCATATAAAATTAGGTGTTTTTGAATCTGTTAGAAAACAAGGTACACGTTCGAAATTCAGCATTCAGAAGTTTCTCAGAAAGCCTTACAGAATACCGAATTTCATTTACATTCTTAAGACCATTTGTATTGAGAGTAAGCAGCGATTAACTATCTTGGTGAAACAATCTTACATAACAAAGTAATTTTTGAATTCTAACGCTCCATAAGGTTCTTACGAGTGAAATTTTGATTTCTCTACTCTTTTTTCTTGGCCTGCATTCTCCGGGCTCAAGGTCGAACTCGGTACTCTTCGCTCAATAGTCCGTACAAGCTACCATAAAGCCATATACTAGTTAAGAAGAGAATGCTCAGTTTCAAAGTAAACCAAGTTTGGAGAAGAGCACACGAACATTTTCTTAGCTTGTGGAATTTTCAGGCACTCTCTTGGCCTATTCCATTGTCTCTGCTTCGGTCATTCTTCTCCGTTATCAACCGGCTCCATTGGATCCTGAAAACCCTACTGTTCTTGACAAAGGTTGGATTACAAACATTAGAAACAGAGGTTCCCCAAGAAACTCACGAACTTTGGTAAAAGTTTTTTTCTTGGTTTGACACTATGAGAACTAGTGATACCCTCTCAGAACTCATAAGACCTATGTATGAATGAAAGAATGAGACCTATGAAAAACTTGAGGTGGCAAGCTTCGCTTCAAAATCCCCTACCTGAGCCAATGGGAAGACAGCATGGTGCCCGGTAACGGCGTCATGTGGACGCTCTTCGTCCTCCTGGGCTCCATCGTCTCCGTGAGCGTCCTCCTCAACAACGATGTGACGGGGCACTGGGTCGGCCTCGTCGGACTCACCTTCTCCGCAGTGATGCTGCTCGCCTCGACCCTCTACATCTACGCGCACCACCAAAATGAGCTGGAACTCTCCTTCAAGGTGTTCTGGGTGCCGTTTCTGCCAATCGCTTCGCTACTCATCAACTTCATGATGATGACGCATCTCGCCTATATGACCTGGGTCCGACTCTTCATCTGGATGGCCATTGGTTGGTTCTTCAAACTGTTTAGGATACATTTTTAAAAGCCTGTTGTGGGAAATGGAGGAATCGGACCGTTAAATCGTGTACGAAGACAGACATCAAACATATTTCTGTAACACATGTTTTTAATGAAAGTGAGAAAAAATGTATTGTACAGAGTAATGAGAAAGTCCTGTTTAAAAAATTTCTACCTTTCCATTTATGCCCTTTTGTGTGAAGTTTTTCAAGAACTGGTCAGAAGTATTTATTATTGCTATTAGCTTTTGTATTTTCAATAAATGTGATAGAAATGAAGCGCCATAATTCGAACGATTCTAATATTTATTCGTATTTCGATGATCAACAACGAGAACGTAAGAGGTAATTAGTTTTCATAGTACGAGGGAGAACGTAGAATCTAGAGACACGGGACTAATTAATATCGATTAGACGGTACGGTCTCAAGGTTTCGAAGATCTGCTAGAGACCAAGTGGATGATTCGAATGATCGCAGGCATGGCAATCTACATGATGTACGGCATGCGCCACAGCTTGGAGGAGAAATCGAAGCGGCGCGTTATGCCTTCCGACTTCTCTGTCAGCTCAAGGGTCGCCTTCAATGCGGAAAAGCCACCGATTGAGTAACTATTTCTTCATCAGAAATTCCACACGAGAAGTGGTCATTCCAAATAACATCAGTCGAAACCATTAACATTGTAGATTATTTTATAGAAGGGATGCTACGAGATAATCTGTTGAAGGTAGATCATTCTCAATGATGCTTGCCAAAAGTAACGAGCAAATGATCAGGATCTATTGAAAAAGCATTGTATACACATGTCGGCTACAAAAGGGTTATCTTCATAAACGATAAATCACATCCGTTCACCTTCTCGCTTTGAATCTGCAGAGTGCTCATGTACATATGAATATTTTGTTGTTACTTTCACTTGAGTAAATCACTGTTCAATGTTTCCTGACGTTTCACAAACAGAAGCTTAACGATTGGGAGTATATCTCAAACACTTATCTACATATAGGATAGCCTTTAGCATAGATACCTAACATTAACCGGTTATTTGACCAGAAAAAACCTGGTTGAGTGGAATTTTTTTGAGTCCTCTTCCTTAGTCTTTTTTGAGTCCTCTTCCTTAGTTTTTTATTCAAACAGAAGCTTAACGATTGGGAGTATATCTCAAACACTTATCTACATATAGGATAGCCTTTAGCATAGATACCTAACATTAACCGGTTATTTGACCAGAAAAAACCTGGTTGAGTGGAATTTTTTTGAGTCCTCTTCCTTAGTTTTTTCTTCAACTTTTGTTAAATTTGAACCAGTGTTAATTAAACGTTGTTTCGTATTAATTTTAAATAAATATATCTATGCAAGTATGGTTCGTGAAGTAAAGTGCCTTGTGCTAGGAACTCGCCTCCATGTGTGAATGTAATTGTACCGGATAGTTTGCCTTTGTCTGAATTTGAGTTTAGAATATCGGTTGCGGTTCTTATTTCACCCGTTTCCTGTTTGTTCTCAGTACATTTCGCGAAATTCACTCTGATTTGAACACTTTCTTCTGTACAAATTACATATCATAAATGGTATGGCACACCGAGAACACATATTATGGCACTGGCTTAAGTCGCTGGTACACTTTCCATTTTATAGTTCTAGCGTTTTCTTAAAAATTAACGAGATAATTGACAAGGAACAAGGGTTGCAAGACAAATTATTATAGACGAACGCGTATATTATATAATAATTCTCATTTTTGTATCAATTATTTTGACCTGAATCTTATATTTCATCTCTATCTAGCTTGAACTACATGCAAATACTTCAACTACCGTACTCTGCTAAAATCGAAAAGGGCAATCAGAAAACTTCCATTTCGTAGGTGACAAAGGCTAAAAGTAACAACACTTCCAAACCTTAAGATGCAAAGGCATGGGCACAGTTATTCTTTTGAAGCATGGATTACACAGTTTACGAATAAGAAAGACGTGATGAGTCAGCTGTCATAAGCTCCACGACTTGGCTCTTTTACAGTTTTCAATTATCAAACTTTTTTCCTCGTTGTCTAGAGATATCATATTTCGGTGCTCCCGATTTCTTATTATTCAAAATCTCGGTATGACGGTGCCTGCTCATTTCCTGAGCGTGTGGAGAGAAGAAGTCTACTACAAAAGACCGAATTGGACTTCTCTAGGTCGCCGATCTGCGGCCAATGCTCCGAATCTGAATAGTGTTTGCCTTGTTCAATGCTGTCACTGTACTCTTTCGTGCTTATTTTCTTTACTTTCATTATATGCTTCTTAGAACAAAGCGCCAAAGTGCACAAAAACCAAGCAACAAAAAAGTAAAAGACAAAAGATGGAAACTAGCTCGAGATGAAGAACAAAATAACATTCACAGACGACAATAGACATTCTCTCTGCAATTTTACAATGACAGAAAAGAGACTGGAGACATTCATTCTGCAATACTCGACTGTTTCAATCATTCTGAACTGTTCGCTAACGAGGCACAAAATATTGATAGCCCCGACTGTTTAACAAAATCTTGATTCAAATTTCCAGACGCACAGAGTAAAAAACGTATCAGTAATAAGCAGACTAATCGGATATCCGTCCCCTTATGGCTGCAAACATGGTTTCCGTACTGTTCAACATGAATCAACCTAATTACTAGAGTAATTAATTTCGTTGCCGGGAATCTAGCTTCGACTTGGAATCGAACACCATTACAAATCAGATCAGATGTTTTAGAGCTCACTATAGAACCTTAAGTTCCAATACAGGACTTGAATATGTAACCCTGAAGATCTTACGTTTTGCACTTAACCCATTCTTTGAGCGTTTTAGAAGAAATTAACAATTATAATTTCATGGTTTTGCAGGGGCAAGAAGTTTCGTTCAAAACTACCTTTCTGAGGCGGTTTTTTCTTGAGCTCAGAGATGTAAGAAATCAAAACTCGCAAAAATTATTTCTATGCAGATTTCTTGCCAAGTTGAACTTACATAAAAATTCTTAACGACAACTATAATAGAGAGTGCTTGGCTATAATAAAATACCAATAAACTGGCTAACAATGTCACTAGTACGCGATTAACGTCTCTTTATGTACTGCACCGTTGCTCACGTACTTATCTGAGCCTAGCTTGAAAACACTGAGAATGATTTTTGTTGTTGATCAGCTCTCATTTTGCTTGTTCAATTATTATACGCGGCTCTCTATAGTCTGCCATTAAGTATAGTTGTGCCAGCTCAAATTCAAATGTTAAACATATTGCAGGATGCAAATAAACTGAAGAAAGAATTGGTGAGTGCAACAATTCACTGAGGCAGAATCAGTGGGGGCAAACTATATCAACATGCGATAATTCAACCAAAACACATTTACTACTAAAACACGGCTCAGAACCAAAATACAATCACTTCTAAGATGCGGCTCGAGTGCGGAAAGCACACCCCAATATTACTCAGCAGAATAAGTTTCACAGAGGGACATAACATACATACTATCATCGAAGCCATTTTTTTCGTACTAACATTAATCTGAGCCGATCCACTGTTTTATAAAACCTGCGTGAACTAGAATATTTGCACATCCATGAAAGATTAGCTTCGATCAAAACCAGAATTCATCTCATGTCCAATCCTCTTCCTCTTGTTGGTCAACGGGAACGGGAGCGACGAACTACTGCCGATATCAATCCTTCAAATAAGTCTAAAAGACAAAAAAGCCTCATGCCATTAACATATCAAGCGATAAAGAGTCACAATTTCACACAACTTTTCACTACGCCACTCGCTCAAAACAAGAAACAATCATAAAATAACAGGACATTCGAATGAGTTACTGGAAAAAGCGGCTTTTATGTCATTGTCATCGACAGCGCATTCCACATGGCGGACGCCTGCGACGAATCCTTTGGTGCTTTGAATTGTTTTGACGAAGACTTCTTTTGATGCGGACACATAATATGGATGGAGAGGACAGGTATAATCTGACAACATCCACTTTTTATTTGGAAAAAAATTGGAAACACTTGAAAATGTGTTGTGTTCAATCAAACGAGTTAAAAAAGACTTCTCAACATTAAGGTCCTCATGTGTTTCAGAAATCATAAAAATTTTGAAGTATTATCTAACTAGACTTATTTTCTCATGTCCGAAAAATTTTCAAGACCCAAAAATTTGAGAGAGGGACAGAAAAAAGAAAGAAAGAGAGGAAGAGCGTGAGAAAAAGAGAGAGAGGGGGAAAGAGAGAGATAGGGGATGTAGGGGAGAAAGAGAGACTCAAAGAAAAGTTCCCAAACACCAATCCTGAATAAATCCTAAAAATTGAGCTCACTTAAACTGTGGTTGGTTGTGGACTCAGATGGAGATGGCGGAAGGGCATCCATTCGGCGGAGCATAAGGATGCGTGCCGCCCCCTCGGCTGTTTTTCAGCTGCACTTTCAGTCTCTTTGAGCCAATCGCGAAGCCATTCATCCCCGATATGGCATTTGCTGCAGATGCTGCATTGTCGTAGCTCACGAATCCTGCAGAGAAAGTCGACGAGTTGATGGAGAAATTAGGACAAAGAAGAGAAAGAGATGCAGCAAGAGAGTAAGGTGATAGAGAGAGCAAAAAGAGAAAGTGCTTAAGAGAGAGAGAGAGAGAAAAACAGAAATTAGAAAGGTAAGAGAACGAGAGGAAAAAATTCAAAGAACTGAAAGTAAGAAGTATAAAAACAAGTAATTGACGTCTATAAAGAGCTTTACTTTGATTACTCTGATTCATTCCATTACAGAGACTTCTTTTTTCGTTTACATATAATAAGAAATGCCAATAATATGCATTCAATGAGTAAAAGTAACACTTTCTTTAAATTTCAAGGTTGAGAAATAAGGTTCTCCAGCAGCGGATTCTACACGGTGTTAACGGACATGATTCCGATCTCAGCTCGAGTTATAGAAATATCATTTAATCGCTTTAAAATAGCCGAGATCTAAAAAAGGTTCTGCCACCGGACAAAACATCAGCCGTTACTCCGCTATACTTTTCAATGGCGAGTCGAGGCGCCAGTAAAATAACCTCTTGCCCTTCTCCGGTTAACGAATGGGTCTCGCCAAGAGGATCGCCGACTGCGGTGCGAGTGTAGACGGAGAAAATCTCTCCGGACTCAAAAGGATCCTCACCACCAACCTATCCCAAAAGGACTCCCCTCGACAGGACCTATGGGCAAGACAACAACAAAAAAGGTTCTGCTACGAACCGAAACACTTGCTGAGATTGGTCTGCTTGTCGATGAAAACCTTGGCCGAAAGTACGGTTCCGAAGGGGATGAAGGTATTGTACAGATCGCTGTCCGTGTAGTCCTGCAGACATTGTCACCTTTAGTCTCTTTCTTACAACCAGCAAGACTAATTTGGAGCAAATCGCAGACTTTGTAAGAAGTTTGAGAAATTGCGATAAAAAAATAGACCTTTATACAAACAGAAATTTCAAAACGCTAGCTTGAAAATAACGAAGGCATAGATTTCGAAAAACAGAAAAGATTTCGAAGAAAAATACAGAAATAAGAAAAAACTCTTGTATACCAGAAGCAATACAACCAGGGGTTATTTAGTCATGACAGATCTTCTGTCGGCGGGCCTCTGTGTTCCAAATCTTTAGGGGGGAACCTTATGTGAAAAAATTTTTCGCCTTCGGCGGGTCTCTGTTTTTTTCATAAGGGGGGGGACCCTTATGAAAAAAAATTTTATTTGAAAAATCATAAGGGGGACCCTTATGTGAAAAAAAATTCCCGTTTTCGGCGAGCGTCTGTCCCTTTTCTTTCACACTAAAAAACCCCTGAATACAACCCACAGGGTTGTTTAGCTGACATAAGCCATGAAACGTGGACATGAATAGTCACGCTTTGATAAGAGTCCGATGACTACACTCTCGCTCATCTTTCCATCAAAGGTGAATAGTCACGCTTTGATAAGAGTCCGATGACTACACTCTCGCTCATCTTTCCATCAAAGGTGAATAGTCACGCTTTGATAAGAGTCCGATGACTACACTCTCGCTCATCTTTCCACCAAAGGTGAATAGTCACGCTTTGATAAGAGTCCGATGACTACACTCTCGCTCATATTTCCATCAAAGGTGAATAGTCACGCTTTGATAAGAGTCCGCTGACTACACTCTCGCCCATCTTTCCTCTTCATACACTTTTTTTCTACTTCTCTCTTGTTCGATTTCTATATTCTCTCAACATCTCAACTACCAGCTCTATTATACTTCTGACTAGTAATATGTCTAATTTCAGAAGATATGGGTTAGTACCATAAGAATTGATACTGCTGAAGAGGATGATAAGAAAGATAGAGAGGGAGAGAGATTAAGCAAACAAAGAGAAGTGATATTACCTGCGGGAGGTGGTAGATGAAGAGATTGCAACCGTCCGGTCCCTTTGACTGCCCGTTGCCGTTCGCCGCACTTACTGCTGGCAAACCACTGGTTTGACCATTGCTGAGGTTGACCGATGGCATCAAACCGGCCACTTAAACTTCTTTTGTAAGTCTAGCTATCGGATTGATTTTTGAAAAATACTTCGTACAAGTTTAAAAAAATGAAAAAAAAATAAAGAAAAACGAAAAAACTCAAATCCTATGAATTTTTCTCGAAAATCATATTCTCTTATAGGACACTGCTACAAAATAACTAATTCGTAAACATGTTCTAAAATTTAGCAAACGACAATCAACAAGTTCGATGGCAAGAACAACGGATCAGTACTTCTTAGAGATTAGCTCTCACAGAGATCAAGCCTGGTTTTTGTCGTCACCTCCGCTGTGCATCGAACCCGCCAGCAAATTTTAGTAACTCCATACACATACCACTAGGCCAGCATGTACCCTTGTCGTAGCATTAGATATCATACTTGATAGGGCAGAGTTTTGGAGGTAGTTCTCATAGGCCGATGCTCCATTCGTTAAACCTCCGAGGGCTCCAACTGCCGATAGCTGCTGAAAAAAGGATACTATATTACATCAATCTATAGTGATATATCTCGCGAAGAGGATCGCCGAATGCAGACTCAAACGGATCCTCAACAAACTATCTCAAGAATCCTCTCGACAGGACCTATGGGCGAACTACAACAACAACATAGTCATATATGTATGACCTCTCTACATTGGTATATAGCATGACATAATTATGTCATTTTACCTTCTTTCCGATGGGTTTTCATGTAATGAATCTCCTGTTACATGTTTTTTTCCAGAATAACTGGCATAAATCTGTATATTCCTTCTCTCTCACGTTTCGTCGCCTCTCGGGCCCATCTTCATCAAATAAACCCTAAGCTTTTTACCTCAAATAGTCATATTCACGTTATATTGTACGAGACTTCGCGTACTAAACGGTATATTTGATGACTCCAAAGTCATATGTTTTTCTGACTCCAAAGTCATATGTTTGATGACTCCAAAGTCATACTTCATATTTTCACTTAATATGACACATTTTGAACTCATCCTACCTTTAAATGAAGCGACCGCCGGTCTATTCCCTTCTTTACTTTCTTATTGCGTTTTCATACCTAGTTTAAAGTCATCCATCATTCAGCTTATACCCACGAAATTAAATCAGTCTTGTTATTCTTAATATTTTATTATATTTATATGGTTAGACTAATCCTGGAGTCGAACTCAAAACCCCGTCTAGCTAACAACGTCAGCCCTCAATCCTCCTCTATAACCCTACAAAACACATCAACCACCCTATGAAACATCTCTGCGATACTTTAAAACCATTGAAACATCTCAAGGACCTAAAACATTTCTATGGCCCTAGACCCAAATTCGTTCCACCTGAACAAGTTGCTGTTGCTGCTGGAAAAGAGAAGCCTCCTTGGGGGAGGCTGCAGCCATGAGTGGCGACGCTCCGACTCCGGCCATTTGCTGCTGCTGCAGAAGTGACTGCGTCACGAGTGCATTTTGCTGCTGTTGCTGTTGTTGCTGCATCAGCGACTCTGCGACCAGTCACAACATGGTTATCGACAAAGTAGCAGACTAAACTGAGCCAAAACAGTCGAGTGGCGGCTCTCTTTCTAGAATTCCCATTAGATGCTATTGTGATCTACAAAGAAGCATGGAAAACCTTTTAATAAGATGGTGCAAAAATCACGCGGAATGGGTTCGAATCCCCTGGACTCTCGGGGGAACCGGGAAATGCGCGGTCTCTAGTCTATCCAATCACACGGACATGGACTCAAAAGCTGGCCGGCAAACCATGAATCAAGCAATACGGAGGTGAGAGTACGTTAATGTGGCGAACTGGGGAAAAATTCGAAATATGTAACCTATACCGAATCACTATAGTCCGTTAAATACCAACCCATTTGACATCGACCAGAAAATTCTCATTGGCCTTCCCCTCGTGGTCATATTTAGTTCCCAGATGTTCACGCGATTTGGGACACCGAAGGTGATATGGGACAAGAAGGACATACAAGTGGGGGACTGGTGAAAGCCTTTTTGTAGGTGCATCAAGAGAAGAGAAAGAGAAAGGGCACCGTTGGAGTACGCTTGCTGGGAGGCTGCGGAGAGGCCGAGGGCGGATTGCTGCTGGAGAAGAGCCAATTCCAGCAGCCGATGCTGCTGAATCACCGCCGCCTGCTGCTGTTGTTGCAGCAGTGGATTGTAGGCTAGGGCTGCTGAAAGTCGATAGTCATACATCATTCAGCATCAGGAGGACATCATCATCAAAACGTGCTTCTCATTTCATTCAAAAACAAATATTGAATCATATAATGAACTAAAGAAGATGTATGATATGGTGGACCTGATTATCTTCCAGCCGCATGGATCTTTTGGAATATTCCGTACCACTATTCTTTTTCGAGATTTTATGAAGGAAATATTGTTAATAACAAGAACCCATGAGTGACCTATGAGCGATTCAAATGGTTTTGTAAGAGATAAGAACACGCTTTGGTGGAAGAAATTGTGATCAGCCCAAAGTGCAAACATGCGCATCATAGAATTGTGTTTGATATTCAGTTAGTACTGACAACATAGTCTTTGCAATCTACATCATTTTGTTGATATTTACATAGTGGTGTCCTACTGGTTTTATAGCGTTTCGCTCAACTTGAGTATGATCTTTGACGTCCCACTTTGTGACCCTCTCATATTCTCGGATTCTATAGGATCTGAAGAGTCTTTGAGACCTCACTTTCATGTTATCACATACCGTGAAAAAAACGTTTTCATTAGCTAGTTTTCAACTTGTCTCAGCGTGAGATGATAGTTTCATTCCAAGCTGCTATAGATTCAAAAAAAGCAACTCAAATGTAGTCTTCTTCTCGCTTCCAAGGATCTGTCAGGAACACCCATAAACTCGCAAATTAGGAACAGAAAATCACTCCAAAGCCAATGTTAGTTGAGAAGGGGTCGGGCGCAAATTTCCGAAAGTCAATTCCTCTTCGAATCACATGCGATCAAGTCATGCCGTCGTTGAGCTTCTTGGTCTGCACCGGATCCAAGCGAGAGAAAGAGCGTTTTGCAAACGTGGAAGGCATCTTCGAGTGAACGGAGGAAAAGAAAGCGGAAAACACAACCGTGCGGGAAGAAGGCAAACAGATAGAAGTTGGTTGGTTAGAAAGGGAAGAAGAGAGGGAGAGAGATTGTGCGTGAGAGACCTGAAGAGTCGCCCGAGGTAATGGCAGCGCCGCCAGCGCTGGAGGCAGACAGAACTGGGGCACCTGAGGGCGCCAAGGAAGAGTGCGTAGATAAGGAAACTGTGGTTGGCCCGATTGACTGCTGCTGTACCTCGGTCAGTCGGCCAAGCCCAGTCAAAACTGCAGCGAGGCACGGTGTTCTAATCATTCAAGAGCTACAGTATGACACTTCCTAGGTTATCGCATGAATTCGTTTTTTTTCGATCACAGTTAGCAGATCAGAATCTGAGATACATTATTTTTTCAAAATACCAAACCATCAGATGGTCTTCATTGCAAATGCAATTGGAATATCGCTTTCGATCCTCGAACCTCAGAAAACTCGCTGAGATACTGTAGTTACCACACAATAAAATGCTTTCTGAACTAGCTCCATAAAACTTCTGGACCTAGCTCAGGAGAGCCTCCGAAAGTAGCTCATGAGAAGAAGCAGTTGAATAAGAATTCCATGAAAAGGTACCATTTCCCAGTAGGGAGAGCATGTTGTGCTGCTGATTCATTTGCGGATTCTGCTGTAAAAGTGCAGACTGCAGCACGGCCAGCAGGTTTCCGACTCCCGGCTGAATTATCTGCAAATGTAAAACTTAATTTAAAAACTTGAATCTCCTTTAAAAAATTATTTAAAAACCCTATTTTTGCGGATTACTACTGATGCCCACCTGCTGAAAGGATGCTACAAAATGTGTCGGCAGTGTTTTCTTAACCAGTAAACTCTTTGCGCAATAGTACAAGAGTTCCACCAAATTATTTATACTACATTGCTTTTTCTTTTTTTATCGCATTCACCCGCTCTCTTTTTCTTTACTTATCGGGTCACGCAATAATTCTTAACTTTTTTCTCTAAAAACTACCTTAGAGAATGAAAACTTTAAAAGAGGTCGCCGGTTCCTCTGCTTTATAATCACTTCCAAATCGGATCAATAAAATGGTTTTTGATCGGATCAATAATCCCCTCTCGCATCCTCACCGGTTGCACTCCAACAGGTGAGGTGCTTGGAGGGTTGCCGGCGGACGGCTTCTTCGTGTCTCTGTCACGCTGTGTGTCCGCAAACTTGACTACCAGCTTATTGCCGCAGCCCTGAATGATATCGCTGTCAGCTGTGTATGCGGGACTTTGACAGAATGTCATTACGGAGACAGATGCACTAATCGCAACGAAATAGCTTCACCTATCTAGTTCCTGATCAAAAAATAAGACTAAATGCTATCAATAGCTTCTATTCTTACAAATTTAGACCACTTATTACAGTACTCCACAGTCTTCCCGACTTGCTATACTCTGTTTTAAACAAATTAAACCTTTTGAAAATGTTTTGTTTTCTCTCACATGTATCATTATATGGTTGATAATAATACAAAGGTATGTAGAACTATTCTGTCATTTTGATCTACTCAATTACCTATCTCCATAAAATCCTAACAATTGCACTTTTGACCAGAAATAAGACTCTCTATACAACTATTGCACCATCAAGCCAAAAACCGAATGTGCGAAAAACTTGTAAGCGAAAAAGGGAGTTATGCTTGCCTCGCATGTTAGAATCTCATCACCGCGTCGTGGTGAGGAACGAAAGACAGAGACTGACCGTAATTCTTGCTTAGACAGTGACCGACCGTAACTCGCTTAGACCCAATGGACATACAGTAAACGAGGAGTTGGCTATGACCAGATGATCACGAGCAAAGAGAACGAGAAGATTGATGATAGGTGGAGCAACAGGGATTTGATAACATGGACATATCCATTCTTTCTCGCCCAGTCACATTTGAGCGTTTTCCGCTTACAGTATTCTTCGGACTTCGTCTCAGGACACACCTCCATGGTTTGGCTGTGATGCATGTGTTTGATGGCAGTTTGCGCATTCGCCCGAGATCCAAACGTGACAAAGGCACAGCCTGAAAGAGGGCTTTGACAGAGAAAAAAGAGAACAAACATAGAGAGGCAAAGAAAGAGGAAGAGAGAAGGGAGAAAAAAGAGGAAGAGAGAAAAGTAGAGGAAGATAGTAAGAGAACGAATGATTCTACCCGATGAAAGGACAAAACAAATTTAACAACCAATCATGTCAATTCATGTGCAAGAGAGGAATACATTCATAAAACCAAGGAAAAGCTTCTGTTTTGAATCATTTTTTTTCAACACGAGTTCGAGATGAACAAAATTGTAAGAAATTCCGAGTTTTTCTCTTTAATGAAAAGGAAGATTCGAAGTTACTGAATGTGATTCTAAAACATAAAAAAACGCCGAAACACATTTAACATAAGTTAGAGGACGAAGGAGGATCTCTAGAAAGCAAAAGATTCTCCACTTCCTACTGTGTATGGGTCTGAGTGCGGGCATTTCATTCGACACATTCGCTGCATGGCCAAATCCAAACACGAACAGTGGTTTTAAAGCTTTCGAACGATTGATGGTCTTGAAAAGAAGCTGTAGAATACGGTATATTATGACAATACATCAATAGACAAATGAATCAAAAAGAAATCGAATTCACGAGTTGCGCCTCCGCAAAACCTCGAACCCATAAAAACTTCTCAGCTAATCTTTCAACAACAAGAAAAAAAATATTAAGCTGTTTTCACGCTACCTTCTATCGAACAACAAACATCAATACGCATATAGGTCAAGAAGTTTGATAGTTGTAGATGAGTGAAGACACACACCAAATAAACAACCCTACGAGAGCGATTCGACTTGTTTCGAGGGCTTATAAAGCGCTAAGGCGCCCAGGAGTCAATTTTCTTGGTAAATGTTTTCAATAATGAATAATATCATAGGATCCGGTACTCCAGTAAGTTGATGTTGTTTCTTGCCGTCTGGCTTCCTTTGGTGATGAGAAAGGCAGTCAAGAGCTTCTTAGGGTTTAAAAGTCTCTACCATCTATCTCTCTCTCTTTTGATCTCTAAGAAGTCGAGCCACTAACTCACCCTTGCTGCGCCCATCGGCGTCCCTGAGGACAGAGCAGTCCTCGATGCTGCCGAACTTGGCGAACATTTCCCTTACTTTCTCCTCTTTCATCGACTTGTCGATCATGCCAATGAAAAGCTTGCGCTCTGCAACACCTGTCTTTTTAGCTTTTCACACGGTTACCTGACAAAAAAAATTCGCAGTCACTGCACTCAGCAAAACATGCTGCAGTCACACAAACGAACAGAAAAAAAACCAAGGGAGATCAATGAAGCCACAATTGCACTAAAACTTAGGCGGATTACTGTGATCGCTACACTATTACAAAGAACTCAGGCTTGCTTCTGTGTTTGTTTTTGTGTTCACATCACTTGCACTCGAAACTAAAGCTTGCTACTGTATTAATCTCAATTGGACCAAAAAATTGGTTTCAAACCCCTTTTTCACTAAGAAATAATTCAGAATTGTTCTGTAACAACACTCCAAACATTAACTAAGGTAAGCTGGAAGCTGGAAACCGAAGCTGTTGCATTTTAAACAGTGATATTAACAGAGGAAGTGTGAAAATGCGTGATCGGTCCAGGCAAAACTTAAACTTTCTATCAGTTGTGAAATTAGTTTGATGAGGCTTATTGCAATTCGAAATGAGTTATTTACTGATGAACGAAGAAACATCTAAACCTTGCTGCAATATTAAGGCACAGAAAAATGATCAACTTACTAATGAAGAACTCACTTTCCTTTGATACTCAAGAGTCCTTTTTCGATCGAGCCGTCAGCCACTTCCAACTTTCACAAGCTACAGTATACACCCTTCTCGAGAAAACAGTACTATTGAGTGACTAAATGAGCGAACGGTAGATGTCCGACTGAAACGCTACCGTACTCTCCAGCAGCACCGAAAATGAGGTATACGGTATGCGTTTAATGAAACAGATACGGTACAAAGATACGATAGCGGGGTGGTGCGGAATTAGCGTGCAGTTGCTGACCCGTGCTGCTTTCGGAACATCTCTGACCATTCCTATTCTCGCTGTCGGCCGGCTTCATCTGGATCGGATGGTGCATTCCGCTCAGAATCTTTACGTTGTGCAGGTCGGACTGCGCGCTGATGGCATCCTTCCGATGGTAGTAGGTGACGAAGCAGCAGCCTGCAATATCCACAAGTGGTCAACATCGGTCGCCTACGATCTAATTTCTAAAAAGGCTGCTAGTATAGGACATCCAAACTAGGAAATTTTGATAAACCACAGTTCTTTGTACAGGGGAGGGCCTAGAATAATGATAAGCGAGCGGGTCTCCACAGTCCAAACCTCTCATATAGTCAATCTTTTTTCTTCTTTTCCATTTTTCACTTCTTATTAATTAATATCTGCCCTGCTTCAAAAGCGGTAGTGTTTCTAATTCAAATTTCCACTTTATAGATGAAAAAAGCGTTGCTTTACTGAAAAATTCGGAGAGTACCGGAAAATTAACACATTTGTAAACATGAAATGGCCAGAGGCCATTTATTTTCCCGACAATGAGGTATATCAGCCACCTTTGCTGGACTGCGACTGCTTGTCACGTAGGATGTTGAGTTGGTACACCGGCCCGTACGTCTCAAATAGCTCTCGACATTGAACTTCTGTCCAGGAGCGTGGAATCTGCAATTGAGGGATTCTCTCACTGGTGATATCATTTTCTATTCGTGACTAGTCGGAAATGTTTGGTGAGTATGATTGGTGGCGATTACACGAAATTCAGAGCAATGCACCCTAGAGGAACTATTGAGCAACCCAGTCAGGGTCACAAGCAGGGGTTAAATGGAGCCACCCAATTTGGGTTTACATGTATCCGCCGCTCAAAGTTTGGAGGAAAAAAGAAGAGGATATGAAGGAAAAGGGTAAGAAAAGAGAGGGAGATTTTTATCAATAGTGTGTGTACATGTATCCGCCGACGGGACTGATCCAGTCACTATTTAACCCCTGATCACAAGACACAGATTATAACCTACCAAGAAATCGAGCAACCCACGATCTGAGTCCGAGGGATCGAAAAACAAAAATACACAGTTTTCACTACATTTATTCGCACCTCAATAACACCCTGGAACACTTGTCTCACTGGTGACACATTAAATTCTTTGAGTTTTCTCTCAAAACTCTAAATATTGAAAGCATTTTAGGCACTTTATTGATTGGAGACGAAGAATTAAAGCTACGCGGTAAATTCTTAGTGCCTGGGGTATAAAGACGGGAGCAGGAGAATTGTGCACGATCACCTTTCCTCGCAAGCACTATCGGTATTTTTAAACCCCCCACCCTTGCCGTTGGTCCGTGACGGGTGTCGAACTGTTCCGCGATGAAGGAGGTATGATTTACAGTGTGATTCTCTAACCCACACTTCGGGTAAAATCTATGCGCTTCCCAAAAAAGCTAGTGATACAAATGCTCTGTTCATCTGCATCCTCTCATTTACATCAGACTCTCTCTCGAGCCTTTTCGAAATCCTGCCGTTCCCTCATGAGTAGCCATCGTGATATACACGCTTTTTCTGCGTGTGAGAAGACAAAGTCTGATAATTTATAAATATGCAAAAGGCCGTTTCTAACATCAATTCTCGAATCAAAACTCAGGAATTCCAGGGTTTGTGGAATGAATGCCGTTAGCTGAGGCACGAAATTGAGAATTGTAATGTAATTCTGGCAAAGACTTGAGTGTAAGACGTCTTCCGACATCATTTTTCTCTTGCTCGCTAGTTTTTCATCTTGGCAGATCTCCGGACTAACCAGCCTCCGTTCTTTCCAACCGACATCTGGCCCTCCACAAGTTCGCCTACTTTCCTTATGAATAATTCTATTCCGAACCCCCTCCTCCTCTCTTCCTACCGATCCTCTCTACATTATATCTACTCTCTTCAGCTTCGAGTCTCTCCCGCATATCCCGTATTTTCCCCGAGGCAAAATAAAAATCTCTGCTCTGTTCTCTTTACTTTCTCGATATAACTTCATTATAATGGGGTTGCTGGGCATAAAAAAGGCAGGCACACTGCAATTCCCTTCCAACCGCATCGGCTCGTAGGTGAACTATTGTAATCGGGTCGGGTACACTTAGATGGATGGCGTTATAGCGTCATAACTCCCCTCCCCTTCTCTCTCTTTCCCGCGCTTAGATCCACTCCCCCTTCTCCCTTATTACTTGTCAACATGGGAGGGGGAGTTTGATTCCCTCATCTAACTGAGAGTTAGAGCTTCCGACTGTTGCGTGATTACGTCTAGCGAAAACTTTATATGGCCCTTTGAGGCTCTACAAAAACTCTTTCCCTCTATCAGTTATTCTGTACGTCTCTCACTATCTGCTTTCCCAGTCTCTCTAGCTTTCCATATCTGTCAGCATCTCTCTGTCTCTCTATCTCTATCTTACTCTCCATCCTCCAGCTGTACTAACGAGGCTACACACTTGAGAAAAGGCTCTGTGATGATTTTCTAATCCCCAGTTTTTCTGGTCTCTCCCTACTCTCCAATCCCCGTGAGAAATGTTTTGTACTTGCCAACTTTTAAATGAGAATTATTGGCGTCGACGTCCCATAACATTTCCACAGTAGTAGAAGCAAATCATATCGAGATTCTATTTCCTCGTTCTCTCATTTCTTCCCCTACTCTCCTTTTCCATGCTTTTCTCTGGCGCTCTGACGCTATAACTCTAGTTCTTCTTTCTCTTCAAATTTCTTCTTTTTGCTCCACTTACTTCTTTTTCTGAAGTTCTTTTGCGCGCGTTGTTCTGAGCCAACAAAATGAGTCAAAATCAAGTTGAAACGAGAGAATAAAAGTTGATTTTTCCAAAGTGAATAAATTAATACTTGTTTTTGTAAACGACGGTACCAGTTACTCCTTTTAAAATACATGAAAAAGCTCCCAACAAAAAATTACTTTCTCAGAGTTTTTCCACTGTCTTACTGTTCGATGATAAGTTCCTCACCTCAGATTTCATTGGCACATACCTTTTTTTACAACAACAAAACAACTTCATCGCTTGTAGTTATTTACTCAACATATACAGTAATCCGTACCTGCCCGACGAACATCTTGATGGTGTCGGCGTCGGGCGTTGAGGGCGTGCCGCCATTGGCATTTGTGCTTGGCTTCGGATCGTCCATGCTGCAAGTGAATGAGCATATAACCGACATCTACCAGCTACAGTAACTTCAATCAGTCTCGAGAAAATACACAAACACACATGAGCGATTCTTTATGAAGTTCACACAAGTGTTCGCTATGCTAGTCACATTTTGTTCGGCTCATACTATCACTTTCTCTCTCTCTCTTTGCACGACTTGGCAGCATTCAGAGAACAATCCTTTTTATGAGAACATAAGAACGCCAGCAAGCAATATGAAGAGAAAAAAAGTGGAATATGGAAGAAAAGAGGTGAAGAGAAAGCTATCATGACCACATGTGAGAGAAACAGAGATTTTTGATGGCAGAGGCGCAAGCAACATTTCGCCAATATAGCTAAACAATCAAGAGAACGCCTTAATTGGACAGAGTTTCTCTACACGAACAGAGAGAGAGAGAGAGAGAGAGAGAGAGAGAGAGAGAGAGAGAGAGAGAGAGAGAGAGAGAGAGAGAGAGAGAAAGAAAGAGAGAGAGAACCATGTGAAAAGGAGAATGCGGTTGGGAAACTGTTTTATGAAACACAGAAAGTATGTATTCTGACATGAATGGATCGATGGAGAAGAAAAGGTAAGAGAAGGCGACTCCTGTTATCTTCCCCTTGTCTAGTGAAGGTGAACCTAGTAAAGACAGAAGAAATTAATGAGTTGGCTACAGCGAGAACATAGGGAGAGAGAGATATATAGAGAGATAGAAAAGAAGTTTCCTTACAAAGATAAGAGATAAGAAAGGCAGTAATATTAAGAGATGAAGAAATAAAGAGAAAGCGATTGGAAATAAGAAAACGGAGAATGAGAGAGAGAGAGAGGGGGGAGAGAGAGAGAGAGGGAGAGATTGAGAAAAGAGAGAACACCAAAATGAAAGGCCTGAAATTGCTGATAAAACTTGAAAATTTTTTTAGAGGTGCCCGTTATAGAAACGCTATGGTAAGACAGCTATGTTTTCATCGAAAATTTCATGGTTCCGAACCGCTGTTTTTCATTGCTTTTCTGGAAATGGAATAAATCCCAATGCTTCTTAACGGTAACGGGAGAAATAAAGTAAAACGAACCAATCATCAGTAAATATAAGTACAGCTTTCATTGAGCTCAGAGCCACTCAAATTTTAAAATTAAAAAAAAAAACAAAAAAAAATTCACGGTTGAAGGATTCAATTCTGAAAGGATTTATTCGAGATCCAGTGAATATCGAGGAAAAATCAGATTTGCAATTTTTTCAGTTTCATTTCTCATTAAAGTCTTCAAATAATTTTCCGGATCTTACATTGATGAATGATAAGAAACCATGTGTTAAATGAGACCGGGTCGGACGGATTGAAAGAGTGCCCCTGAGAGATTCAACCAGGTAAATAGTCAAGTCATTGAAAGAGTGCCCCTGAGAGATTCAACCAGGTAAATAGTCAAGTCATTGAAAGAGTGCCCCTGAGAGATTCAACCAGGTAAATAGTCAAGTCATTGAAAGAGTGCCCCTGATAGATTCAACCAGGTAAATAGTCAAGTCATTGAAAGAGTGCCCCTGATAGATTCAACCAGGTAAATAGTCAAGTCATTGAAAGAGTGCCCCTGATAGATTCAACCAGGTAAATAGTCAAGTCATTGAAAGAGTGCCCCTGAGAGATTCAACCAGGTAAATAGTCAAGTCATTGAAAGAGTGCCCCTGAGAGATTCAACCAGGTAAATAGTCAAGTCATTGAAAGAGTGCCCCTGAGAGATTCAACCAGGTAAATAGTCAAGTCATTGAAAGAGTGCCCCTGATAGATTCAACCAGGTAAATAGTCAAGTCATTGAAAGAGTGCCCCTGATAGATTCAACCAGGTAAATAGTCAAGTCATTGAAAGAGTGCCCCTGATAGATTCAACCAGGTAAATAGTCAAGTCATTGAAAGAGTGCCCCTGAGAGATTCAACCAGGTAAATAGTCAAGTCATTGAAAGAGTGCCCCTGAGAGATTCAACCAGGTAAATAGTCAAGTCATTGAAAGAGTGCCCCTGATAGATTCAACCAGGTAAATAGTCAAGTCATTGAAAGAGTGCCCCTGATAGATTCAACCAGGTAAATAGTCAAGTCATTGAAAGAGTGCCCCGGAGAGATTCAACCAGGTAAATAGTCAAGTCATTGAAAGAGTGCCCCTGAGAGATTCAACCAGGTAAATAGTCAAGTCATTGAAAGAGTGCCCCTGATAGATTCAACCAGGTAAATAGTCAAGTCATTGAAAGAGTGCCCCTGAGAGATTCAACCAGGTAAATAGTCAAGTCATTGAAAGAGTGCCCCTGATAGATTCAACCAGGTAAATAGTCAAGTCATTGAAAGAGTGCCCCTGATAGATTCAACCAGGTAAATAGTCAAGTCATTGAAAGAGTGCCCCTGAGAGATTCAACCAGGTAAATAGTCAAGTCATTGAAAGAGTGCCCCTGAGAGATTCAACCAGGTAAATAGTCAAGTCATTGAAAGAGTGCCCCTGAGAGATTCAACCAGGTAAATAGTCAAGTCATTGAAAGAGTGCCCCTGAGAGATTCAACCAGGTAAATAGTCAAGTCATTGAAAGAGTGCCCCTGAGAGATTCAACCAGGTAAATAGTCAAGTCATTGAAAGAGTGCCCCTGAGAGATTCAACCAGGTAAATAGTCAAGTCATTGAAAGAGTGCCCCTGAGAGATTCAACCAGGTAAATAGTCAAGTCATTGAAAGAGTGCCCCTGAGAGATTCAACCAGGTAAATAGTCAAGTCATTGAAAGAGTGCCCCTGATAGATTCAACCAGGTAAATAGTCAAGTCATTGAAAGAGTGCCCCTGATAGATTCAACCAGGTAAATAGTCAAGTCATTGAAAGAGTGCCCCTGATAGATTCAACCAGGTAAATAGTCAAGTCATTGAAAGAGTGCCCCTGATAGATGCAACCAGTTAAATAGTCAAGTCATACGGCCTATAGACCAGACTCTCTTTTTAACTTCAGCAGGCCTTTGCCTACATCTCAAGGACAGAATCTCACACGAAAACCGCTTTTTCTTCTCAATAAAACTAATGTATCTACTCTGCTAAGGCAATAAATTAACTATCAACTGGCAAAACTAATTTTTGGCGTGAATGACCTACCAATTTAATCCCAAACCACCTTTTAAAAAACATTTATGCGAAAAAGAACAAAATGTTCTGAACGTAAAGTTTACACTCGATAAATCGATCCCAACGGGTTTCATTGAGTTGAGATCAAAAGTTCTGAACAGATTCGAGAGATCGACCTATTGAAAGAATAAGACATGTTTTACCTAAAACTAAGGCATCCTCACGCTCTCTGTAGGTTTCTGTATTTATTAAGGCCGCATAAAAGTTTCATTCATGGTGGAACCCTTGACCAATGAACGCTGATCACAATGTTATACGTTTAAGCACTGGAAATTCTAACTCAGAGCCTGATAAAAAACAAAATAAAAAAAAGTAAGACCAGTGGAAAAACAGGAGAATTGAGCTTAAAATTCTTCAAAACAAACAGTTGGCTAAGAATAGAGCGTGAGAGAGAGAAAAGATAGAGAGAGAGAGAAAAGAGAGAGAGAGAGAGAGAAAAGAGAGAGAGAGAAAAGAGAGAGAGAGAGAAAAAGAGAGAGAGAGAAAAGAGAGAGAGAGAGAGAAAAGAGAGAGAGAAGATAGAGAGAGAGAGAGAGAAAAGAGAGAGAGAGAAAAGAGAGAGAGAGAAAAGAGAGAGAGAGAAAAGAGAGAGAGAGAGAGAAAAGATAGAGAGAGAGAGAAAAGAGAGAGAGAGAGAGAAAAGAGAGAGAGAAGATAGAGAGAGAGAGAGAAAAGAGAGAGAGAGAAAAGAGAGAGAGAGAAAAGAGAGAGAGAGAGAGAAAGTATCCAGAAGGCGAATTTTAATCAAGAAGATTGCCGTCGAAGGAAAGGTAATTGAATGGGTAGGGAATTTACCCAAAGATAACAAGAACCCAGAGAGAAAGAGAGCAACTGAGACTATAGAGGTAAACTGGAAGTAAAACAAATTAAAGAGAGAAAGCATGGCGAAGCAACACGGTATAAGTTAGTGGAATGGAGAATAGGGAGGGCCAGTGGAATAGATCTAATAGTTGAAGGGGAGAGACAGAGAGAGAGAGAGAGAGAGAGCAAGAGAGGAATCAGAGAGAATTGAAGAGAAAGTCAGAAGGCTATAAAGAGAGAGATAAAGGAGAGTCCAGAGCCTCGAGACAAGAAGAAAAAGCAGAAAAAAATATTTAAAATCAAGACAAGTAGAGAGAAAAGGAAACGAGAGTTGAGGTTCTGGAGCAAAAAAGGTGTGCACGGCCACTACAACTCATGTTGGGATGCCATCTCCCACTACAACTCATGTTGGGATGCCATCTCCCACTACAACTCATGTTGGGATGCCATCTCCCACTACAACTCATGTTGGGATGCCATCTCCCACTACAACTCATGTTGGGATGCCATCTCCCACTACAACTCATGTTGGGATGCCATCTCCCACTACAACTCATGTTGGGATGCCATCTCCCACTACAACTCATGTTGGGATGCCATCTCCCACTACAACTCATGTTGGGATGCCATCTCCCACTACAACTCATGTTGGGATGCCATCTCCCACTACAACTCATGTTGGGATGCCATCTCCCACTACAACTCATGTTGGGATGCAATCTCCCACTACAACTCATGTTGGGATGCCATCTCCCACTACAACTCATGTTGGGATGCCATCTCCCACTACAACTCATGTTGGGATGCCATCTCGATACCCGATTGGTTTTCATTAGTGGAAAAGAAAAGTTAATAGCAAGAGAAACGGAAATAGTAAGAGACAGAGTGTGAGAGAGAGAGCTAATCTGAAAAGACAATGAGATTCCAAAAGAGAAATAACTATCGTCCCAAAAAGTAAAGAGCAGAAATAGCGCTTTTCTTGGAACGTAATATAATAGATAGATATATCGCAAATGAGAGATTCAGAGAGACGTTGGGAGAGAAGAATGACCATGGAAACACAGAGAGAGGGCGAGAGAAAGATAGATAATTAGAGAGAGAGAGATAGAGAATTAGAGAGAGAGATAGAGAAGTAGAGAGAGAGAGAGATAGAGAACTAGAGAGAGAGGAAAAGGAAAAATTATAAATCGTGAAAAAGAGACAGATAATCAGAGAAAGAAAGGGTGGATAGACTAGTGGAGAACCTTTTCTTGTTCTATCATTTCCTTCTTTTCTCTATTCTCTCTCTCTCTCTATTTTATTTTTCTCTCACTCTCTTCTTACTTACTTCTCTTTCTCTCTAACTCTTCACTCTCAGTCCTACTTCATTACAATCATTGTAACTAGCTACTCAAAGACTTTTTGCCCGAGCTTCCTAAGCTAAGCTTTCTAGAGACGGAAGGGGAATTAAATGCTGAGGAAAACAGGTATGCTGCGTCCTGTAGGTAAGAATACTTAACTTGAGCCATGAATATTGCCGACTTGAGAAACAAAAAAACAGAGATGAAAAAAATAGATAATGAAAAGGTGAACAGGAGAGAGATAAAGAGGAAAGAGACAGAGGGAGAAATATTCAGGAAAACGACAGACATGTAGAGAGTGATACAGCGAGAGAGAAAGAGAGAGAGAGAGAGAGAGAGAGGAGTAATGAAAAAAAAGACAGGAAGACTAATTACAAAGAGTTTTTTGGTTTTTCAGCGGTACCTTATATCGAACTATGTTACTCAATTGCTCCAGATTTTTAACCAGGTGAAGTACAATCTCCGTTGATACAGAGAGATTGATAAAGAATTTGTCTTTACTAGGAAAGGATATTCATTCCCTCTACCCCTTCCGCCTCCCCCCTCTCTCTCTCCCTCTACCCATTCCACCTCTCTCTCTCTCTCTCTCTACCCCTTCCGCCCCACTCTCTCTCTCTCTCTCTACCCCTTCCGCCCCTCTCTCTCCCTTTTTTCCCTTCCTCAACATGGTGCTCAATCTAGAAACCAACTTTATCTCATCCACATCGTTCCCATCAAAACTTTTCTTTCGTAGAGAGCAGAGTAAGAACTAAGCATGAGATTGATGAATAACAGAACATAAGATGAAAGAGAAGGAAACAAAAAAGTATAATCACTATTTTCCAGATATAAGATACATAAATGAGAAGAAATCCAAAACAGAGAGAGAGAGAGAGAGAGAGAGAGAGAGAGAGAGAGAGAGAGAGAGAGAGAGAGAGAGAGAGAGAATTAAAGATATACATGAAAAAACGATAAATAATCACACTATGACAATATTTAAAAAAGAAAAGAAAAATTATCCCAAGATAACGTATCAGTAAGCAAGAAACATAAAACTAGAAAGAGCTAATTTTTTTTCGGAACAAAAGCATCGAGAAATGAAAGAAAAAGTGAAGAAAGCAAAAGAAACAGTGAGACAGTTGGTAGAAAAATACTATCAAAAATATAAACATTGTTGAAAAATGAGAGACCCGTAAAAAACAGAGCTTATCAGAAACGTTTTTTCCTTTTTCAACAAAAAACAAAGTTATCAACAGAAGAGGCTTGAAATTGTTTGATAAGGCGACCGAGTAAACAAGTCATTGAGAATACGAGTTGAGAAGATAGACTAGTCAAGTTGAATGAATGACTTTCATTAACCGAAAGATAGTTAGAACTTATTTCGATTACTCGCTTTTTTGAGTGTACTTCTTCACCAAATTAAACTTATTTCTAAAGTCATCTTTCTCTCTCTGTCTCTGTCTCTCTCTCTCTCTCTCTTTTGGCCTCAACCTTACCCTCTCTAGTTCTAAATTCTTTTTTTAATCTCCCTTACAACCTCGCCTCTCTTTAATTCCCCCCCCTTTACTCTCTCTCTAACTTTATCACGCACCCATACATATTCCCTCTCTCAACTTGCTAGAGACCGCACCGAGTCGCCTTCCACACTCAATCTTACTGATCGCTATGCGCGATATCGTCTTAATGGAAGAGGCTATTCTCATTCTCTCCATTCTTCTTTTCCTCCTTCTCTCTCTCTCTCTCTATCTTCATTAACATGCGCCAGAAGTACTTCGAGAAGAACTAGTTTGTTTCAGATTCTTGCTTCATACATGAAACTGAAGTGAAAAGATATATTCAGTACTTCACGTAACACAACACGTGCTGCACATCCAAACAAAGAATTTTAAAAACATTCGCGTTCACTCGACTTTTAACTGCTGCACTAATCGCAGATTACTTTCTAGTTTAAACAATTGACTTAGAAACGCGCGAATCGGAAAAGGTGGGCGGATGTTGTCTCCTGGAAGAGAAAGAGACAAGAGATCAAAAAGACGACGGTAGAACAAACAAACCCCCGATGTCGGTTACAGTAGCTCGAGAGAAGGGGGGAGGGTCGCAAGAGGAACAGAGATGGGCGTTAGTGGATCCTCTGAAGATGTGCTCTTCGAGAATTCAGAAAGAGAGCGAGGACCTTCTCAAGATTGTGTGAGAGTGAAGTCCTATGCAGAGCGAGAAGGGACTATCAAAGAGCAAGGACTTGGTCAGAGCTATGAGCGGAGAGGCGAATAATATACGAGTGTGCTGATACGATGGAAGCAATGGGCTGAGGCAAAGGAGGCACATATATTCGAAGACTGCCTGCCTGCTGGGGGGAGAACGCATCGATTGATTACGGCATCGAAGAGAGTGGGATTGCAGAGTGAGAAAGGCATTGTGAAATGGAGAGAAACGGAGAGAATGTGAATGGGAGACTTGAAGAGAAGAAAAAGACAGCGGAAGAGAAAGAGATGAGAAAGTTACGAAGAGTAAGAGTGTAGGAAATGAAAAATAGAAGGAGATAGACAAGCGAGAATGGAAGAGAAAGCAAGGGAAGATAAAGAGTAAGAAATAGTAGAAGGTGAATGATTGGAAAGAAACTAGTGTAGAGGACTGGAATGATGCGGATGGAAAAAAGGAACATCCTCTGCAAAACGGATGCCAGGATGTAGGAGGGAAGGGTGGGGGGGGAGTTATCCTAGAAGAGGGTTAGAGAAAGCTGGAGAGAGAAAGAAAGAGTTAGAAAAAGAGATAAAGAAAGAGAAAGAGAGAGAGGAACAAAGAGAAAGAGAGAAAAAGGGTGATAGTGTTGAAAGGGAATGAGCGAAAGTAAGAGTAGAAAATATTTGTAGAATGAGAGGGAGAGTTTTAGTAAGGAAGAAAGAGCTCGATAGAAGGTCATCATGAGAAAGAGAGACTCTGGGAGAGAGTGAGTGAGAAAGGAGAGAAACAAGACTACGTAGTTATGGTGCAGTGTTAAACATGTGGTGAAACGGAATGTTTATCACTATGTTCCCTCGTCATAAATAGTTTCTTCTGAATGGTTATCGAAGGAATACATTGAGAAGTCGATAACTAATAACTATCGTCTCTTTCTTATACTAACAATGAATTATTTTCAGAGAATAAATGCATCCGCAATTGAACCAACAAAATAATTAATAGGAAACATCAAAATTTTTCTTTCATTTACTAATGTATAAAAGAACAAGGCAAATGAGCCTTTCATATAACACTATCGCACGGAATAGCAATGTGTCCCCGTGGTGTAATGGTAACGCGCGCTCCCGGTTTGAGTCGAGACTGCTGGGTTCGATCCCGCCCGGTGGACTAGCTTTTTTCTGTGCGATAGTTCAATCATTTGTCATCTTAACCAGGCGTCACTGCCTTTGAACTGTGTAACTTATAATTTGTAAATTTACCTCTGAACGAGTCAATGAGCGTAGAACGGAAAATTATTCTGATGATCCATCTAGACAAAATATTGAACAAGACGAAGATTCCATTGTGAGATACCTTACTTATAAAAACAAGTTTTATAACAAGTCAATGTCGATTCGAAAAACACCTAATCGAGTCGTTAAGCAACAACAAGTTAATGAGTTAACCAACATGTACTGACAGGGATTGGGTCTGATTACAGATCAAGAAGCTTCACTTGAGATCATCACTCATTCAGAAAAATATATAAATACGTAAGAGAACGAATAATGACTGATTTCCTCTCTCTCTAGCAGGAAAGATCTCGAATTGCGAGGCTTGGACCACCTGTCGTCGTATTCTGCGGGTAAGGATATTGCGCCTTATATCAAAACATACATAACTAAGCAGAGCTTTCTATATTTATATGCAAAGTGTTCCTCTCAGCCGAACTCCAAACAGGTTGTTTCTCTGACCCGCACTGCGGATGAAAAATCTATGCGCTTTCCAAAACCACCGAAAACACATTGAAATCTATGCGCTTGTAAAAAACCTTTTCGCATTTTTCGTAGGGAAAGTCCAAATCATTGGAGAAATTTAATGTTAAAGATCTGAAATTTAAAAAATCTATGCGCTTGAAAAAAGTTGTGCGGGTGCTAAGAAACACCCTGACTCCAAATGAAATCTATGCGCTCTACGAGAAAAACGAATTTATTAATAAGAACTACATATTTGTTTTTATCACTCAAGCCCCTTCACACTGCACTTACTCGCGGTCTTACTTGTAATCGAGCATGTCCTTGCCTATTCTGTGGCTTACATAACTCATTTTTTGGCTCCTTAACAGAGATATCCTGTTTAGTTGTTAAGACTTTGCAAGGTACGAAAAGGGAACAAAAACCTGAATAATACAGTCGGCAAAGACCTCTGGGAGACTGATAATACCACTTTTCCTCATTGCTCTTATCATCTGCAGGCATCACCTGTGATATCGGCTGAACCACTCTCACGTTTTCAACCCTGAGTTAAATAATGAGAAAACAGATGTCAGCTCATCTATGTTGTAAACTTCCTTTCAACATACATAAGTTTATGCATATATCTGTATTACCATATGTGCATAGTTGCAAACTAAGATTGAAATAGAAGAACAAGGATAGATATACTGAAGGAAATTATAGAGCAGCCAAAAAAGAGCGGTACAAGGAAAGAGTTAGACATCGCAGTAGAGAGAGAGAGAGAGTAAGAGAAGCGGATATATGTACAGGCAGAGTAAGTAATAGATAGAAAAAGGGAAGAGAGATTGCGAGTGTTTGGAAAGTATCATATTTGTTTTGTAATGAGTGTGAAAAGCACACTGTGGGATTAGTGTGTGTGACGAAATCCTAGTATGGTAAATGATAGAGACCCTCTATTAGAGATAGGACGCACTTCTACCAGAGTAAGGGATTGATATAGTAATAGGAAAAGAGAAGGATAGAGATTAGAAAGGATGAAAAGATGAACCAGTTATTGAGATGAAAGAGAGCCACGAAAGCTGTAGAACAAGTAGTAAGAGGGAGAGAAACAGCATACGCTTATCGTACACTTGTGAAGTGAGTATATCTTCATTTAGCATCAAGGGGTTTCCTTTCATTGAGAATACAATAGAGAAAAAAAGAGGTAGGGAGAAAGAAAGAGAGAGAAAGAGTGAGAAAGAGGAAGAGAATGAAAAAATAAAGTGAAGGACAATGAGAAAGAGAGATACACAGAAAAAGAAATAAGATAGTGAAAGATATGAAAAAAGACGAAGAGAAAAAGAGTGAAGGTTCTCCAGTGAGGGAATCTTAAAAAAAAAGATTAAGATGGAAAATAAGTGGCCAAAAAAGAACTAGCTGACATGATGAAGAGTAGTAAATAGCAGAATAGGGGAAGGGAAATGCGCAAACTGTTGCATAGCATTGGATGCGTGTTTGTGTTAGAGAGAGAGAGAGAGAGAGAGAGAGAGAGAGAGAGAGAGAGAGAGAGAGAGAGAGAGAGAGAGAGAGAGAGAGAGAGAGGAAGAGGAAGAGAGAGGGAGAGAGAGAGATAAATCACGCATATCAACAGTGTGTCTACTGGATTCTTCATTCAATGTGTTTAACTCAACACAAATTCTTCCCCAACTGCTCAGGGCAGTTGGGAAATGAGACCTAATATAGAAGGGTTGGGCCTTTCTTGATCAGAAGGAATATCGAGAAAAGCATCGAGAAAATGAGTGAGTTGACCCTCTAGAGATTCCAGTCAACTTCGTTCAATTTACTATTCAGTTTTAATCCGTAGTTTGCAGTCTTTTTGAGATTGCCTCGGTTGCGAAACTTCGTGGTTCATTCTCCCCAACCGAAGAATAAAACGTGACCAAAGAAAAAATTAGAATGTTTTAGACGACGAGAAGGAACGAACCAGAGAGAAAAAATAGTAGAGAGAAATATGTAGAGAGATTATCAAAAAGCGATCCAGAGATAGAGAGACCGGGAAAGAAAGAGAAAGAGAGCTAAACATAAAACAGTCGAGAGTATGGAAGAGAAAAGTAGAGCTAACGAGAGAAACTGAAAGTGCTAGAATTCGAGTGTACAAAGTTTGAAAATTAGAGAAAGTAAGACGGAGAAAAGTGAGAAGCGAGAAAGAAAGATAAAGAGAATAAGAGAGAATGAGAAAGAGAGTGAGAACAAGAGAAAGAATCAAAGAGATATATTAGCTGCTATAAAGAGAGAAACGAGAATGAAAGAAAGAGAAAGAATGAGAGAAGGAGAAAGAAAGAGAAAGAGAGTGAAAGATAAACAATGAGAGGAGGAGAAAGAGAGAGAAAGATAGAGAAAGAGAAAGAGAAAGAAAGAGATCAGCTGCCAAAAAGAAAGAAGCAGCGAATGAAAGTAGTGAAAGTGCTGTACACGGCAGCTGACGACTTTCCATAGGTTCCCAGCTTCTCCTTCTTCGTGTAAACTCTTTTGAAGAAAAAAAAACAGGGAAGTAGAAAAATTTGGAAAGGAATAACAACCCAAACTGAACAATGTGACTAGTCATTCATCCTTCAAGTAATTGATTCATGCTTTATATTTCTCCAAATTCAGTAGATTTTTGAAGAAATCAATAATCATGTCACTTGAAATACATTAAGTCAATGGATACCCAATAGGAGAGTCAATGGATACCCAATGGAAGAGTCAATGGATACCCAATGGCAGAGTCAATGGATACCCAATGGCAGAGTCAATGGATACCCAATGGCAGAGTTTTTAATTGACCTCCTCTCGGAAAAGAATGGGAAAACCAAGAAAGAAAAAAACATCATCTTTTCGTGTATTTTGTCCCTCTCAGACAAAAATGCAAGTAGGTTAGCGAATAAACCCCTGAAAGGAACCCATGACAGTCGAATAAACCTCTGAAAGGAACCCTTGACAGTCGAATAAACCCCTGAAAGGAACCCATGACAGTCGAATAAACCTCTGAAAGGAACCCTTGACAGTCGAATAAACCCCTGAAAGGAACCCATGACAGTCGAATAAACCTCTGAAAGGAACCCATTACAGTCGAATAAACCCCTGAAAGGAACCCATGACAGTCGAATAAACCCCTGAAAGGAACCCATGACAGTCGAATAAACCCCTGAAAGGAACCCATGACAGTCGAATAAACCCCTGAAAGGAACCCATTACAGTCGAATAAACCCCTGAAAGGAACCCATTACAGTCGAATAAACCCCTGAAAGGAACCCATGACAGTCGAATAAACCCCTGAAAGGAACCCATTACAGTCGAATAAACCCCTGAAAGGAACCCATTACAGTCGAATAAACCCCTGAAAGGAACCCATGAGTCGAATAAACCCCTGAAAAGAACCCATTACAGTCGAATAAACCCCTGAAAGGAACCCATGACAGTCGTACACTTTAAGATTTATTGTTAGTACTTTGAACAAGATTTTTTGTAGAAGCATACCGTTCTTTTTCTTAACCATCTTGAAAACTCGATATGTTGTTCCGAAAAGGTTGATTGTTTGCATCATTTACGTTCGGTGATAAAACTTATAGAGTGAAGTGAACGCATAAACATCAAAACCTTTTGTTTGTGAGAGGTTAACCGTTTTCTTGACCGAACTCTTCGCCGAAATTACTTTATGTTCTTCTTTGTGTTTCTAAATTCATGTGATGCAATGAATCAAATTCAAAACTTTCAGTTCTGGTTTTTTTTTTTCTGATGTGTTATGTGATCGGATAGAGGGGTTGCCCTGTACTGCCCCGCTTTACTTCGAGGAACTGCTCTTTTCTCGAGGGAGGAGGGGGATTTGAGAGAATCATTCGACTGAACCGGCATAAACAATGAAATTCCAACAAAAAATTGCAGTCTAGTGCTCAAGACGCAAGGCCTCAATAGCTCAACCTTTGCCTCAGCATGAGCCGAAAAAAGGGGTGAAAAGACCTTATCAAAGGAGGATTTATTCAATTAGAGGGGTTTAAACAATTATACGCGGCCATATGAACAAGTATTTTTTAGTGTTCAAGAAATAGTCACAGACGCCCGCCAAAGGCGGAAAATTTTATCACATAAGGGTCCCACTTATGAAAACGATTTTTTTTGTTGTTCATTATAAGGGTACCCCCTATGATTTGGAAAAACAGAGGCCCGCCGACAGAAGGTCTGACATGACTATGTAACCCCTGCATATGAAACGAGTTGTTTCATATGGCCGCTTTCTTATTCGACCTCGTTAGCGCAACCTTAGTCTGAGTCATAGAGTCAAACAAGTAATATTACCAGACTTCATAGTGCCATCAGCTACAGGAAACCATTTTGTAGCTGTAGTAAACACAGGAAACCATTTTTTATTGAAAATGGTTTAAGAGGAGAATGCAGTTCATCACCACTTCGGGTTAGGTGAACTGTTTGCTAAAAGAAAACTCAACTTTTAGAAAATAAAATGACACGTGCATAAAGGTTTTAAGATATAAAAAAAACCCCGGCTTTCTTTATTTTTTTTCAAAAATCATACGTGCATATGGGTTTTGAAGTAAAGCACAGCCCTTCCATGCAAGAGAACCAGCAAATGAAAAACCTTTTCACATTGAAGTTTGAGCCAATTGAAAGAAAGGCAGAAAGTTGAGCTTCTTGCTGTTGTTGCATAGACAGAGGCATCTGCGAATTATCCCTATAAGAAACGCATTACACGTTGTTTAATGAACCAAACAAAAAGAAACAAAACTTATCACATTCTTGACGTTGTAGCTATCAGCCAAAATATACCGAATTAACAACTCAACAATGGTTACGACGCTGTCGAACATTCACGACGAACTTCAAGACTGAGTTCAACGAAAGACAATTGCACCAACGTAACAGTACATACAATCGAAAACGTTCAATAGAAATGTTTAAGATGAGCGCGAAATGGACAACGGTTGAATGTGGGTCAGTGGCTGCCTCTCCCCACGCTTCCTTTCACGGACTACTCACCTCGCTCCTCTCCCCTGTCTCTTCTCTCTTTCTCACAAGTCTACTCTCAATCAACGAACCCCTCCCCCCCCACCCCACCCCCCAATTCTCTTACGCTTTTCTTCATTCTCGGTCATGCAGCCTGCTCTCGGTTCTGAGCGGTATCATTTTTATTCAGTCCGAGTATATTTCCCTTTCGTCTCAACTGGGTCACAACCAGTTCCACATGGCAGGCAAATCAGCAAATCAAGCAGCTATCAGCAGATCGAGCAACACTCTTGGTGAGAGAGCGGTGATAGATTATGACTGGTTGTCTTTCGCTTTCAAGCAACGATCGCTGAAAGATTGAAAACACACATTTTCCTAAACATGTTTCCACAGTCTTTGCATTTTAAGAAAGTATTAGCGAGATATACATAACTTGCTATATCTTTTCTTCAAGCTTGTTTTGTAATAGTGGATATCCAATTTTCTCGGAAGATCTATAAAAAACATGGTAGATTATACTCGATCGAAAAAAAACTACCTTTTTGTTGATAGACCCGAACTCGCCTAATATGTATATTTCACGTGTTTTTTGGATGAGTTAGCTTATAAAATTTATTCATTGTTTTTATCCTTTTTTTCAAACTCGAGCGTCAAAGAAAGTGAGCGCAAAGAAGAATTGGGGCTCATTTCATTAAATATTTAAGTAATTGTGAGCATGTTTATCTCCCTTCTCACTATTGCCGACAAAGGGTGGATTCTGAAGGGCGTATTGTGGTTAATGACGTTAGGAAACCACGGTTGCCAGTATGTACAAAGTTCTCGCGATTTTGATACTTACCCCTGCTATCTATAGCTATGAATTATCGCCTTGAAACCCTAATAACTTTGGACTCTGCAAGACAAGTCGTAGTTTTGTTTGGATGAAATGATATCTCAATGAAAGATAAACTTCCGTTGCGATATTATTCGACCTGCTTTTGAGAACCGGGTTGACAGCTCACTTTCATTCCATTTCTTGAAGAAGGTGTTGATTCACTAGTCTTTATCTTGTGCCCTCTTTAAGTCTTTCGGATCCGCTCTTCTTAAGACCGTTATGCTGAGCATGGAAGTTTACAGATTTTTTAAAAAATTACATCTAAACATGTTCATTTACTGATTTGACGATATGATCAAGCCTAAAAGTCGATAAGGCTGAGTCAAAAAGATATTTTGATCTTCACAATTCCTCAACTAGCCTTCATATGAAAAAAGGCTTTGGAGAAGATGCACAAAATCTTTTTTAACCGAAGTTTGAGATTTCAACTGTGACCTCCGATCCATAACCACCTTATGGTATTTTCTCTTAATGATCTCATGGTTTTGATTGAGTGCTGATGAAGCTTTGTTAGAGCAAAAGGTCTGAATCTTCTTCTGCCTTTTCCGACGCATAAACAGACAAAACACAGAACACCCATGTATTGTTTACGAATTTACCGTTTAACCAAGCACGAAGAGTTTATTGATTATTTGGAACGTTGATTTTTGTGTAAAGTTATTAATTTTTTTTCGGTTATGTGTTTGATAAAGAATAGAAATTCAAGCCTTTTTCGAATTTATGATAACGAAGAAAAATTGAAAAAAATCAGCACCAAATGTTATATTTTAAACTGTTGAAGTTGAGTCTAATAAAAAGAATTAGAAATGAGTCCGAATTCAGAACTGTTTTTTTAGACTTGTTGAGAGCTAGTGCAGACACGTTTCAAAGGCTCAGAGTGCGTACTCAGGAATCTATAGTTAGCACCATGTTTAGTTCTCTATGAACCAGAGTTTCCAAATCTTCTTGTTTATAAAATATCAAGAAAACTCCAAAATCTACGCGACATTCTAAACTTCGAGAAAAAATTTTTTTCTTGGATGACGCCCTCTGAAAAGCCATAGGACTTTTTTCTTTTCTTTTCTCTATTCATTGTAATACGAAAACAGCGCAGATAAACAATCGCAATGAGGAAAGAACGATTCGATCATTTGGAATATGAAAGGGGTAGACTAAATTTCTGAGGAATCGTTTTATCTTCCCATTAAAAAAATAACTTAACAAGTAATTTTTTCTGCTTCTAGTATTTATAAGCGATTAAAACTTTAAGCAATACTTAGAGTAATACTTTGAGTTAGGTTCTGTATAATATAACGATTTACAACTTTAATTCGGTTCTCTATTCACATGTTGACATATTTACACGAGTCTTCTGTCGACGCCGGCTGTTGTGATCTGCTTCGTTGCTGAGCTTCATATCTAAATCAAGCAAATCTGAGCTAGATAAGAGAAACTTGTGGTTACAGGAAAACTTGTGTTTATGAATGTAGAAAACAAAAAATTTCAGAGAAAAAAAACAACCAAGAATTCAGTTTTTATTTTCTTTCATCACTGTTTTTCAATTTCAATTTCAATTTAAACGCTTTATCAAGATCAACAAGCCACATCGGGGATATAAAATCATCGATTATGGGATCTGAAGCGACATGTGACGACTCCACTCCTCAGCCTTCTCTGCCTTCCTTAGGAATTGGGGACCAACGGCTTTGACAAAGTCGTCCCTCCATCTCATAGCAGGGCGACCTTTCGTTCGCTTTGGCCCACGCGGGTGCCACTCTAGAACAGCCCGCGCCCATCGACTGGGGTCGAGCCTCGCAATTCGGCCTACCCAACGCCACCTCCTTTCACGGCAGGTTCTGACCACGTCCATTATGCCCGTCTGACCGCGCACCCACTCGTTAGTCCGCCTGTCGAGTAACGAGCACCCCAGCATAGAGCGCTCCCATCATCACTGTTGTTCTCATTAATTTCTTCGATCGTTCTGGCTAATTAGTCAACCAAAACTTTTGCAAGAGAAATTAAAAGTATGACTTTAGGGTTATATATTTCTGTTAGTTATTTCGCAAATTATATTATGTTTGCTAAGAAAGAAGCATCATTGCCATTATACACACTATATTTATAAATTTTATCATTGTAAAGGGGAAACCTAGCGAACGTTCAATTGATCTAGACCGGTCACCTAGTTAGGAGTTAAAAACGGAGATTGAACGTGCGGCTGGATGGCTTATAGAAAAACTTGGAAGCCTCGAAAGCGTAGGTTTCACTGGCTTTTTGTGTAGAAGTTATCGCTTCTGCATCAGGAAACCGCAGAAACAACAAACAGTGTCGTACGATTATTGGCTTGATGACTAAATATGATCTACTAATCATCTCAACTCCGCGTCACTGCTTTCAAACTAAGAAACGAAGCCATCAGTGGTTTAATGACAATAGAAAGTAGAATTTAAAATAAAAACCTGTATTGGGACGTATCCGGGTGGACAAAGACACCTTCCGGCGCGCACTTTCCTGGAAATGCTCGTCTCTCGAAGGGGGCGGGGCGTATTCGTTGTATTAGGAATGGCTCTTCTACAATCTCGCATTGCGCATTGCACGCCAGCTATCAGCCTAAAAAAATAGCACTTTTGTATGAAGAAATCGGAGAAACAAAAAGCTAAGTCGTTTTTAAGGTAGTTCAAGGTACTGAAATCGTGCTTACGAAATCCTAGGTTCTGAAGTCTTATTTAAAGGAGTTCGAAGGACTTAAGCCGTACTCAAGAAACTCAATTCGTATTTAAGGATGCCTAAAACTTTTAAACAATGTTTGAAATATTACAAAATTTTAATGGTATGTAGGGGAGTCAGAGGTTCTCAAGTCATCTGAAGAGGAGTAAAATGTTTCAGTATCTAGTGTTGCGTTACAACGAACTAGCAAGGATCGAGCACATACAAAGCGGGAGGGGTCGACTGACTTAGACATGAAACTCTCCTCCTTCTGCTGAACCACAGGCATAATGGCTAGGGAGAGGAAGAGAAGAAGGTCCAGCTCCGTCTGCTCTTCCTCTATGGTTTCTTCTGGGATGGATCGAACGACACCGAGCAGCGAGACAACTTCACTCACAGCCACCGACTCTTTACCTGCTAGCTTTTTTTTCGATCTCCTTCAAAATACCGTCAGAAAATTGAAGACCAAGTCGATTACAGAGAAAGTTGGAGGAGCTCAGAAAAAATCAAGATACCTCAAGAGTATAAAGAGACGTATGTACATCAAAGAAAGATGAGATACGTAGAGGGTACAAAGTTCACCAAAAGAGGTTTTCTTCGAAAAAAGTTTTGTTAACCAAACGCTGAAAAAATAAGAAGATAGCTTTAACGATTTTCGATGGTGTTTACAGATCATAACTATCGTTCTAATGAAGACAACATGTTATTTGAAGAAATTCTTTAACGAACAGATTACTTCAATGAAGAACTTTTATACAATTATAATAAATTTTTTCTCATAAAGCTCATACACAATCAAAAAATCTGAAAAATCAAACCCGGTGAGTCCGAACTCGTAGGGCATGGAAGCGAAGATTTGGGTAGAAAAATCGGCAGGGCCACGGGTGTCGTAGAAAACGTTGCGGGAAGAACGAGGTCTCTCTGTTCCTTAACGCCGTCATCTCTGACATCCTCATCTTCGAGAATTTTCTCTTTAACTTCTTTGACGTCTTCTTTCTTCAACGCGTCGTGAGAAGGATCTGTAGCCTTTCCCGATAAACTTAAATTGGAAAAAATTGCAGAACTTGTATTTAATAAAGTGCACCTAACTGTTAAAATTTTTCGAGGTTTCCAATTTTACTCCAAAATTTTATTTCAAACAAAGCTGTCGTTTTATTGTACTTAACGTAATTGTACCTAATTAATATCCTAGTAGAGTTTACAGTGACAATAAAACCAGAGGAACGGCGCAACTAATCATTTTATTCGCTCCCCTTTCAGGTAGATTCTTCAAGTACCACCTAGTAAGAACTTCATTCTAATGATACTACATATACATATGTATGTGTTACTAACCTAGTGATATACGCTACCAAGTCTTCAAAAATACCAACCAGGCGGGTGCTTTTGTATAGGCATAGATGGGGAAGGCATTTCTGTGAGAGTATCAATAATGCCACCAACTGCAGGAATAACATCCTCCTCAACAGTGATTTTGTAAATGATGACAGAAATGAAATTTAAATTTTACGTTTTATTTGTAAGACACTGTAAACAATGCTGATAATATGGATATTACGGAATCTATTTACTTGTTCAAATCACGTTTCAAGTTCAAAAAAACAGACCTACCAAAAGAACGTCAAGAACAGACCTACCAAAAAGGTTTTTGGGTCTATTTTTAGACCTTGATAATAAAAACTACAGAGTAATACTCAAGTTTTTCTAGATCAAAATTCTCAAAGCTAAGAACAAACAGACGATGAAAGAAAAATAATGCAACTGGATGATAACGGATGTCAGTGTCCATTTTCTGAGCAGCTTCCTTTATCTGAAAAAAAGACACCATGAAAACAGGTATATGTATGTATTTCGAACATTCTTGATGATGGGTAAGACGTGCTACAAAAAAAAAGAACACTAAAACATTTGTAGCTTAACCGTTAGCCAGACTTATTTCAAATAGGAGCAATACAAATGACCAGCATGGATGAGAGAGGGAGTATAAGTTATAAGTAATATAAATCCAAATAACATGGAATAAATGGAATGAAATTAAATGAAATGAGCAATTTTAGAGCAAGAATCCACGAATATTGTACTCTAAGATGTTGTTTATCTTAGAACTGAAACTTATAATGGTTTTTTTATGGTTAGTATCAATTACCATCAATTTTTTGAAAAAAAGTTGATGTAAGTAACCTTCTCGAAGGTGGCCAAGATTTCCTTGAGGCTCTCCTTTCCAATTTGAACCCGGTCACTTCCACCCGCTTCCCTGGCTACTTTGTCCAAGAAGACACCGAAGCTGTCCGTCAGATTCCGGAGCTCTTTCACGGCAAGCCTACGCTGCCCCGTGCTTTTTCTGCTCTGTTTCTCCGATGTCGCGAAAGACTTCAAGGAAGGGGAGTGGGACCGTGGACTAGATATTTCCTCCGCGGACTCTTCTGAATGTCGCAAAGCTGGGGACTTCTCATATGACGGAATTGACCAAGCGGACGCCTGATCTTCTTCAATGACTGACGCAGGGGTTACCAGTTCATGTTCGAGGACTACTGATGATGTAATAGTCGCCGAATCTCGTTCACTGATTGACAGGGATCGGGAATTTTCCCGTTTTGGTTCATTTGTAAGATCTTGAGCGATCACCGGTTCTGGTCCATCTGAGAGTTCTCGAACAGAAGCCACTTCTGGTCCATTTGACAGTTCTCGAGCGGTAACTGGTTCTAGTTCATTCAACAGTCCTCGAGCATTCACTGCTTCTTGACCATTAACTGAGAGTGTCCGAGCGGTGACTGGTTCTAGTCCATTGACGGGCACAGCCCATTCTGAGACTCTGAGCAGCGGCAACGCATCAAGACAGCTAATCGAAAAGAGAAGGACCAGTATCAGGAACATCAAGCAGACTGGCGACCAACTCACGTAGGAGCAGCAGCAGTTGTTGGCGAGTCATCTGAGCATCATGAGCCTGGAGATGGATTGGCCGCCGGAGGGGGAGGCAGATATCAAAGGAAATTGATAAAGGAAAGTAGAGAAACAAGTAAAGATAGCGAGAATCTTGGAAGAAAGCAAAGAGAGAAAGAACGAGATGAGAAAAAGGGAGATAGAGAGCACATAGAGAAATAGAGGAGATAAAGGGAGATAGAGAGCACAAAGAGAAATAGAGGGAGATAAAGGGAGATAGAGAGCACATAGAGAAGTAGAGGAGATAAAGGGAGATAGAGAGCACATAGAGAAATAGAGGGAGATAAAGGGAGATAGAGAGCACATGGAGAAATAGAGGGAGAAAAAGGGAGATAGAGAGCACATAGAGAAGTAGAGGGAGAAAAAGGGAGATAGAGAGCACATAGAGAAATAGAGGGAGATAGAGAGCACATAGAGAAATAGAGGGAGGAAGTAAGTGAGAGCAATGATTATGATTGAAGAAAAGAGTGGGATAAAGGAAAAGTTTTAGAGAGAAGGAAAGGAAAAAGAATGATAAAGATAGAAAGCAGAAAGAAATGTTATAATTATATCAATCTTCTGATTAAATCTATATTCCTTTTCTCTGCAAAAGATTACACAAAGCTCCTGGCATGTACTTTTTTCAGCTACATAGGTTTTTTATAACTAGAAAATATCTCATTATGTTGTTGTATTTCTTGTAACACACGAGTCTGGGACAAAATTTATCAGGTTCGGCGAACATAAGCAATGATAAACAATAGTTGATATCGACTGTGAGTCATTCGAACACTATGGCGGTGGATTGAGAGTCAAAAGATTGTGTTGACTATTGACTATGGCGGTGGATTGAGAGTCAAGAGATTGTGTTGACTATTGACAGGAATGCATAAAATGATGTTGAGTATTTACTCAGAGTGATGACATCATGGTAAATATTATGTGATAGTAACGGGGATACTTTGGAGAGCATTCCGAAGCGCGGGGAGGTTCTTTTGATCAATGAGTGGGAGGAGAGTCGAAGCGTGCTCGAGGCATCTGATGGCAGAGGATCGGAGTGGCTGCCAGATGGAAGAGTTCTCCTTTCCTCCGCCTCTCTGCAGCTCCAAGGCAGATGTGAAGTGCTCCACGGCTTCTCTTCAAGTTGATCGTGTTAAATCATCAATTTGTCAGTTTCAGTGTTTGCAGGGACGCCTGGTTAAGATTAGAATTGTTAAAGTTCCTCCAACGGGCGGGATGAAACCAAACAGGTGAATTTAAAAAAAAAAGCATTGTCACAAAAAAAGCATAATAACAATATGTGCTCGGTAGTGTAACTGGTAACGTGCTCGAACTCTCGGTCAAACATAGCGAAATGGCAGGGTTCTAACCCCCCCCCCACCCGTGAACTAGTTTTTGCCAGCATGGTAGCTCAATTAATTATAAGGAACGTGAATAGCAAAAACGTCGCCGTAAGACTAAAACTCAGATTTCAGTAATATCTTCTTCTTCTTCTTAGCGTAGTCCCGCGCCGGCCGAGGTCAGAGTAGGGTCAGCTGTACGGCTTCTAGCTCTCCAGAAACATCTGTCTGTTGCGTCTTCCGAGTGGAGTCTTGCAAGGCGCAGGTCTTGGTTGAGCGTATCCATATATCTTGTCTTCGGTTTGCCTCGCGGGCGTTTGCCTGGTACTTCCATGTAAAGGGCGTGTCTTGCGATGTTGGTCGCGTCTCTTCGCATCATGTGTCCATACCATCTAACTCTCCCTTCTCGCATCTTGTCTTGTATTGGGGCGTCTCCCTCTCACAATCGTGTTACGCACACAATCTAGGCGAGTCAGTCCTAGTGTCCAGTGTAACATTTTCATCTCATTCGTGTGGATAATGTTCTCGGTTATACGCGTTGTAGGCCAGGTCTCCGTCGAATAGAGAAGCACGGGACGGATCGCTGTTTTATACATCTTTCCGCGTGTGCCAGCTGTGATATTCCTATCACAGAGGACACCTGTAGCTTCTCTCCATTTCATCCAAGCTGCATTTACTCTTTCGCGTGCCGCTTGACGTGTCTGAGGAGATGACAGAACCAAGGTACTTAAATTCGGAGGTCTTCGGGAGCGGTTCACCGCTGATGTGAACAGTTCCCGTCGTTTGCACTCCGATTTCTGGTACTCGGTCTTCTTGATGTTGAGGCGTAAGCCATGCCTACTAACAGCGTCATTCCATTCTTGGGTGCGTTTCTCGATTTCGGCACGTGTAGGAGCAGCAAGGAGAATTTCGTCTGCGTATGCGATGGTTGACGGAGCCGGAGTCAGTAGAGGACGCGTGACGGTATCCATAACCAAAATGGAGAGAAGGGGAGACAAAGCACTCCCTTGGTGCACTCCAACGTTTACTGCGAATGGCTCTGTGATGCCGACCGGAGTTCTGACAGTACTCTTTGAATCATCGTACATCGCCATTGTCCATCGAATGTACTCTTCAGGAACCTGATGATCGCGCAATGCATATGAAATAAGATCATGAGGGACTCTGTCGAACGCCTTTTCCAAATCGAGGTAGGTCAGATGGAGAGGTGATCTTTTTTTGCGTGCATCTCGACGAGTAAACGGAGTGCAAATATTGCATCTGTTGTGCCTCTTCCGTTCACGAACCCGCATTGCTGAGCTGGAATATCGACGATATCTCGTATGCGTGAATCCAGCATCCTCTCAAATATTTTCATAGTGGTTGAGAAGACGTATTGGACGGTAGTTGCTGCACACTCTGGCATCGCCTTTTCCTTTGAAGACTGGAACGGTCGTGGAGTAGCGCCAGTTATGTGGGATTTGGCCTTGCTTTACGATGGTGTTGAACAGGTGCACGAGATGTGCTAGTCCAACATCACCCGAAAGTTTCCACGCTTCGGTGGCTATGTCGTCCGGTCCAGCCGCTTTCCCAGTCTTCATCTTAGAGAGTGCCTTCTTCACTTCCTCGGCCGTGATGGTTGGCACGGGTCCTTGTACGGCGTGGGAAGTCGGGATGGGAGGGTGCTCAAACTCTTGGCCGCTCATTTCTTCGAAATGTTCGCGCCACCTGTTTCTGACTTTTAAAGGGTCAGTGACGAGCTTTCCTTGTTTGTCCCTTATCGTGGCTGCTCTCTGGATGTCCAAGGTGTTGCGGTGTCAAGCCTTGGCAAGCCGATAGATGGCTTTATCGCCTCCTGCTTGGTTCATCTTCTCATAGAGATCGCGGAAGTAGGAGGCTTTTGAAACTGCGACAGCTCTTTTGGCGGCTTTCTTGGCTGAGCTGTATGCAGCGCGGTCGTCAGCCTTATTTGACGTCCTCCATCTCTTGTACGCATTCTTTTTCGCCTTGATCGTATCCTGAACTTCGGAGGTGAAAAACCAGGTGTCTTTCTCGATTCTTGGCTTTCCGGGTTTCGTCTTTCCGAGGATGCTTGCGGCGGGTGCTCTGATGCTGTCTTCAAGAAGCTTCCAGTGTTTATTTATGTCCTCTGGAAACTGCTTGTAGAGTGCAGGAGGAGGGAGTAGATTGCGATGGATGATGTGCATGAGAGAGAGACGTTCTGCTTTCCCAGTCGAGCGCCACCATTTGACACGTTTGCATTCAGGATTACGAGAAGGCTGTTTCTTCGACTTCAATACGCTGTAGTCCATAAAGAGAGGGTGGTGCTGAGATGCAACATGGTCTGATGGAATGACCTTTGCATCTTTCGCGCTCCGCAGCTTTGCTCTAAGGATTAACCAAAAGTCAATTTGACTCTGATTTCTTCCGCTCTCGTATGTGAGTCCGTGAGATCGTCTCCTTTTGAAAAAAGGAGTTCACGACTGCTAGATCGCATCGAGCACAGAAGTCAAGTAGCCGTTGACCCTCAGCATTGATATTTTTCAGATTTCAGTAATATCTCTTACATAAACTTTTTAAAAGCTTCTGTGAGCAATGCATAAGTCAATATAATCTTCCTAAGAAAGTATGGGGGGTTTGGGGTTTCCTGAAATAGGATTAGAGGGGTATTAATGGAATAGGAGTGTAACGGGGATCTTCCTGGGATAGGAGTAAGGGGCAGGGGTTTTTCTGGGAAAGGAGGGGGTTGGGGTTTCCCGAAATAGGAATAGAGGGGTATCAATAGAATAGGAGTGTAACGGGGATCTTCCTGGAATAGGAGTAAGGGGAAGGGGGTTTTCCTGGGATAGGAGGGGAAAAATTTTATGGGAAAAGATTAGATTAGGGACCTTCCTGGAATAAGAGTGGGGGAGGTCCTCTTGAGATAAGACTGAAACGTACCGATAGCTGGAGAGACGCATGCAGGATATCCCTAAGTTGTACCTCGCTCTCGGATAAGAAGGATGCAACCGGAGTGCTTCCCGATACGCAGCCACTGCCTCGGGCGTTCGGTCACCGTTGGCAAGGGTCGCTCCCAGCCGGTTCCAAAGTCGAGCATCCTAAAGAATTAATTTTATGTATTTTACAACAAAGTTACATATTGAACATTTACTTGACATACCATTCATACCAAATAGCAAAACTTGACAATTTATAAGCAAAAGAAGACCGTTAAAAATTTACAAGTTGTTTTTTCCGGAGCTTTCAATAACCGCGACTGCTTTTTTATCCAAACTCAATAAAGTTTGCTTTGTCTACTTTTGTCTGCAGAATTGTGAGTTGAAAAAAAACATATATGTATGTCAAATAGACAACAATCAATTTTGATAGTTCAATGTCCTGACCAGCTAAGAATCTGCTTTTTTTATTCTGACAGAATGGCAAAGTCTTGTATCCTTTTATTCTTCAGCTGTCCTAACTTGAATCTTTCCATAATTGAAATTGTATCTTATCTGCTGAAAGTTTTTAGCTTTGGTGAAATTCCCTGGCCATATTAACCAATAGTTATTTATTACACTGGTTTTTAGCAAAAAACACTTAAGAAACGCAAACATTGGGCTGAGCAGCAATGGCCAATTCGATAGAGTCTATGGCTCGGCCGTAGTTGTCTCCCAAGTTGTAGAATACACCAAGTGCATTTTGAAGTACTGGGTCAATGGTGCTTCCTTGTTTTGCGGCAGCTGAGAGGAACTCCTTCTCTATCTGCAATGATTGATGTTCGATAATGATGAAACAGGAGTGTAAGAAGAAAAAACTTTAACTTTAGAAATGTACTTGTATATATACATATGTAGAGAATGAAAATTCAATAAGGAAGTGGGAGTTCCGCATACAAAGGGACTCCTTGAACTTTGTGTTGTGATGATTATCAGGACAAATTTTTTATCCAAGCCGTGTTTTAGTTTGGGGGCAGACTTCAAGTGTTTAACGCAAAAGTAGACAAGCTTTGATAATAGATACTGACACAAACAAAAATTTTCAATAGAAAAAGTTTCAGAGAAAAAAGTCAATAAGAATGTCATAAAATTCAAAAAGTATTTTTCTAGTGTAAGACAAAGAAAGTGGTTATTTCGTAAATGCATTTGTCTCACCCCGCATTGCCATGGAATGTGAAAAGATCACAGTGTTATTTTGTGAATAGTTTTTTGAACGATGCAATCACTAACCAACAAAAATCAATTGCTGTCCAAGAAAAAGTAACAATTAAACAAAAATTGATGGCAATTCGTAGTGAAAGAAATGAACGTACTGGATTCCCACTTACTACATTTTACACTAGACCAATACTTTTGCTGAATTTCAACGGTCCTTGAATTTACTCTGGAAGTTCTCTTGTCTGAATTTTTATCGAATCAAAAAACTTGTAAATAATACAATACTTCGTAGAAATTTTTTTTTGAAAACAACTTTCGGCGTTTTTTCTGGAGTTGAAGGTAGAAAAATAAGTTGAAAATTAACAACAAAAATGACCCTGTTAAAAGGCGATTAATTTCAGAGCTACGAGAAAAATTCTGTGCGGCAAAAAACCAACTGTGGTGAATTCTTCCATATCCAAAAAGGACGAGTACCTCGGCATTAAGTTCTCAGGAGGCGGGAGACTGTTTGTGTATGCAGAAAGCCATCTGTTACAATGTGTTGCTTGGATAAAATGCCAAGGTTCATAAAGTGGAGAAGTTCAATTACTTCAGTATTAACTGAAATAGTCTCCCTCGCGCTTTATCCCGATTTGCGGTACACGCTCTTTTGAGATAAGGAGAGATAACATTAACCAGTGGAACTCGAGGAATAACATTACCTAGTGAAACCATTTGCTGATCCCTGTAACAATTTTTATTGTAGCTAAGCAAAGACTAAGATCCGGCCAAGAACTACAAATTTTGTTCCCCATTTGGTTAGTTGGAACTGTCCGGTGAGTTCAAAGATGTGACTCTTCAGACAATAGTCAGTACGCGCTACGATTACATCATCTGCAACACACGGATTCCGTTGGGCTGGACAAAGTTGCATGTCAAAGGAAACGGACCTTTTCAAGTAATCGAGGGCATCATTATCGAGGCTTTCATTCGCTAAAGATACGGACAAGGCGAGCAGAGCCTCAAGTAGTGTAACATGATCAGAAGAGAAAAGTTAGTGACTAATCAAACAAGTTCGAAAATCAATTTCAGCCAACTTTAGCGTGAAAAAATTTATTCATTGATTGCTGGGAAAGTTAGTCGTAATAAAATTTCCTTATTTTATAATGGGAACAAAAAAACCAAAAAAGAATAAGAAAAACGGTAGAATTTTATTGAAAAACAGTTGGTTTCGTTGAAGTCAAATTAATACGAAGTGAGACACTCTTAGAGCTACAGTACACTCTTAGAGCTACAGTACACTCTTAGAGCTACAGTACACTCTTAGAGCTACAGTACACTCTTAGAGCTACAGTACACTCTTAGAGCTACAGTATTAGTACATAGAAGAGATATGGAGAGAAAGAGACAAGAAAAAGAGTAAGAGAGAGAAAGAGAGCGAAGCGAGTAAGACTATTTGAGACTGGAAGAGAGAGCAAAGAAATATATATTTGGGAACGGCGTATAATTGACTTCTTTAAAAATAATCTTTCTTACATATAACAATATCATTGAAAATTAGTTATTTGGGAAATTACTATCTGATAAGTACCTCTTTGTTGCGAGGGTCGATTTGGATGGCCTTGCGGAAAGCCTGGATGGCCTGCTTGTCGTCCTCGTTTTCGGCATGAGAAAGGCCGAGTCTGCACCACGCATCAGTGTCTTCTGGATTGGCTTGAGCGGCTGCTTCGTAGGCGAGGATTGCCTGAGGCTATTAGGGATAAGACCGAATTAGTACAAGGTTTATCTGAGGCTATCAGGAATGAGATCGAATCAGAGTCTGAGTTGCCTGAGGTTATTAGGAATGAGACCGAATCAGAACGTGGCTGGCTTGCCTAAAGATATTAGGAATGAGACCGAATCAGAACCCGGGCTACCTTAGGCTATTGGAAAAAAGACCGCATCAGAACCGTAGTTCGATGAGGCTGAGACCGCAAAAGAACCAAAGCTGCCTAGGACTCAAAACACGTAGTGTTAGAGAGAAGGCAACATAGAACGAACGTTTCCTCTCTGGGAACTCACTGATGAGCTACACCCAGAGAGAGAGCAGAGGTCTGTCTAAGTTGGGGTGAAAAAGACTTCTGCTACATTACAGTCTTAGCAGTGATGTAATAATTGTAAATTTTATTTATCACCTATTTTATCATTTTTTTATTATACGAAGACGGCTTAAACAGAACGAGCATCAGAGCCCAATGAGATTTGTTCATGAGAAGCAGGGGAGAATAGCTTTATACAATCCTATCTGTATAGAAAATCTAGAATAGGTAGTCAATAGATAGAATGATAAAGAGCGAGTAGCACATTGCATCATACCTCACCAGTGATATGCAGTATGTATAATAATAGAAGCAAAACTGAAAAGATCATCAACGTTCTCTAATAGTTAAAGCTCAAAAAAAAAAGAGAGAGAGAGAGAGAGAGATGGAGAGAGAGGGAGAGAGAGATAGATGGAGAGAGAGAGAAAAAAAAACAGAAAAAGATAGAGTGTGTGTGAAAGAGCGAGAAAGAGAGAGCAACAGAGCAGAAAGTGCTTAAGTAAATCTAACTTGTTCGAGGTCTCCTCTCATCATAGCCTCGTCTCCGACGCTCCGAGGGTTCTGAGTCTGTAGGAACGGATTGACTGATTGGTGAATGTACACTCCTTGCTCAAACTGAAACATGAGAAAATACATTCGAAAGCATTTTTAAACTTCCTTTCAAGGCCTATTTCAAAAAAGAACTCATAAAAACATAGAAAAATGTGATTTTTTAACAAACCAATTTCAAAAATAACGCGTATTTGATGGGAAATTCTAGGAATGGTTTAAGAAAGTCGAGGCAAGACTTCTAGTTCTTCTCGTTTAAGAGATAATAAGACCCTGAGTGCGGCTCATGGTTGAGAGATAATAAGACCCTGAGTGCGGCTCATGGTTAAGAGATAATAAGACCCTGAGTGCGGCTCATGGTTGAGAGATAATAAGACCCTGAGTGCGGCTCATGGTTGAGAGATAATAAGACCCTGAGTGCGGCTCATGGTTGAGAGATAATAAGACCCTGAGTGCGGCTCATGGTTGAGAGATAATAAGACCCTGAGTGCGGCTCATGGTTGAGACGGTAAGACTCTCAGTTCTGAAAACATATAAAAATCACATGTAGTAACGCTGAAATTCCCAGTTTTGCTAATGGCACCAATAAGAAACAATAAGACGCCAAGTTCTGATAAAGGTACCTGATTCTCTAAACCATCAGCAGCCCAGCCTTCTCTCTGTTTTAACCACTCTGTCTCCAGTTTCTTCCACAAGGCTTCCTCATGATTGTCCACAAACTCTGATCGCCATTCATTTGCTAGATTAGATGTCTTCTCTTCCAGTGAGCTCGACTCGTAAGAGTCCAAAAACTCGGATGACCACATAGAAGTGTCATTTCGAGGCCTCAAGTGATAATGAGATTTATAGCATTAAAATAGTAAAAACATATTTTTGCATGTCAATGAAAAAACGACTCACGTTACAAAAACTTAGTTGAATGGATTTGAAAAGACAGTTTTAGTTGAGACTGAGGTCAGACAAAGGCAGTGAAAAAACATCAAGGCTTCGTAGGATACTTAAATAATGATCAAGGGTAATGTATAAAGATGTCTATTTCTTTAAAACGGTTAGGATGAAACGATTAGAGACTATAAAAGACTTCTTGAAATTCATTGGAAAGAGATTTAAAGAACTTAAGAGAACTTTGAAGAGAATAAATACAGTTCATAGGAAGAATATGGCTTCAAAAGCACTGCAACTCACCCTGAGAGGAAAGAAGCTCCCGTCAACTCAGTTGCCCATCGCTGTCCCAGAGAAGGCTGAATGGCCAAGGAGACTGTCGACGGCCCAGTGCTACAGAACTCTTCCTTCCACTGGACTGCCAACTGAGAAGGCGCGCGAGTCGATGCAAACTCGTCTGACCACTGGAGGGCGAGCGCAGACGGCCTAGTTGAGATCGTCTTCTGCAAGATTCACTCAAAGTGATAGCTAGATTTAATTCACTTCAAGTGAAAGATTTCTCAAACTTCCCATTGGAAAGAGTTGTTGACTTCTCTCAGCCAATAAGGAGCATTCCAGTCTTAGCAGGAATTAACTTTAGGTTTTACCGTCCAAATAATGAACAACATTTCTGTGAGAACTTGAAGAAACCATTCCTTTTCCATCTAATACGGAAAAATCTAACGCGGAATTTTTCGAGTCAACGGAGCCTGTTTTGAGCTTATGGCATTGATAATGAAGCGTTTAGACTGCCTTGAGCCTGTTTTGAGCTTATGGCATTGATAATGAAGCGTTTAGACTCGAGCTGAGCTTATGGCATTGATAATGAAGCGTTTAGACTCGAGCTGAGCTTATGGCATTGATAATGAAGCGTTTAGACTCGAGCTGAGCTTATGGCATTGATAATGAAGCGTTTAGACTGCCTTGAGCCTGTTTTGAGCTTATGGCATTGATAATGAAGCGTTTAGACTGCCTTGAGCCTGTTTTGAGCTTATGGAATTGATAATGAAGCGTTTAGACTCGAGCTGAGCTAATGGCATTGATAATGAAGCGTTTAGACTCGAGCTGAGCTTATGGCATTGATAATGAAGCGTTTAGACTGCCTTGAGCCTGTTTTGAGCTTATGGCATTGATAATGAAGCGTTTAGACTGCCTTGAGCCTGTTTTGAGCTTATGGCATTGATAAAGAAGCGTTTAGACTCGAGCTGAGCTTATGGCATTGATAATGAAGCGTTTAGACTCGAGCTGAGCTTATGGCATTGATAATGAAGCGTTTAGACTGCCTTGAGCCTGTTTTGAGCTTATGGCATTGATAATGAAACGTTTAGACTGCCTTGAGCCTGTTTTGAGCTTATGGCATTGATAATGAAGCGTTTAGACTCGAGCTGAGCTTATGGCATTGATAATGAAGCGTTTAGACTCGAGCTGAGCTTATGGCATTGATAATGAAGCGTTTAGACTCGAGCTGAGCTTATGGCATTGATAATGAAGCGTTTAGACTGCCTTGAGCCTGTTTTGAGCTTATGGCATTGATAATGAAGCGTTTAGACTGCCTTGAGCCTGTTTTGAGCTTATGGCATTGATAATGAAGCGTTTAGACTCGAGCTGAGCTTATGGCATTGATAATGAAGCGTTTAGACTCGAGCTGAGCTTATAGCATTGATAATGAAGCGTTTAGACTGCCTTGAGCCTGTTTTGAGCTTATGGCATTGATAATGAAGCGTTTAGACTGCCTTGAGCCTGTTTTGAGCTTATGGCATTGATAATGAAGCGTTTAGACTCGAGCTGAGCTTATGGCATTGATAATGAAGCGTTTAGACTCGAGCTGAGCTTATGGCATTGATAATGAAGCGTTTAGACTGCCTTGAGCCTGTTTTGAGCTTATGGCATTGATAATGAAGCGTTTAGACTCGAGCTGAGCTTATGGCATTGATAATGAAGCGTTTAGACTCGAGCTGAGCTTATGGCATTGATAATGAAGCGTTTAGACTGCCTTGAGCCTGTTTTGAGCTTATGGCATTGATAATGGGGCGTTTAGACTCGAGCTGAGCTCATGGCATTGATAATGAAGCGTTTAGACTCGAGCTGAGCTTATGGCATTGATAATGAAGCGTTTAGACTCGAGCTGAGCTTATGGCATTGATAATGAAGCGTTTAGACTCGAGCTGAGCTTATGGCATTGATAATGAAGCGTTTAGACTCGAGCTGAGCTTATGGCATTGATAATGAAGCGTTTAGACTCCAGCTGAGCTGATGGCATTGATAATGAAGCGTTTAGACTCGAGCTGAGCTTATGGCATTGATAATGAAGCGTTTAGACTCCAGCTGAGCTTATGGCATTGATAATGAAGCGTTTAGACTCGAGCTGAGCTTATGGCATTGATAATGAAGCGTTTAGACTCGAGCTGAGCTTATGGCATTGATAATGAAGCGTTTAGACTCGAGCTGAGCTTATGGCATTGATAATGAAGCGTTTAGACTCCAGCTTAAGCGTCATTATCGATGTCATTTGCCTTATGGCAATGATAATGAAGCGTTTAGACTCGAGCTTAAGCGTCATTATCGATGTCATTCGCCTTATGGCATTGATAATGAAGCGTTTAGACTCGAGCTGAGCTTATGGCATTGATAATGAAGCGTTTAGACTCGAGCTGAGCTTATGGCATTGATAATGAAGCGTTTAGACTCGAGCTGAGCTTATGGCATTGATAATGAAGCGTTTAGACTCGAGCTGAGCTTATGGCATTGATAATGAAGCGTTTAGACTCGAGCTGAGCTTATGGCATTGATAATGAAGCGTTTAGACTCGAGCTGAGCTTATGGCATTGATAATGAAGCGTTTAGACTCGAGCTGAGCTTATGGCATTGATAATGAAGCGTTTAGACTCGAGCTGAGCTTATGGCATTGATAATGAAGCGTTTAGACTGCCTTGAGCCTGTTTTGAGCTTATGGCATTGATAATGAAGCGTTTAGACTCGAGCTGAGCTTATGGCATTGATAATGAAGCGTTTAGACTCGAGCTGAGCTTATGGCATTGATAATGAAGCGTTTAGACTCGAGCTGAGCTTATGGCATTGATAATGAAGCGTTTAGACTCGAGCTGAGCTTATGGCATTGATAATGAAGCGTTTAGACTCGAGCTGAGCTTATGGCATTGATAATGAAGCGTTTAGACTCCAGCTGAGCTGATGGCATTGATAATGAAGCGTTTAGACTCGAGCTGAGCTTATGGCATTGATAATGAAGCGTTTAGACTCCAGCTGAGCTTATGGCATTGATAATGAAGCGTTTAGACTCGAGCTGAGCTTATGGCATTGATAATGAAGCGTTTAGACTCGAGCTGAGCTTATGGCATTGATAATGAAGCGTTTAGACTCGAGCTGAGCTTATGGCATTGATAATGAAGCGTTTAGACTCCAGCTTAAGCGTCATTATCGATGTCATTTGCCTTATGGCATTGATAATGAAGCGTTTAGACTCGAGCTTAAGCGTCATTATCGATGTCATTCGCCTTATGGCATTGATAATGAAGCGTTTAGACTCGAGCTGAGCTTATGGCATTGATAATGAAGCGTTTAGACTCGAGCTGAGCTTATGGCATTGATAATGAAGCGTTTAGACTCGAGCTGAGCTTATGGCATTGATAATGAAGCGTTTAGACTCGAGCTGAGCTTATGGCATTGATAATGAAGCGTTTAGACTCGAGCTGAGCTTATGGCATTGATAATGAAGCGTTTAGACTCGAGCTGAGCTTATGGCATTGATAATGAAGCGTTTAGACTGCCTTGAGCCTGTTTTGAGCTTATGGCATTGATAATGAAGCGTTTAGACTCGAGCTGAGCTTATGGCATTGATAATGAAGCGTTTAGACTCGAGCTGAGCTTATGGCATTGATAATGAAGCGTTTAGACTCGAGCTGAGCTTATGGCATTGATAATGAAGCGTTTAGACTCGAGCTGAGCTTATGGCATTGATAATGAAGCGTTTAGACTCGAGCTGAGCTTATGGCATTGATAATGAAGCGTTTAGACTCCAGCTGAGCTGATGGCATTGATAATGAAGCGTTTAGACTCGAGCTGAGCTTATGGCATTGATAATGAAGCGTTTAGACTCCAGCTGAGCTTATGGCATTGATAATGAAGCGTTTAGACTCGAGCTGAGCTTATGGCATTGATAATGAAGCGTTTAGACTCGAGCTGAGCTTATGGCATTGATAATGAAGCGTTTAGACTCGAGCTGAGCTTATGGCATTGATAATGAAGCGTTTAGACTCCAGCTTAAGCGTCATTATCGATGTCATTTGCCTTATGGCATTGATAATGAAGCGTTTAGACTCGAGCTTAAGCGTCATTATCGATGTCATTCGCCTTATGGCATTGATAATGAAGCGTTTAGACTCGAGCTGAGCTTATGGCATTGATAATGAAGCGTTTAGACTCGAGCTGAGCTTATGGCATTGATAATGAAGCGTTTAGACTCGAGCTGAGCTTATGGCATTGATAATGAAGCGTTTAGACTCGAGCTGAGCTTATGGCATTGATAATGAAGCGTTTAGACTCGAGCTGAGCTTATGGCATTGATAATGAAGCGTTTAGACTCGAGCTGAGCTTATGGCATTGATAATGAAGCGTTTAGACTCGAGCTGAGCTTATGGCATTGATAATGAAGCGTTTAGACTCGAGCTGAGCTTATGGCATTGATAATGAAGCGTTTAGACTGCCTTGAGCCTGTTTTGAGCTTATGGCATTGATAATGAAGCGTTTAGACTCGAGCTGAGCTTATGGCATTGATAATGAAGCGTTTAGACTCGAGCTGAGCTTATGGCATTGATAATGAAGCGTTTAGACTCGAGCTGAGCTTATGGCATTGATAATGAAGCGTTTAGACTCGAGCTGAGCTTATGGCATTGATAATGAAGCGTTTAGACTCGAGCTGAGCTTATGGCATTGATAATGAAGCGTTTAGACTGCCTTGAGCCTGTTTTGAGCTTATGGCATTGATAATGAAGCGTTTAGACTCGAGCTGAGCTTATGGCATTGATAATGAAGCGTTTAGACTCGAGCTGAGCTTATGGCATTGATAATGAAGCGTTTAGACTCGAGCTGAGCTTATGGCATTGATAATGAAGCGTTTAGACTCGAGCTGAGCTTATGGCATTGATAATGAAGCGTTTAGACTCCAGCTGAGCTGATGGCATTGATAATGAAGCGTTTAGACTCGAGCTGAGCTTATGGCATTGATAATGAAGCGTTTAGACTCCAGCTGAGCTTATGGCATTGATAATGAAGCGTTTAGACTCGAGCTGAGCTTATGGCATTGATAATGAAGCGTTTAGACTCGAGCTGAGCTTATGGCATTGATAATGAAGCGTTTAGACTCGAGCTGAGCTTATGGCATTGATAATGAAGCGTTTAGACTCCAGCTTAAGCGTCATTATCGATGTCATTTGCCTTATGGCATTGATAATGAAGCGTTTAGACTCGAGCTTAAGCGTCATTATCGATGTCATTCGCCTTATGGCATTGATAATGAAGCGTTTAGACTCGAGCTGAGCTTATGGCATTGATAATGAAGCGTTTAGACTCGAGCTGAGCTTATGGCATTGATAATGAAGCGTTTAGACTCGAGCTGAGCTTATGGCATTGATAATGAAGCGTTTAGACTCGAGCTGAGCTTATGGCATTGATAATGAAGCGTTTAGACTCGAGCTGAGCTTACGGCATTGATAATGAAGCGTTTAGACTCGAGCTGAGCTTATGGCATTGATAATGAAGCGTTTAGACTGCCTTGAGCCTGTTTTGAGCTTATGGCATTGATAATGAAGCGTTTAGACTCGAGCTGAGCTTATGGCATTGATAATGAAGCGTTTAGACTCGAGCTGAGCTTATGGCATTGATAATGAAGCGTTTAGACTCGAGCTGAGCTTATGGCATTGATAATGAAGCGTTTAGACTCGAGCTGAGCTTATGGCATTGATAATGAAGCGTTTAGACTCGAGCTGAGCTTATGGCATTGATAATGAAGCGTTTAGACTCCAGCTGAGCTGATGGCATTGATAATGAAGCGTTTAGACTCGAGCTGAGCTTATGGCATTGATAATGAAGCGTTTAGACTCCAGCTGAGCTTATGGCATTGATAATGAAGCGTTTAGACTCGAGCTGAGCTTATGGCATTGATAATGAAGCGTTTAGACTCGAGCTGAGCTTATGGCATTGATAATGAAGCGTTTAGACTCGAGCTGAGCTTATGGCATTGATAATGAAGCGTTTAGACTCCAGCTTAAGCGTCATTATCGATGTCATTTGCCTTATGGCATTGATAATGAAGCGTTTAGACTCGAGCTTAAGCGTCATTATCGATGTCATTCGCCTTATGGCATTGATAATGAAGCGTTTAGACTCGAGCTGAGCTTATGGCATTGATAATGAAGCGTTTAGACTCGAGCTGAGCTTATGGCATTGATAATGAAGCGTTTAGACTCGAGCTGAGCTTATGGCATTGATAATGAAGCGTTTAGACTCGAGCTGAGCTTATGGCATTGATAATGAAGCGTTTAGACTCGAGCTGAGCTTATGGCATTGATAATGAAGCGTTTAGACTCGAGCTGAGCTTATGGCATTGATAATGAAGCGTTTAGACTCGAGCTGAGCTTATGGCATTGATAATGAAGCGTTTAGACTGCCTTGAGCCTGTTTTGAGCTTATGGCATTGATAATGAAGCGTTTAGACTCGAGCTGAGCTTATGGCATTGATAATGAAGCGTTTAGACTCGAGCTGAGCTTATGGCATTGATAATGAAGCGTTTAGACTCGAGCTGAGCTTATGGCATTGATAATGAAGCGTTTAGACTCGAGCTGAGCTTATGGCATTGATAATGAAGCGTTTAGACTCGAGCTGAGCTTATGGCATTGATAATGAAGCGTTTAGACTCCAGCTGAGCTGATGGCATTGATAATGAAGCGTTTAGACTCGAGCTGAGCTTATGGCATTGATAATGAAGCGTTTAGACTCCAGCTGAGCTTATGGCATTGATAATGAAGCGTTTAGACTCGAGCTGAGCTTATGGCATTGATAATGAAGCGTTTAGACTCGAGCTGAGCTTATGGCATTGATAATGAAGCGTTTAGACTCGAGCTGAGCTTATGGCATTGATAATGAAGCGTTTAGACTCCAGCTTAAGCGTCATTATCGATGTCATTTGCCTTATGGCATTGATAATGAAGCGTTTAGACTCGAGCTTAAGCGTCATTATCGATGTCATTCGCCTTATGGCATTGATAATGAAGCGTTTAGACTCGAGCTGAGCTTATGGCATTGATAATGAAGCGTTTAGACTCGAGCTGAGCTTATGGCATTGATAATGAAGCGTTTAGACTCGAGCTGAGCTTATGGCATTGATAATGAAGCGTTTAGACTCGAGCTGAGCTTATGGCATTGATAATGAAGCGTTTAGACTCGAGCTGAGCTTACGGCATTGATAATGAAGCGTTTAGACTCGAGCTGAGCTTATGGCATTGATAATGAAGCGTTCAGACTCGAGCTGAGCTTATGGCATTGATAATGAAGCGTTTAGAATCCAGCTGAGCTTATGGCTTTGATAATGAAGCGTTTAGACTCGAGCTGAGCTTATGGCATTGATAATGAAGCGTTTAGACTCCAGCTGAGCTTATGGCATTGATAATGAAGCGTTTAGACTCGAGCTGAGCTTATGGCATTGATAATGAAGCGTTTAGACTCCAGCTGAGCTTATGGCATTGATAATGAAGCGTTTAGACTCGAGCTGAGCTTATGGCATTGATAATGAAGCGTTTAGACTCGAGCTGAGCTTATGGCATTGATAATGAAGCGTTTAGACTCGAGCTGAGCTTATGGCATTGATAATGAAGCGTTTAGACTCCAGCTTAAGCGTCATTATCGATGTCATTTGCCTTATGGCATTGATAATGAAGCGTTTAGACTCGAGCTTAAGCGTCATTATCGATGTCATTTGCCTTATGGCATTGATAATGAAGCGTTTAGACTCGAGCTTAAGCGTCATTATCGATGTCATTTGCCTTATGGCATTGATAATGAAGCGTTTAGACTCGAGCTGAGCTTATGGCATTGATAATGAAGCGTTTAGACTCGAGCTGAGCTTATGGCATTGATAATGAAGCGTTTAGACTCGAGCTGAGCTTATGGCATTGATAATGAAGCGTTTAGACTCGAGCTGAGCTTATGGCATTGATAATGAAGCGTTTAGACTCGAGCTGAGCTTATGGCATTGATAATGAAGCGTTTAGACTGCCTTGAGCCTGTTTTGAGCTTATGGCATTGATAATGAAGCGTTTAGACTCGAGCTGAGCTTATGGCATTGATAATGAAGCGTTTAGACTCGAGCTGAGCTTATGGCATTGATAATGAAGCGTTTAGACTCGAGCTGAGCTTATGGCATTGATAATGAAGCGTTTAGACTCGAGCTGAGCTTATGGCATTGATAATGAAGCGTTTAGACTCGAGCTGAGCTTATGGCATTGATAATGAAGCGTTTAGACTCCAGCTGAGCTGATGGCATTGATAATGAAGCGTTTAGACTCGAGCTGAGCTTATGGCATTGATAATGAAGCGTTTAGACTCCAGCTGAGCTTATGGCATTGATAATGAAGCGTTTAGACTCGAGCTGAGCTTATGGCATTGATAATGAAGCGTTTAGACTCGAGCTGAGCTTATGGCATTGATAATGAAGCGTTTAGACTCCAGCTTAAGCGTCATTATCGATGTCATTTGCCTTATGGCATTGATAATGAAGCGTTTAGACTCGAGCTTAAGCGTCATTATCGATGTCATTCGCCTTATGGCATTGATAATGAAGCGTTTAGACTCGAGCTGAGCTTATGGCATTGATAATGAAGCGTTTAGACTCGAGCTGAGCTTATGGCATTGATAATGAAGCGTTTAGACTCGAGCTGAGCTTATGGCATTGATAATGAAGCGTTTAGACTCGAGCTGAGCTTATGGCATTGATAATGAAGCGTTTAGACTCGAGCTGAGCTTACGGCATTGATAATGAAGCGTTTAGACTCGAGCTGAGCTTATGGCATTGATAATGAAGCGTTTAGACTCGAGCTGAGCTTATGGCATTGATAATGAAGCGTTTAGACTCCAGCTGAGCTTATGGGTTTGATAATGAAGCGTTTAGACTCGAGCTGAGCTTATGGCATTGATAATGAAGCGTTTAGACTCCAGCTGAGCTTATGGCATTGATAATGAAGCGTTTAGACTCGAGCTGAGCTTATGGCATTGATAATGAAGCGTTTAGACTCCAGCTGAGCTTATGGCATTGATAATGAAGCGTTTAGACTCGAGCTGAGCTTATGGCATTGATAATGAAGCGTTTAGACTCGAGCTGAGCTTATGGCATTGATAATGAAGCGTTTAGACTCGAGCTGAGCTTATGGCATTGATAATGAAGCGTTTAGACTCCAGCTGAGCTGATGGCATTGATAATGAAGCGTTTAGACTCAAGCTGAGCTTATGGCATTGATAATGAAGCGTTTAGACTCCAGCTGAGCTTATGGCATTGATAATGAAGCGTTTAGACTCGAGCTGAGCTTATGGCATTGATAATGAAGCGTTTAGACTCGAGCTGAGCTTATGGCATTGATAATGAAGCGTTTAGACTCCAGCTGAGCTTATGGCATTGATAATGAAGCGTTTAGACTCGAGCTGAGCTTATGGCATTGATAATGAAGCGTTTAGACTCGAGCTGAGCTTATGGCATTGATAATGAAGCGTTTAGACTCGAGCTGAGCTTATGGCATTGATAATGAAGCGTTTAGACTCCAGCTTAAGCGTCATTATCGATGTCATTTGCCTTATGGCATTGATAATGAAGCGTTTAGACTCGAGCTTAAGCGTCATTATCGATGTCATTTGCCTTATGGCATTGATAATGAAGCGTTTAGACTCGAGCTTAAGCGTCATTATCGATGTCATTTGCCTTATGGCATTGATAATGAAGCGTTTAGACTCGAGCTGAGCTTATGGCATTGATAATGAAGCGTTTAGACTCGAGCTGAGCTTATGGCATTGATAATGAAGCGTTTAGACTCGAGCTGAGCTTATGGCATTGATAATGAAGCGTTTAGACTCGAGCTGAGCTTATGGCATTGATAATGAAGCGTTTAGACTCGAGCTGAGCTTATGGCATTGATAATGAAGCGTTTAGACTCGAGCTGAGCTTATGGCATTGATAATGAAGCGTTTAGACTCGAGCTGAGCTTATGGCATTGATAATGAAGCGTTTAGACTGCCTTGAGCCTGTTTTGAGCTTATGGCATTGATAATGAAGCGTTTAGACTCGAGCTGAGCTTATGGCATTGATAATGAAGCGTTTAGACTCGAGCTGAGCTTATGGCATTGATAATGAAGCGTTTAGACTCGAGCTGAGCTTATGGCATTGATAATGAAGCGTTTAGACTCGAGCTGAGCTTATGGCATTGATAATGAAGCGTTTAGACTCGAGCTGAGCTTATGGCATTGATAATGAAGCGTTTAGACTCCAGCTGAGCTGATGGCATTGATAATGAAGCGTTTAGACTCGAGCTGAGCTTATGGCATTGATAATGAAGCGTTTAGACTCCAGCTGAGCTTATGGCATTGATAATGAAGCGTTTAGACTCGAGCTGAGCTTATGGCATTGATAATGAAGCGTTTAGACTCGAGCTGAGCTTATGGCATTGATAATGAAGCGTTTAGACTCGAGCTGAGCTTATGGCATTGATAATGAAGCGTTTAGACTCGAGCTGAGCTTATGGCATTGATAATGAAGCGTTTAGACTCCAGCTTAAGCGTCATTATCGATGTCATTTGCCTTATGGCATTGATAATGAAGCGTTTAGACTCGAGCTTAAGCGTCATTATCGATGTCATTCGCCTTATGGCATTGATAATGAAGCGTTTAGACTCGAGCTGAGCTTATGGCATTGATAATGAAGCGTTTAGACTCGAGCTGAGCTTATGGCATTGATAATGAAGCGTTTAGACTCGAGCTGAGCTTATGGCATTGATAATGAAGCGTTTAGACTCGAGCTGAGCTTACGGCATTGATAATGAAGCGTTTAGACTCGAGCTGAGCTTATGGCATTGATAATGAAGCGTTTAGACTCGAGCTGAGCTTATGGCATTGATAATGAAGCGTTTAGACTCCAGCTGAGCTTATGGCTTTGATAATGAAGCGTTTAGACTCGAGCTGAGCTTATGGCATTGATAATGAAGCGTTTAGACTCCAGCTGAGCTTATGGCATTGATAATGAAGCGTTTAGACTCGAGCTGAGCTTATGGCATTGATAATGAAGCGTTTAGACTCCAGCTGAGCTTATGGCATTGATAATGAAGCGTTTAGACTCGAGCTGAGCTTATGGCATTGATAATGAAGCGTTTAGACTCGAGCTGAGCTTATGGCATTGATAATGAAGCGTTTAGACTCGAGCTGAGCTTATGGCATTGATAATGAAGCGTTTAGACTCCAGCTTAAGCGTCATTATCGATGTCATTTGCCTTATGGCATTGATAATGAAGCGTTTAGACTCGAGCTTAAGCGTCATTATCGATGTCATTTGCCTTATGGCATTGATAATGAAGCGTTTAGACTCGAGCTTAAGCGTCATTATCGATGTCATTTGCCTTATGGCATTGATAATGAAGCGTTTAGACTCGAGCTGAGCTTATGGCATTGATAATGAAGCGTTTAGACTCGAGCTGAGCTTATGGCATTGATAATGAAGCGTTTAGACTCGAGCTGAGCTTATGGCATTGATAATGAAGCGTTTAGACTCGAGCTGAGCTTATGGCATTGATAATGAAGCGTTCAGACTCGAGCTGAGCTTATGGCATTGATAATGAAGCGTTTAGACTCGAGCTGAGCTTATGGCATTGATAATGAAGCGTTTAGACTCGAGCTGAGCTTATGGCATTGATAATGAAGCGTTTAGACTCCAGCTTAAGCGTCATTATCGATGTCATTTGCCTTATGGCATTGATAATGAAGCGTTTAGACTCGAGCTTAAGCGTCATTATCGATGTCATTTGCCTTATGGCATTGATAATGAAGCGTTTAGACTCGAGCTTAAGCGTCATTATCGATGTCATTTGCCTTATGGCATTGATAATGAAGCGTTTAGACTCGAGCTGAGCTTATGGCATTGATAATGAAGCGTTTAGACTCGAGCTGAGCTTATGGCATTGATAATGAAGCGTTTAGACTCGAGCTGAGCTTATGGCATTGATAATGAAGCGTTTAGACTCGAGCTGAGCTTATGGCATTGATAATGAAGCGTTTAGACTCGAGCTGAGCTTATGGCATTGATAATGAAGCGTTTAGACTCGAGCTGAGCTTATGGCATTGATAATGAAGCGTTTAGACCCGAGCTGAGCTTATGGCATTGATAATGAAGCGTTTAGACTCGAGCTGAGCTTATGGCATTGATAATGAAGCGTTTAGACTCGAGCTGAGCTTATGGCATTGATAATGAAGCGTTTAGACTCCAGCTGAGCTTATGGCATTGATAATGAAGCGTTTAGACTCGAGCTGAGCTTATGGCATTGATAATGAAGCGTTTAGACTCGAGCTGAGCTTATGGCATTGATAATGAAGCGTTTAGACTCGAGCTGAGCTTATGGCATTGATAATGAAGCGTTTAGACTCGAGCTGAGCTTATGGCATTGATAATGAAGCGTTTAGACTCCAGCTTAAGCGTCATTATCGATGTCATTTGCCTTATGGCATTGATAATGAAGCGTTTAGACTCGAGCTTAAGCGTCATTATCGATGTCATTTGCCTTATGGCATTGATAATGAAGCGTTTAGACTCGAGCTTAAGCGTCATTATCGATGTCATTTGCCTTATGGCATTGATAATGAAGCGTTTAGACTCGAGCTTAAGCGTCATTATCGATGTCATTTGCCATGAAATACCATAGTTACATAGATCCGAGTAGTGCTAGTAAGTTAGTTTCCCGCTAAAAAGGTCAGACAGAAGAATGAGGAAGTTGGTTTGGACCGAACAGCCTCAAAATCTTGAAGTCCTCCTAAAGACAGGCTTCTATCATGTTGTAGTCGGAATCAAGAACGGAGGTAAAAAATAAGCCTACAACGATATCTTCAACTTCTTTAGCCTCTTGTGCGTCTTTCATTTTCTGAACAGTGCCCGGTTACAATGCCCGGTTATCGGAAGAAAATGTTATAGTTTAAAATGGTTTTGTTACCTGGGGAATTTGTTGTACGAGGTCCATCATGTTGAATGTGTTCGGGCGCACAGCGGAGGCCATGCTCCGTGAGAGAATCTCCGAAGCCCATTCATCACCTCGGGAAAAGGACGGGAGAAGGGAGTTAACACCTGAAAAAATAGGGTTCTCTCTCCTCTCTCCATTCCTTCGATATCGATATCTCCCTTCCAGTCACAATTTCAAGATCCCTCTTTATGTCCTCTCTCCCTCGCTAAGATCCTCTTTTTCTCCCTCCCTCTCTCTTTCTCTTTCTCTCTCCTTTTCTATCTTTCTCCTTCTCTCTCTATTGTTGTTGTTGTTTTGCCCATAGGTCCTGTCGAGAGGAATCCTTTTGGGATAGGTTGGTGAGGATCCTTTTGAGTCCGGAGAGATTTTCTCCGTCTACACTCGCACCGCAGTCGGCGATCCTCTTGGCGAGACCCATTCGTTAACCGGAGAAGGGCAAGAGGTTATTTCACTGGCGCCTCGACTCGCCATTGAAAGTATAGCGGAGTATCGGCTGATGTTTTTCCGGTGGCATGCCCAGGCCGGTCCGGCATCGCCCTCCTTTGACGAGCTATACTACCCAGTTTTGGTCCGCGGCGGGATTTGTCCCGCTACCTCCCAGCACGAATTCTTCGTAGGGAGGCGTCCCTCTATCCGCCACCTGAGGTTCTCTCTCTATTCGCCTAGTGAAGCTATACATATTAGTAACCCCTAGGTGTTGACTGTAGAATGCGATTGTTGCTCTGTCCGTAGTTGCTGGCCAGCGATACCAAAGCGTTCGGCCCCCCACATTCACCGTCCACCAAGGACTTCATTCCTCCGCCTGATAGAGTCCTTAATTATTCAGTATTTCGCTTCAAAATAACTTTTAACAAAATACAAATTCGGAACAGATAGCGCATACGTATTGAGAAAAGTAACCCTGTATCAAAATTTTTTATGAAAAACACATCAAACTTTTAACATTTTTATATGCTCAAAACTTAACAATAAGAAAAAAAATATATGAAGAGAAAGGGTGTAAATCACAAATTAGTATCTACATCATGACTACGATTTGATTTGAGTTTTTGTTACCCGAAAAAATTAATAGAGGTATTATCTGATAAGATTTTTGAAAAATTAATGCGAAAAACAACAGAAAATTTTGAATTATCAAGAACATGAAAAAATATTTGAGTAAAGTTTATATCTAACTGAACTTCAAAAAATATCCTTCGTAAAAATATCGTAAAAAATTCAAAAATAAGTATGCTAATATGCAATGGTAAGTTTTTTGAGCATGTCTAGAGCACCCTCAAAGGTTTAATGATAAAGAAACAGAACAGAAATCTAATAGTATTGATGGAATACACGTTGCGTGGGAGCAAAAAAAGGAAAGGGAGAGTGACTGTACAAGAAAGATAAAATGATAGAGTGATAGAGGGAGAATGCACAAACTACAAAAAGTCACGATAGCAATGTATTTAAGGTTGATAGACTACAAACCTATTAACACGATAGAGTTAACTTTGAAACTTTCATTAGCCGTTAAAAAAATATACATAGTTTACGCTTAAAATTTTACTTCAACCCCCCCGCACGGGATAAAATGCACTGGGGAAGTTCTATGATACTTTAGCAACCACCCCCTTAAACCCGGGCGGTAAAGGATGCTGCATCTCCATATATTGATTGGGTAGTTATATTCAATTAAATTCTTCATTCCAAATGGGCAAAATCAGAGTTAAGTCTCAGCGGATATACTGTCACGAGTGTGAGTTCAGTGAACGGGTTAAGACGAAGAAAAAAGCGCGAGTATCACAGGAAAAAAATCTATTCTAGTAGCAGTTTACAGGAACAGATTTATAACCGCAAGCGGGATTCAGGTACAATAATTTCAACAGGCAAGTCAATGATACATTTTCTAAACAAACGAGAGGATTTCATCTTTACAACGTGAGCAGGTAAACTGTTCCAGATATCAATAGAACGAGATGCACAAGTGCTATTTGAGTGAGTTATTCTCGATGGTAGAATTATTCTTAAAGAATTAGATAATCTATTATATGTTTCCATGGATTACTTTTTTCAATTTGTTACTAAGTTGTACTTCTTTTTTTAACGAATGTTGACTTTTGTATGAAATGATTGCTTAGGCTTAAGCAAAAATGTAAAAAACTGATTGGATTTTATAGAGTGTTTTGTTAAAGTAAAATTCTGCGGAAGCTTCTGTAAAATGTGTGGGGTGGGGGTAAAAATACAATTCTGCCGAGGGATTTTGTAGTACAAACTGTGTTCTTCAGAAATCGTGATTGTTCGGGGGCTTATGTAAAAGATTGCCGGGTGTGGACTTTAGCCATCCATTTGCTGTGGTAGGAGGGTGTTGTGAAATCTTGACATCATATTATACTTTCTATCCCCACGTCTCAAATTATATATTTCACTTTGCCCCCCCCCCCCAAAAAAAAAATCTGTTGTAGGGAGTGCGATTGTATCACTGGGGAAGGGGGGGGGGGGGCTTAAGTAAAATTCAACCTAGTTTGCTTGGAACTATCAATTATAATCAACCAGTCAAAGATATTTTAGCAGAAACAATAAAAGTTGGGCCAGTTAGAGTTATTCTACTTCAAACTTGGTAAAGGGGTCCTGCAGTCGGAGAGAACATCCAATACAAGGCTTCTCAATGATATTCGATCCTCTGACTAATTCAATGGGTCCGTGTACGTTTTTAGTCGCAGGGACCTCTTCTATCTTTTTCAGCTCATTCATATGTACGTGAATACACAAGGTACATAACTTTCGTATTTGTAATTCATTGTTAAACTGGTTTCCTTTCAACAGAAAAAAATTCGTTCACAATGAATTTTATTGTTTTAAGGAAAAACTGATTGAAATTAAAAAGATCGACACAGCTTAAAAAGGTAAAATTTTGTTGTCTCATTTTTTTGCTATAGCCGACAAGTCTAACAAGTCATTCACATCTCCTCGAATTTTCTTTTTTTTTAAACAAAAAATAGTTCTATAAGGTCTTCGCGGCGGACGACGAGAAAATTTTTTCAAGAACACGGTCTCACCTTTTGAAATTCACAATAATAAAAGTATTTCATTGGCCATTTTTGACTATTAAGAGGGATGTTCTAACAAACCACTTTTCGAAAGCTCTGGCCCGATTCGTCTCCAAATTTTATCTTTAACAACACGTGAGTGAACCAACCCGGTTAGACAATACATTACATTAAGTCTTTTCCACAGAGCTAGACATGGTAAGTCAATGTGTGGTGAAACCTCCTCCCTCATGCGATGATAACATGGTCGAATTCGTAATAACAGGGTTCCAATTGGAGATAAACAAACCCAAGAAAAAGTTCTATCTTTGCTATCAAAAAGCAGACTATAACTTGGCCAACTTTTTGATGAGTGACATAGACTGGCCTGGAATCCTTTCCACACAAGTAGATTCTTAACTAAAATATGACATTTTTCTCGAGAAGATCCGTGAAATTATCAAAAAAAGCATTCCACTGGTCAAGATGAGGCTATTCAACAGAAAAACTATGATTGGAACTTCTCCATTCAAAAAAAGGAACATGAAACTTTGTAACCTCGAACTCTGTTGAAAGTTCTACAACATACTTAATAACGAATGTTTAAAAGGCTTATTTAATTTAGTTGTAACTTAGTTAATATACAAATGTGTTAAGCAAATCTAATCATTTTTATAAATTTAGAAAAATTTTCATTTTTTGTCACCAATCAGTAATAGCACGCTTTCGGAATTCTCAAATGATATTCAAGATTACTCTTCAAGTCTACTGTTCAAAAAAAGAAGGCTTGTGGTCATCATGGTCATCATGGTCATCATGGTCATCATGGTCATCATGGTCATCATGGTCATCATGGTCGCAATCGGCCTTCAACTGCGAGCCGCTTTTTTCTCTCACTTTGATTATCCAAGTGAAAAGCTCGGGTCAACATCTTCAACCTGGATCCAACACCTCCTTACACCCAAACTTAACCCGTTGCGAAAAAAGTATACATGTACAGTACCGTGCAGAAGTATACCAAAAAGTATATTTTACAGTGTTTCTTGCATCTTTGTGATCTTTGTGAATGTCTTGCATCTTTCTGATCATCCTCAGTGAGTGACTGTCTGGCATCTTTGTGGTATAGAGGCCACCAAGATCATTGCAATAAAAAGAAACAAGTAAACAAGAACATATTTCAGAAATCTCGAAAAAAACTGTTTTCAGAAAAAAATTGCTGAGCTGTTCTGCTTTTCCAGAAACGGCTCCATTTTGTAACAGTATGATGTGAGTCACGAGCTACACAACATATAAATAAATTGCGCCAGTGGGCGCAAAAACAGAAAAGTTATACGACAAAATATACTCAAATATACTCTTTGGTATACTTCTGCACGGTACTGTATATTATAAAAAGAATTTGGTGAAGTTCTCAAGCTTGGAATTGCCTTGTATAAATGCGTTTTTTTGGGTGTTGTAGCTGAAATCTACACAAAAGTTATCAAGTATGTTGTAGAGCTTTCAACAGAGTTCAAAATTGGTATTGACACATATTACTATTGTCTTCGCCCCTTTCTGTTTGAATGAGTAGCAATGAGCAATCCAAACATGAATGAGATTCTAGACGCCCTTGCTCTTTTCAGGACCAATCTTGGGATCGATGTAATTGCACGTCTCCCTCTCCCTCTCTCTCTCCCTCTCTCTATCTCTATCACTCTCTATCTATTTCTTCTCTATCTTTCTCTGTATCTTTTTTCTTCTATTTATCTCTATCCGTGTTCTGCCTCTTCTTCTTTAGCTCTCTCCCTTACTCTTTTCTGTTCCAAAATATTTGAACTGCTCCATTTGCTTTGTTTCCAGTGGAGATATTACTTTCTATAGCGTTAACGTTCTATATTTAACTTACTTTGCAATAATTTTTATCCTGCCAAGAAGCTTGATTTCATGATTTCATGATTACGGGTCCTTTTGATTTCATGATTTCATGATTACGGGTCCTTTTGATTTCATGATTTCATGATTACGGGTCCTTTTGATTTCATGATTTCATGATTACGGGTCCTTTTGATTTCATGATTTCATGATTACGGGTCCTTTTGATTTCATGATTTCATGATTACGGGTCCTTTTGATTTCATGATTTCATGATTACGGGTCCTTTTGATTTCATGATTTCATGATTACGGGTCCTTTTGATTTCATGATTTCATGATTACGGGTCCTTTTTCAACAAAACCGTTTCTCGACAAATTCGCTCAACGACAAAGCAAGCTTCTAATTTTGCAGATGTACGACGAAGACGAAGCACTAGATGCTGACCCTCCTTTGTCTTCTCGAGTTGATTTCAACTTTAGACCTATTAAGGTTGGTCTGGATGCATGCATTCAGCTCTGCTTTCGATTCAGTGGCTTTTCGCCCTTCTCAGCAACCAATGACGTGAACAGAGTATCTCAGAGAACAGACTCAACAAAAATTGGAAAAGACTTTTTCACACCCAAAATATCTTTTCTAAAAGACCGCTGAAGAATTTATAAACCCAAGAAAGACTTTTTTGATGAGTCTGATGGAATGACACACACACAAATTTAATAAATCATATGATAAATGCCTTCAACTTAAATATGTATATGTAATATTTTTCTTTCGATCTTTCTCTGATCCCTGCGTCGCTTCTTGTTTGTGAAGCAGACATAAAGTAAGATTAAGGCACTCAGTACTGGCATTTTCCAAATTCTTCGATTTGGATTGACGTTTCAGAGGTAGAATAGTATTGCTTATTACCCGCTTTTCGACAGCAAATGCTTCAGGTTGGGGTGAGATATAGACCTAGCGTGGTAGAATTAGAGCATGCTTCCTTCGTCTCTTTTATTGTTTTCCGCAGAGAAAAGTACGAACACTGCTGATCTTCCTCGACCCACTCGGTTTAGGATCTGTCCGCGTAGCATATGAGTCGATGTAGCGTTTATTAAGAGCCTTAATTTTAATTTGGAGGTCGATTTGTACGATAAAACTTTCACAGATAATAGTTTACCGGAACGGTGATGATCTGGATCCGGGGACGGTGGTTATGGTGACGCGGCGCGAATTCAAACACTGGATTGTCTTCCTGGATGGGCTGACTAGGAGACTCAAGGCAACCACGGCCGTGCACTGGGTGATGGACACTAATGGAGTGCGCATCGAGAATGTCAGCGACCGAATTTGTTCACGATTACGGTATTTCAGAGTATTAACTCCAGGTCACTTCAATTAGCTCAAAGTTCCTAACTTGTAGTCGCTAATAGTCAGACTCTTTTACAGTTTACCACTGTTTAGGTAAAAATTTGAGCTAGATCTATGTAGTAGGTACATATAACTTCCGTCCAGATCAAAAATGATTTTTTTAAAATCTTAGTTGTTGTCAGTTGTTTGATGTGTTTAAGCCGAATGGCAACATTAGCGTGAGCTATACCTAAGAATTATCTAAGATTTAGAGAACGTGTTAAAAAGAAATTTTGTCAGAGCGAAGGCAGCCGAAGGGCGTGCGCGATCTGGTCGGTAGTAAAGTACACCCTTTTAGCTTAACATTTGAAAAAGCTGAAAAAACATTTGCATAAGTCAATGGGGTGAAAATTCATTACGAATTCAGTTGTAACATTAGTTTTTTTTATAGTAGAGAAATCACAAAATACGAGAAATTATTTTTATTCTTGTTCTTACTCGTTATTATTTCTTCTCTGTTCAGCTCGTTATTATTTCTTCTCTCTTTCTTTTTCTTTCTCGCTCTTTCTCTCTTTATCTCTTTCTCTCTTCAAGTTTACTAAAATTGCTGCTCGAGTGTCTACTGATACATTCATCACAATTGTTACAGACGGATATATCGATCGAAGAAGGGAATTTGAACTTTATTTCATTCAGTTCGATGATCTGCAAAACGGCGGAGAATACGTTGCCATTCAGAAGTTGCCCTTCATTCCGTGTTTCTACGGCTCTCGTCGAGTCGTCCCAAATTCAGCAAGGGTTTGTTCGATGGTTTTTTCACTGAGCGACGTGTTCGATGTTTTTTCACTGAGCAACTCAGTCTCCTAAGGGCTCAGACTTTCAATTCAATTCACTTTATTCGCCAAAGGTATGCTTGTTGTCGCATACACATATAAGGTAGACATTAAACAACAAAAACGAAAAGAAAAAATTTAAGATTAAAAATAAAAAAAAATGGGACACAACAGGCACTGACTAGGAATAGAAAGAAGAAGAAAAACACAATCTAGTGGGTATTTCTTATGTGACTCATGTGCTCAATTTTTGTTTTAATCTCCTCTGGCCTATTCATGTGAAAAATCTTGTTTGAGCAACTTAAAGAACTCTTTTAATTGAACAAAAAATACTTTTTAAACTTCTAATCCGAGTCCCTTGCTGTTTGAAATATTGGTAAATCATTTCATTAGACGAATAGTAACTAGTTTTTTGTGCTTTTCGGTTCATTCTTACCTAGGTTTAAGGTACCAAACGAAGTTGTATGGACCAGACGGCCTTGTTTCGAATAGAAAAATTCTTTCCAGTCTCTACACAAAATCTGAAATTTTTTTCTGTTAAAAAATTGTAATTTGTAGCGTTCCCTTCGGCTTTTTTCCGGTGGTTTGTTCCAACTTCAATCAAGTGACCAGACCAATTCATTTCCTCTTTTCTTCATAAAATATTACATTATACTTTCCCCTCCTCCACAAACATCCCAATTTCACACTCTTCATTACTCTATAGTTGGCTCTCTCTCTCTCTCTCTCTCTCTCTCTCTCTCTCTCTCTCTCTCCCTCTCTTCTCTTCTCTTTTATTCTCATTCTTTCTTTTTCTCTTCCTAGCTCTCCTCTTCTCATCTCCCTCTCTCTCTCTCTTTCTATTCGATCTCTCTCAGCTTCCTCTATTCCACCTTCACTTCCTTTTCCGGATCCCGCGTAAGCTATGTCAGAGCAAGACAGAAAAATCATGGAAAACGTTTATCCATGAGCTTTGGAACGACCATTACCACAATCCAAGTGAACAGAAATTGTATAGTGAAGAGAGCTTAACGAATATGCAATTTGGCGAGAACAAGCGCCGCTAGAATTTCGCGATGCTCTTCCTTTTAGCATTTCGATAATGTGGCATATTTTATAAAGCCTTGGGACAAAAAGTTAAGCTAAAAGCCTCGGTTTTGGTTATTGAAAGCTCTCAGGTTCTATCGTACGCACCTCGAAACACGAAGCGACTTATAATCGACTTATAATTCTAATGCTCCATTAAATGTTGAGTGATATGATAAGTTTTTTAACATTCAATGATTTCATTAGCAGAATTCATGAAGGAAATACACTTGAGGAACTTGTATGGAATAAGAGGACTCATGTATTTCTTCATCACTTTCATTGATCACATTCGAACTTTATTCAAAATACAATTTTCAAATAATGATGAAATATAGATGTATAATCACGACATAGTGTAGGAAAAACTTCCAGGCGTTCACGATTCAATGGAATTTGCCTGAAGGGAAGCAGAGCTTCCTGGAAGGTGCGGAAAGTCTGGATATCTACATGAAACACCACGGTTACGGCAGCATCACAGGTCTAGCCTATCCCTTTGACTCCATGTTTATGAAGTCCCCGCGGTCCGTATCCCTACTCGCCGAACACTACAGAGGCGACGATGAAAAGTTCGCCTTTTCAGAAAAGGAGAACAGAGAGAAAAATGAAGAAAGAGAATATAAAAATAAATATTGGAAGAAAATATAGAGAAGAGACAAATAAGCCAAGACAGTGAGGACAAAATCGACAAAGTGTTGTGATACTAGCAGCTAATTTGTCGGCGTAAGAAATACTCATACATTTATTGTGTATAATATTTATTTGAAAAAAACTCTGTGTGGTGAATTTCCAACTGAAAACCTGCACAAACGGCTTTCAGTCCAGTTATTCTTCAGAGAAAAAAAGGAAAAATTTAGATACTCAAGTGCTTTCTAAAAACGTTTTGTTGGGTTAAGTTTGTAATATTTAAATAAATTACATCCAAAGATTTTAAGTAAATTACGAACTGTATTAAAAAAGTTTAATTCTTTGAAACAAAGCTTTCACAACTTCTTTAAAAAATAAATTTAGCCATCCGGATTCAATTTACAGGTTGAACGACTACGTTGCTCCGAACTTAGCCTCTGAGGTGACGGAGAGCTTGGAGAGACAGAAGAGAGATGGTTTAGACATGAACAGGAGAGGTAACAGAAATGAGGAGACTTCAGATGCAATTGAGGCAGCGACGGAAGAGAGAATGAGGGAAGAAATGAGGAGGGACGTTCGTGGAGTTCCAGATCATGCAGGAAAGAGAAACCAGGAGCCCGGGACCCTAGATGGCCTAGAAACCGCATCTGAAATTGGAGAAGCAAAAAACCAGGACAATTTTTTGAAGAAGAAGAAACAGGGATTGGATACCGGTGTAAAGTCGAGAGAAGATTTCAGTGGAACCCGGAAAGAGAACGACACGGAGGAGAACGAAATCACATTGCAAGAAAATAAGGAGCTTGAGCGAGATTTGGAGAGCAAAAAAGAGGAATCAGAAGCTGATGAAAGCATGAAAGAGTCACAGCAAGGGATTGATGTTGACGACAGCATCGATGAGGAGGAGCAACAGGAATCTGAGAAGAGTGATCAACAGACGATAACAAATGAAAAGGGTCGTGAATTAGGCACAGAAGTTAGTGTAAGAGACGTTGCAGAAGACAAGAAGGACTGTGCTTTGGAGGGAAGTAAAAAGGAATTTGGCTTGTCTGACGAAAAAAAGGAGCAAGAATCAAGAGTCGCGAAAAGAGAGCGTGATTCCCAACAACAGAATAGGGCTTCGAGGAAAGCCGGACCGGAGTTAGGGGACGATATAGATTTGGAATCGTCTCCGCTCTCTACTAACCCTGACTCAGAAAACCTTCCGACTGTGGTAGTTACTCAGGTGCCGACCAGAGAGAGCACCTTTAGAGAGGAATCAGGCAAAGGGGACGCGAGCCAGAAAAGAAGTGGGGTCAGAGCAGTGAGAGGTCGCGTTAGGGGGACGAGTATTCCTAGGCTGGCACAGTCTCCGAGTACGCAGAAGACTGAACGACCGGGTCAGACACTTCTCCCTGTCCTTCGCCGAGAAGTTCATCGGAGAGAGGGCAAGGAAGGGATCCCTGTCAGTCGAAGCAGTGTCACTCTGAAAGATGAGAAGAGAGGAAGCCCGGTCAGTCGAAGAAATGTTAATCGTAGAGACGGTGAGAGCGGAAGCGAAGAGCGAGAGAAAGGAGGGAAGGAAAATGTGAGAGAAGTCAGAGTCAGGAAAGACCACAGAGAAGTGAGAGAGAGTAGGGGAGGCAGAGAGGCCGAAGACAACGCCGAGAAGACGGGCAGGGGTGAGATCAGAGGAAGCATCAAGTACAACGTCGCAGGCAGAATAAGTCAGTACTGTATTCGACCTTTAATTTAGAAATCTTCGATTTTCTTTATCACAAGTTTTTATTTCCTTCAGAGTCATGGCTGACAGAAATTTTTCAGAAATGAAAAAATTGAGAAGCTACGGCGTCGGACTAAAATAGGTTTTCTGAGACTTTAAATAAGACGTGAATTAAACGTCTACCAAATAAATGTTGACACGTCCACCAAGCAAGTCCATCACAAATATTTTTCTTTCTCTTTTTTGTATGCTCTTTTGTTCATTTCTTCTTACAGTTTTTTTCCGGCATAGTTTCACTTTAGGGGTCCGCGCTTCACTTGAGGGGGACTTTTGTTTTCAGTGTGTTCGTATTACTGTGTTGAGTAGACCATTTATTTTCTTTGTTTTCCGAAAAATTCAGTCAATGAATTGGCAAAAAAGAAATAATGTTCCAAAATTTCTCATGTAGTCTTGTTCCTAAGCCGTACGGCCTCGTTAGCGTGACCTTTGCCTAAGCCAAAACGAGAGGGTAAATATGAAAATCAATTGAAAACATGTAAGAAAATTCACTTAATTAGACCGGGTTCGAACAACAATATTGTGGCTAATTGTTCAATATGACCTCGTTCTTAAGGTATACACGGCATCGTTAGCATAAACTTCACCTGAGCCTAAGCGAAAAAAATTAGTAAAAGTAACCTGACCCCCCCCTCAAGTAAAGCCCCACCCTTCCTCAAATAAAATTGTGCAGAAAAAAATTGAAAGAATAAACAAAACAAAAAACAAGAAAAAGAAGAAAAACTAACAAAAAAATTTGGTGGGTGTTTAATCTATATTTGGTGGACTGGTTTGGTGAAAATGTCAACATTATTTGGTAGACTGGTTTGGTGGACGTGGCTTAGTTTTTGGTGGGCTCATTTTTGGACGTTAAACAATTATTTGGTAGGCGTTTAAAATTTCCCTTTTTAATTATCTTGATTATGAAGTGTCCATAAAATGAGAGAGTTATTAAGTAAAGGGAAGCGGAAGCAAAACAATCGAGTTTTCATGAATATTCAGTTGAGAAAGAGAAGAGTGAGGTAAGAATCATACTCGAACAATTGAACAAATCTTTTATTCGGTTAATGTCAGTCGCAGAATCCAGAAAAGTCTTTATATCAATTTTTTTTGGAATTTTCATGAGTATCACTTGAAAATTTGAGCCAAATCTGCTTAGTTTAAAAAGTAAAACAAGAATCAAAACGAAATTTTTTTTAAAAAATCAGTCTATGTTATTGAGATGCAGCCAAGAAGAAAGACGAATCAGAGAAGCTGGTCTTGCCTACTATCACGAAAAAAGCCGAACCGAGCAGCGAGAATACAACCAAGAACGAAAATTTTCTGAACCAAACTCCGAGAAACCTGGTTGATGTAACCGGTGAATATTATGGTTACGGTTGCTCATGTGACTTAGCCTGGTTCATGTAACCGGTGACTATTATGGTTACGGTAACCAGTGGCTTTTATGGTTACGGTTGCTCATGTGACTTAGCCTGGTTCATGTAACCGGTGACTATTATGGTTACGGTAACCAGTGGCTATTATGGTTACGGTTGCTCATGTGACTTAGCCTGGTTCATGTAACCGGTGACTATTATGGTTACGGTAACCAGTGACTATTATGGTTACGGTAACCAGTGGCTATTATGGTTACGGTTGCTCATGTGACTAAGCGTGTGAATGTATTCTAAGCAATGGCAAGTTTTGGGTGAGAATTTCTTTTTCAGACACTAGATGAGGGTTAAAAATGTCTATGAGAAAATAACGATAAAGGTTTCATGTTAAAACAAGAGTGAGAATCTCTTAGAGATAGAGTTCACATAAACAAGTTTACATGTGAAAATTTATTAACTTGATTTTTTTATTAGAGTGATTTATTTATACACTGAGCTTGTTTCTTACCAAGATATTGAGAAACGACCAAAGTAGCGTGAAAAACTGAGGCCCGGATATATTATAGCCTCTCAAAAAAGAGAACTTTTCTTTTTTGCCTGTTATAAGAAGGCTTCATGAAGATTCATATGACTCTGTTTAAATTTGGTCTGAACAAACGTCAATAATGTGGTTAGCAACCGACTTCACTGTTTCAAGGTGGCTGGGGAGGCTCTGAAAGACACATCGAGACCATCGGAGACGACGATATCGACCCCGCCTTCCTTCCTCTAATCAACACGCCGCTTCTGAGAACCATCACGCTCCCGCACAAACTGGTATTTCATAAACATTGGAATATTTTACGAATTGGGGCACAAAAGTTAAGAGTATGCCTATCGGTGATGAAAATATAACTGAAAAAATCTGTTTTTGTAGACCATGAAGTATTTCTTTAAACTCAGTATTCATATTTGAAACACATTTTACGCTCAGAACGAACAAGCAGTTTATTACGCGAGACGATACGAGATGATTGACCAATTCCGATATCCACGGAACGTTTATTTCGACAGCTTGGACTACGATCCGGATTTTGATCTGTACTGATAAACCAGTCTTTCATCTTGTTGTTCTGAAGAACGTTAAATCTTGAGCTAACGTTTTCCCAGCAATGTTGGACTTAGAGGCGGACTATCTTGTACAGGAGACAATTTATAAACAAAACAAAAACATGATTTCCTCGATATAATGTAGACCATACAAAAAAGTGCCAACTTTAAAGGAAATATTGATCTTTCTTTTTATGACCAAGTAAATATACAGGCGATTACTCGCAATTTCTGAGAAGTCAAAGCTAAATGTTTCTTCTGTGCAAGTTTTTTTCAACACGTCTTCTTTGGCAACCGTATAAGAACGTAAAATAGGCGTATAATAGATGAGTATTCTTCAGTTGCAATGAGTATTCGCTGCGAAATGACAGAATGCTAGTCGAGTATTGACTGCGGATTGACAGAATCCACCTTCCATGGGTCAGCTTTTCATGTCTTTCATGCATTTTCACGTTCAAGTTTTGACATGTCGTTAGAATATGAGTTAACATGCGTTCCGTAAAATAGTTTTCGTAATAGAATAAAAATAAATTATTGATTTTCGATGGAGTGACCATTTGAGATAGATCCCTTAGTAGCTTAAAACTGATCAAACCACCGTCACCGTAGTGTAATGGTTAACACGCTCGCTCCCGGATAGAGGAGAGATGGTTGCATGGGTTCGAGTCCCCCCGGTGACTAGCTTTTTTCCGTGCGGTGGTTTGATCAATTTGTCTTCTCTACCAGGCGTCACTGCCTTAAAACTGTGTAACTGAGCATTTGAAGATTTAGCTTAAAACTCGTTTTTGTTTAAACTGAGGTAATGTTGTATATATATATGCTCACTATTCTTCATGATAAACTATTTCGGAGTTATGTTGCTTCGTACAGCTAATTTATCATATATTTAGTATTCGTAACAAAGTCACATTTCTCAAGCTAAAAGTGTTTATTTGGATGACGCTACTAGTAAGCTGTAAATTATCAGTGTTTGCAGTAAAGGGAATAGGTAGTTTTTTTTAATTTTTCAGATCTGAAATTTTTCTAAATTTTTGGAAGTTAAGACGAAAAAAAAGAAGGGGAAGAAAAACGGTTTGCAGACGAGTGAAAACGAGCTAGATCTCATAAGAGTAAGTTCGTTTTTTCTCGCATTCATGTTTGCATGCGTCTACCAAATTTAATGACATTTTAAATTTCACTTGCGAGTGTTTCTCCTTGGGTAAGCGGTCTTTGTGGCTCCCTTCAACTCATCACCCTTCCCAGTGATGTCCTCGATGATCTGGAATGGCCAACGAGTGAATTTGAGCGAGTTCCCGAGGGAAATCAGATGGCGGGACAATCGTACGACTGACAGCGACGTGCCGCAAAGCTTCAACAACGACAAGGTGATCGACTGGATTCGTCTGGGCGTCATCTCGGTCTTCCTCTTCGCCTACATTCTCTATATCTTCTGGGAGAAACGGCGGCTCAGGAATATCCTTCCACTGCTGAAGATGCAGCGGATGCTCAGAGCTGATTTTTTCCGAGCGCATTCTCAGTAATTTGGATTAATTTCGCTTCTCGAGAAGATTTCAGAATAATAAAGCTTTTTCGCGGCTTATGTACATTAACATCGAGCTTGAATGTACAACTCTGTATGCTCACAAAATGCATGATTCTAGATTAATTAATGCACTCATGGGTAAGTACCGTTGTAGAAATAAAAACAAAGACACAAAGTTCGTAAAGATGATTCGAAAATTACACATTGTTAGGTTGGACTGTGGATTAGCACTACATTTTTTATCTCTAACCGAAAAAAACTATGAAATGTTTTTTTTTGAAAACGCCTATCTTAAATGTTAAAAAAAGAAAAATTATGCAGAAGACTGTAGAAGCTCGCAAAATAATTTTTTGTCTTAGTTATTCTTAGTTTAAAAAATTCTTGGGGACAGCATCCGTGTCACCAAAGCTGAAGTTGTGAGGAACAAAGCTCACGTGTCCGGTGCCTCTCGTGTCTGCTGTACGTCTTCTGAATCATCAGAAACTTCTGCCTGTTGCGTTTATCTTTAGGTGAATTAGACGCGCAGGCCTTTGTTAAACGAAGAAAGAAATATGAAAGGAGATATGCATGCCAGCCGTTTGAGAAGTAGCAATCAAGAAAGAATGACAAGCCCGAACAGTCGAATTAGAGCAGAAGTAACGGAAATACGCCACGGAGTCAAGCGTATGCGCATACTGGTGAAAAATAAGGAAACTGAAGTCTCTTTGAGAAATAAGAGAATTTTTTGTTGAAAATATAAGACTCCTTCTTTGAGCTTATACTCGATATGTCTCAAAATATCCTTGAGACTCTGACTTCTCAGAATCTTCCACAGAAAATAGGTAATTTTCTCACGATTGTAGTGGTAAAAAGGATTTTATGACAAAAATCTCAAGCATTTTTTCTGATTCTAGAGGTTTTGTTGAGAAATTGTTAATTTTCACAGCTCGTGACAGCCTCGCGAGTCAAGCAAAGGAAATGAGTTCTTAACAATATGTTTTGAGGTATAACATTCAATACAGAGGAGAGAGAGAGAGAGAGACCCAGAGAAAGAAATAGAGAAGAAAGAAAAATATAGAAACATAAATAAATTCGGAGAGACAGAGCGAGAGAAACATAGATAGAGAGAGAGAATGAGAGAGAGAGAGAGAGAGAGAGAGAGAGAGAGAGAGAGAGAGAGAGATATGGGCACGGGAAAACCAAGAAGCGTGCTACCTATCACCGCTGGACACTCGGTTAGTTGGTTAGTTTCAAAGCTGATGAGGGACTCCGCCCCATATTAAATTCACTTCATCATCTTGTTCGTTATGCCGACTCGTGAGGATGCTGTCGCTGCTTCGAAGTCTTCAGGCTCTCATCGTAGAAATACTCTTAATGTGAGTGTTCACTTGGGGGGGGGTCTTTGGTTCGAAAAGAATAGTAGGGATATCCATTAGCCCCTTTTCAAATGTTCTTAAGTTTCTACTTGCCAAGATCTTATACTAATAATAATGGGTCTTATTCAAAACATACGCTTTTCCAAGCGATCCATTCTTGTAGGACCGTACTTTTTCAGTAATAAAGAGCGGTCGTGTTTTCAACATGCTCACATTGAAAAAGCGCGCCCTCAGCAGGATTCGCACTCTCATGAGACTCTTTACTATAGTAAAAAAGAAAAAAATCAAGAAAAGGAAGAAAATCTCGCAATTTATGGGCGAGGTTTAACACAGCACACTTTTTTCCAAGTGAACAATATTATTGATCACAACTGAACAGTTTCGCAGTTCGCGAATTAGCGCTAGGTGGGGCGAGTTTTACTACAGACTGAACAATATAAAGGGGAATAAGAACATCGTCCCCTTTATATTGTTCAGAAAATGGATCAAAACTGATCAATTTTTTTCTGTGTGTACTCACTCGTACATCGAATTATAAGTTGTTCCATCTAATCAGCAAGTGGAGAAACAATAATCCAGTGGTTGAATTCTCGTTGAAAATTCTCTCATGTTCCGAGGCCTGCATTGTCATTCTTATTTTTTATCCATGAAATCAAAGTCAGAATTGAAGAAGTATAACTATGAAAATGATACACTGAACTACACTGGGAATAAAAATTTTTTGTATGAACTATTCTGAACAAAAGTGACCAGTGTCATCCAGCCCATTCACAGCTACATAATCAGAAATGAGATAAAATTAATTAAGATAACCTTGTATGGATTACCGGGCGAAGTGATAGACCAGTCTGCTTTGGCCACTCTTCCCCAGCCCTTCTGTACTCTGCCACTCTACTCTCCAACGGATAAACAGCAAATCGAGTTGAATCCCGTTCGCGTCCAGCAGGCAAGCCCTTGAATTAAACCAAAACGTAATTTTTAAACCAAAACTGTCAGTATTAATTACTTAACACGTTTTTTTCGTTTTCAGTTTCAGTTTTATAATAGCAGTAAAGCAATAGAATACTTTTTCAACCCGCCTAGATGTAAATAATAAGGTGTAAATTAAAAGCGCTGGTTAATTGAAGGCTTTCCTTTGTTTTTTGCTAACTTTTAGGCAAGTTATTTTTTAACTTTGTATTGTAAAAAAAAACTGATGTAAATGTTCTCACTAATCTCTGTAACTTCGAAGAGGGTAGATAGGGAGGGAATTAAGGGCAGAGGAAGGGATGGAAGAAGAAAGAGGGCTTTAAGGAGTGAAAAGACGGCCCTAAGGAGAAGAAGTTAATTGTACATATAACAAATTTAAGTGAGAAGGCATATTACATGGAGAAATATATGTTTTGGTGTTAAAACGAAAAAATAAAAAAAACGAAGTATGAAAAATTGAGAGGCCGCAAATTAGTGAATTTACACCTTATTGTCTAAAGAGCTGCCAAAAACATTGTAATATATTGACTAGACAATTTTTTCAAAGAAATAATTCGGAAATCTGTTATAAATGTTTAGCACTAGTAATAAATCCCTACCGCAGATCCACGCGCTTTGAGGAAATAGTTAGGTATTTTGGTTGTAAATACCAAGAAAAAACTTCTTTCTGATAACCGTATAACGATACTTTTTCACTGTAACCTTCATAGGACATTGTTCATAAAAAAGCTGAGGTTCTAATAGCCTCTGTACAGATTCGTACTCCTCAGCTTCCTTTTCCACATGCAAAATTTCAATAAAAACTCAGTTTTCTTATGTTTTTTTCAACGGACATGTTATTATATAAACCACAGACTTCAGTTAGTTTTTTTCTTTGTTTACGTGCTAAGATTACGCAGCTTCCTTTTATGCGGCTATTCTCACTATACTAAATCACCTTGTTATAATACCTACATTAAAACCTTGTGTTACGTCCTTCTCTATCTACTGACTTTTAAATCTCTTACTCTATCTTTGTTTCTCTCTCTCCTCCTTTCTCTTTCTTTTCTCTCCTATATTTCTCTGCCTTTCTCTCTCTCCTTCATCCTTTATCTTTCTCTTCTTCTCTCTCCTATCTTTCTCCGCCTTTCTCTCTGACCGCTTCGTCTTCTCTCTCACCTCTAGTCTTCGTCTTTTGTGCCCGATTCTCTCTCGTGTTCACAATTTCCATGGCAACTCCCCTGGAATCCGGTAAGTACAAGGGAAACATTGAAACATATAATGTTCTTTGAGTAAAATATTTATTACGACTTAGCATTTTACGTTCAAAGATTCTGTTCAACAAAAATTTACTGCTTTGAACAAGTCTCTTTTTTATGAAAGACCACAGTGCCTCTTTTGCTTCATGTGTTGAAAAAGCGTAGATATTGACCAATAAAAAGGTGGGGAGTGTGGGAGGGGGAAGGGAAACAGGGTACAGGGTACAGGGTACACGTGTCATCTACAAGAGAATTCAGTCGGTATTGCACCATGCACCTGCACTGTGAGCTATTTGCAGTTATATGTACAGGGTGCGGCAAAAGTCCAGGTGTGTATTATTTTTCCGATAAAAACTTAACGGATTGAGCAAATCAAACAAAATTTTCATCAAAGTTTATTCAAATAGTTTGGGATATAACTGCTTTCTCAAATTTCAAACAGCCCTCCTTTCTCCTTGACACAGGCGCTGAGTCGCTTGTGGAAGGCACCCACCGTGGTGGACAGGTAAGCGACGTCAAGATCATCCCACGCCTTCTGTAGGGCGCGCTTCAAACTTTCCAAATTCTTGTGTTGGGAAGCACAAGCCTTGCTCTCAAGGACCGACCACACAGAAAAGTCAAGAGGATTCAAATCAGGTGAGTACGGAGGCCATTCGGCGGATGTGATCATGGAGGGGAAATTGCTCTTGCACCAGTCTTGCACCACTTTAGCCTTGTGGGCGGGCGCAGAGTCCTGCTGGAACGTCCATTTGCGTCCCGCGAAGTGAGCCTGGCTCCAGGGATGTACTTCCTTATTGAGAATGTCGTTCAGGTAGTTATTGGCATTCATTTTGACTCCCTGCTCGACGAAAACGAGTGGAGTCTTGCCAGTCGCGCAGATCCCGGCCCAGATCATGACAGAAGCGAGATGGCCCTTTCTCGAAACGTAGCGACCACTCTTATTGGCCTCGTTGACCGATTTCGACCAAATCCTATTGTTCTGGTCGTTGAAGGACTGCTCAATATTGAACAACTTCTCATCGGTGAAGAGAATATCCAAACAGTCCACCGGCTTGAACCGCTTTGACAGTTCACGACATCTCCGAATAAGGGGCCGCCTTCATCTGGTCCGTCAATGCATGATTCTTCTGCAGCTTGATGGGGCGAAGTCCCATGCGGGATTTGACGATCGTCTGAACAGAACTAGCCGAGATATTCAGCTCCTTCGCGAGTTTTCTGAGACTCCGCTTGAAGTTATATCGAATCTTGTCTCGGATGCTTCTCATGTTGAAGGAAGTGGTCGCGGTCACTGGTCTGCCGCTCCTGGGACGGTCATGTGTTGTACCAGCCTCAAGAAAGCGACGTATTGTGTTTTCAATGGTCCTGTGGGAGAATCCAGTGGTTCTGGCGATGTGCTTTTGAATGTGCCCGGACTGGCTCAAGCGCAGAATGTAACCTCGGTCCATATCAGAGAGCATTACCGAACGAAAAGAGTTATCATTCTGATTTTTTCAGGGTATGTTAGAAACATTATGGATAAGAGACAACCGAAAAATCACACGACTGCTACACCAAACAAAAAAGATGCAAAGTGACAAATTCAGACACCTGGACTTTTGCCGCACCCTGTAGAATGTCTGTGAAAGCACTCGAATAATAATAAGAAGAAAAAAACTACTCGCATTTGTCACGAAAATATAAAAAAAACATCTCTATTTATATGCTTCTTGTAATGAAAATTATCGCAAGGGAAACTTATAAAACGAAGTACGCGAGAAGCTTATTGAATTTAGGAGCTGAATGACTTTAGAGTGAGTGAAAAAAAGAAGAAAAAAGAAGAGAGATTTTTTTAGAAATTTTATTACTGTAATGAAGGCTTGATTCGGCAGTAGAACCTATTAAAACAACTCTGCGTTACGATTAAAATCAAAGAACTGTTTATGAACAGCATTGGGTGGGACTCAGAATTGGAGCCTAAACCAGCATGATTTACTCCGGTTTAAATACCGGAGACTCAGGTGTAATTAACGATTACTCGGAGAGAAATCGATCACTAAAAAACACCAAACTAACCTTTCGAGGAGGCTAAATCAGGAAAGGGTTCCTGGATTTAATGGTTTTGGAAATAAAACAATGATTATTATTAGCTAAGGTATGTGATTTATTCAGCAAAAGAAGCGGTGTTGCTCCTTCGATGCCAGTGACCGCGCGATACAGGCGGAAAAGCCGACGAAAGCTTTCGTTATGCACGCGCGGAACGAAGAAGAGAAGGCGAAAGGGGAGCGGAAGCGGAGGCTCTCTCTCATCGACGGGCACGAGACGACCTCCCAATTTGTCGAAAAGATCCGACAGGAATTGATGGGACAAATCTGAGTATGCTTATAGATTCCCCGAACGATCTGGGTCCTAACACGATCAAAGAGCTACCCCGATGGTGGTTTGGCACTACCCAATGATTACTGTTAATGCTTGTGTTTAAGAAGTAGTAGACACTTCGGCCCACTCGTCTTGAGGACCATTATTTTATGAATACAACAATACTGCCTTTCACTACTACCGATGGTGGTTTGGCACTACCAAATGTATGTGACTTAAAAAGAGCTTGTTTGAAATATTAACTGTTTCTGGGTTCTGCATGCAACTTCGCTAATCTTTTGCAAAAAACTTCGCAAAAAATTTATTTTAATGCGATCTTCTATACAAACCCTCAATGCTAATAGAAAATGCAAACATAATAATCGCCAACGACCACGTTACTTCTCCGACTTTATTTTGTGTCAACAACTCAGTGCTTTTTTGTTGGTATCTCAAGTATATGGTGTTGAGAATCAAACTAACATTTCTCAAAAAGTGTTTTCAGAAGCCTTATCAGGATTCGCATAGTCCTTAAGTTTTTGAACATGGAGAAAGTAAGACTGATGAAGGAATCAATAATAAGATATGATAGAGACATTCTGCGATCTTATTTGATTCGAAAACTTCTACTGTTGTAGAAATTTGATTATCGCTGCTATCAAGTCCGGCATGGATTTAATTATGTCTTTTTCTTTCATCTGAACCAAACATCCAAGCGTGATTTCTCTATCTTCAAATTGCCATCGAAAGATAAAGAAACATTAAATCAGGAGCTGTTTTAAAAATTTCATCGTACCGAATGAAAACCCAATTTTCCAAGTGATTCGACAAGATCCTCATTCAACCCAAACTTCAAGTTATTTATGTAAGTGTTCTTATGTATGTATGTACTTACGCGTTTCTAATTGTCATTTTGATTCATGATTGTTCCTCTTGCACATTCATGGTTGTTCTTGATTAATAGAAAATGCAAACATAATAATCGCCAACGACCACGTTACTTCTCCGACTTTATTTTGTGTCAACAACTCAGTGATTTTTTGTTGGTATCTCAAGTATATGGTGTTGAGAATCAAACTAACATTTCTCAAATGGTTGTTTTCATGGTTGTTCTTATGTACATATGTATGTACTTACGCGTTCAGTAAAAAATCCCATAAAAAAGTAATAGGATTTTTTACTGGATCAAACCACTATACAATTCTCAACAACAAAACGTTTAGTTATTTGAATCCCAAATCAATAATATTATATTATACATCATATCATTTTTTGTGGGCGGATAATGATGAGGATTGAAAATAAAAAAAGTAATGGGATTTTTTACTGGAGCTTCTTGATCCGTATCCGTAGCTTCTTGACCCGTACGTCTTGATCCGTATGCAGATTCGTGGCCAAAGTAGGGGTGAAGTAGAACGTATACATATTATATAAAATGAAGAATGAAGGGAAAAAATATTCAAGCACTATCGATTGATCACTGCCAAGACGCTAATTCACAAAAGTCTGTTTCGCACCCGCTTAGACAGACTTCTGTGCTCTCTGGGTGGGGCTCATCAGTGAGTGCCCAAAGAGTACACATACGATAAATTTGAACGATAATATTATATATAGTGCGTAAAAGAAGAGAATAGAGAATACAACATATATACATAGTACGTAAGAATAAGAATTAGTATTTTACCTGAAAGTTAGTCTTCCGCTTTATTTTTTGATTCAACACACTATTTCATAGGCTATACAAATTATACTTTTTATTTTGATCCACGACTCTGCGCTAGGGGCCTTTCCACAAAATAAGTCTTGTGAATAAAAGTTGATCCTTTCTGATGTAAAAAAAATTAAAAATAGTACAAGTTGCCTAAATTTAAAATTACCTTCAAAAAATTCAAAATTCGAATATGCAACCTTTTGTTACAATACATAAATAAACTATACATAAATAAACTTACAATACATAAATAAACTATACATAAATAAACTTACAATACATAAATAAACTATACATAAATAAACTTACAATACATAAATAAACTATACATAAATAAACTTACAATACATAAATAAACTATACATAAATAAACTTACAATACATAAATAAACTATACATAAATAAACTTACAATACATAAATAAACTATACATAAATAAACTTACAATACATAAATAAACTATACATAAATAAACTTACAATACATAAATAAACTATACATAAATAAACTTACAATACATAAATAAACTATACATAAATAAACTTACAATACATAAATAAACTATACATAAATAAACTTACAATACATAAATAAACTATACATAAATAAACTTACAATACATAAATAAACTATACATAAATATACTTACAATACATAAATAAACTATACATAAATAAACTTACAATACATAAATAAACTATACATAAATAAACTTACAATACATAAATAAACTATACATAAATAAACTTACAATACATAAATAAACTATACATAAATAAACTTACAATACATAAATAAACTATACATAAATAAACTTACAATACATAAATAAACTATACATAAATAAACTTACAATACATAAATAAACTATACATGAATAAACTTACAATACATAAATAAACTATACATAAATAAACTTACAATACATAAATAAACTATACATAAATAAACTTACAATACATAAATAAACTATACATAAATAAACTTACAATACATAAATAAACTATACATAAATAAACTTACAATACATAAATAAACTATACATAAATAAACTTACAATACATAAATAAACTATACATAAATAAACTTACAATACATAAATAAACTATACATAAATAAACTTACAATACATAAATAAACTATACATAAATAAACTTACAATACATAAATAAACTATACATAAATAAACTTACAATACATAAATAAACTATACATAAATAAACTTACAATACATAAATAAACTATACATAAATAAACTTACAATACATAAATAAACTATACATAAATAAACTTACAATACATAAATAAACTATACATAAATAAACTTACAATACATAAATAAACTATACATAAATAAACTTACAATACATAAATAAACTATACATAAATAAACTTACAATACATAAATAAACTATACATAAATAAACTTACAATACATAAATAAACTATACATAAATAAACTTACAATACATAAATAAACTATACATAAATAAACTTACAATACATAAATAAACTATACATAAATAAACTTACAATACATAAATAAACTATACATAAATAAACTTACAATACATAAATAAACTATACATAAATAAACTTACAATACATAAATAAACTATACATAAATAAACTTACAATACATAAATAAACTATACATAAATAAACTTACAATACATAAATAAACTATACATAAATAAACTTACAATACATAAATAAACTATACATAAATAAACTTACAATACATAAATAAACTATACATAAATAAACTTACAATACATAAATAAACTATACATAAATAAACTTACAATACATAAATAAACTATACATAAATAAACTTACAATACATAAATAAACTATACATAAATAAACTTACAATACATAAATAAACTATACATAAATAAACTTACAATACATAAATAAACTATACATAAATAAACTTACAATACATAAATAAACTATACATAAATAAACTTACAATACATAAATAAACTATACATAAATAAACTTACAATACATAAATAAACTATACATAAATAAACTTACAATACATAAATAAACTATACATAAATAAACTTACAATACATAAATAAACTATACATAAATAAACTTACAATACATAAATAAACTATACATAAATAAACTTACAATACATAAATAAACTATACATAAATAAACTTACAATACATAAATAAACTATACATAAATAAACTTACAATACATAAATAAACTATACATAAATAAACTTACAATACATAAATAAACTATACATAAATAAACTTACAATACATAAATAAACTATACATAAATAAACTATACATAAATAAACTTACAATACATAAATAAACTATACATAAATAAACTTACAATACATAAATAAACTATACATAAATAAACTTACAATACATAAATAAACTATACATAAATAAACTTACAATACATAAATAAACTATACATAAATAAACTTACAATACATAAATAAACTATACATAAATAAACTTACAATACATAAATAAACTATACATAAATAAACTTACAATACATAAATAAACTATACATAAATAAACTATACATAAATAAACTTACAATACATAAATAAACTATACATAAATAAACTTACAATACATAAATAAACTATACATAAATAAACTTACAATACATAAATAAACTATACATAAATAAACTTACAATACATAAATAAACTATACATAAATAAACTTACAATACATAAATAAACTATACATAAATAAACTTACAATACATAAATAAACTATACATAAATAAACTTACAATACATAAATAAACTATACATAAATAAACTTACAATACATAAATAAACTATACATAAATAAACTTACAATACATAAATAAACTATACATAAATAAACTTACAATACATAAATAAACTATACATAAATAAACTTACAATACATAAATAAACTATACATAAATAAACTTACAATACATAAATAAACTATACATAAATAAACTTACAATACATAAATAAACTATACATAAATAAACTTACAATACATAAATAAACTATACATAAATAAACTTACAATACATAAATAAACTATACATAAATAAACTTACAATACATAAATAAACTATACATAAATAAACTTACAATACATAAATAAACTATACATAAATAAACTTACAATACATAAATAAACTATACATAAATAAACTTACAATACATAAATAAACTATACATAAATAAACTTACAATACATAAATAAACTATACATAAATAAACTTACAATACATAAATAAACTATACATAAATAAACTTACAATACATAAATAAACTATACATAAATAAACTTACAATACATAAATAAACTATACATAAATAAACTTACAATACATAAATAAACTATACATAAATAAACTTACAATACATAAATAAACTATACATAAATAAACTTACAATACAT